>OZ005740.1:294372170-294856914 GCA_963930735.1 Dioctria linearis | reverse complement strand
GAAAATGGTTTAGAAAATTTTCTGCAAGTGGGAAAAACATTTCGCGCCCTAAAACTTTTTCTACTAACTATTCACTGATGTTTTACTGTATGCCTATCCAGTGGCGTAACTAAGGATGTATACCCCACCCCGAAAATTAACATTCTTGAGCAGGAAAATATAACACTTTGTGTCAATTGTTTCAATTGTTGCCATAATTTTTTGTACGGGGATACGAAATTAATCCCTTCTCCCTTTTTAACTTTTTTCAAGCCAGAAATTTCCACAATATGATAGAATTGCCAAGATCTTCCAACAGTGTCTTCGCTCCACTCACTCCAAGCCAGAGTTAAGCAAAAAATAAATAAAAGGGTTCTGTGCGTAGGGCTGCCAGATTCCCCGATTTATCGTATTTTGCCCGATTTTCAAGTATAATTCCGATTCGACGATTTTGGCTTTGTTATATCCGATATTCTACAGCCTCTTCCGATTTTTAGAGATTGTCACTATTAACCCATATTTTATTATATTAACGCTTCTGACACTTACCAAAGGAACATGAAAGCTTGGAAAAAGCAACGAACTGGTTCCTATATACATACATGCAAATATATGGATCAGACGCGCGAAACAATGGAGAAATGTGGGTAAAAAACGGACGCAAGCATTGCATATATTGCAGATTAGAACTCAGCTGTGAAATCTGACGAAATTGGGCAAACCTCATATTTTTTTCATTGTCACTTTTTATTTTTGTTCAGTTGATTTCACAATCTTAACCGGGTATTTTTCTAATAGGGTCTCCGCTTATTTAGTTCTTCTCTTATGTGATGGATAAATTTATAATAAGAAAAAGTAAGATTAAATGCAGGTATAAAAATATTTACATATCTTGAAAAACTGTTGATTTTTCTTGAAAAGGAGGACTTTTACTTAGTACCTGTACCACGGCCAGTGCCAGATGATTCAGATTATATGATGAAATATTGCCGAAAATAGCGGTAAAATTACAGGTTTTGAATTATGTAGCTTTTGTAATTGGGAGCATAAATGTATGTGCAAAAATTTTGCGAATTGTGCCAAAATTATCCGAATTTAAAAAACTGGTTGGTTAAAAATAAAAACTATGACGCGACCCGTAATATTGCATTTTGCAAAGTCTGCTCTGTGATCAGAAAAAAAAAAGCTGAGAATTGATTGGATGCGGAAACCTTAAAACGCATTTTATTGTCGAAATATTTTTTGACAAAAAACAGAGACAATTGTTGTATATGCAAATAAATGAAAACATTCTTAAGCGTTTTAATTCTAAAATGTATTAAAATAAAATGGCAAATGGCAATAAGAATGTTAATCTAATCTATTTTATAGTTCTGGATACATTCTTAAGTTTTTTTAATTTATATTTTATTGTATTTCTATAAATTATGTTTTGAACAAGTAATTATGTGATTTAATTCTTTCACCAATTTTCATACCCAATTCACGATTTTCCCGATTTTTGTATGTTGCCATCTGGCTGCACTGTCTGTGGGTACTACGAGCAGTGTTGCCAAGGTTTGGATTGCCAAACTTGTCTGCTTAGATCTTCTTCGTACTCTACATTCATCATTAAACCTGTTAGAAAACCACTGGTAGCCCCAGCATATGCTCACGAAAGCACATTAAAAAGAAAACCGATGATTATCTGACAGAAACGCTTAAGCAAGCCAAAGCGAAAGGGGAAAAAGCTTCTCACATTAGGAGCCGGAAATATCCTACTACTTTAAGTAAGAGCCCGATTCCACTGATCACTGCACCGTACAACAGTGTTGGCAGCTTAAGAGACTTTCAAAACTTTTCAACGTGAAAAATTTGATCTTACACATTATTTTAATTTGCGTTCATTGCTTATTTATTTAATATTCTAAAGTTAAAGTACTTCTCTTCTCTCATCTATGAACTCTGATGCATGCTAGCAGCGTGTACGCCTAGCCTCAGGAAAACAGCCAAATATTTCCAAAAAAAAAATAATTTACAGTGTTTCAGTTTCAGGCGTACCTTTTTTCTCCGTTTAAATACAAAGAATAAATAGAAGAATTCTCGACTTTTTTATTGTTGTGTCATCACTCCTGTCTAGCCACTGTCTAGCCAGCGTACTTGCAGCTTCTAAAAACTTTGCTGGTATGAACACCTTTATATGGAACTGAAATAATGAAATCATTACAAAGTTAATGCAATTTTTATTCAGAAACCGAGTTTTAATTCAGTGAATCTAACTGCTTATTAATCCAACGTTGTTATTTTATGTGGTTTCAAGTTTCATCACTTCATATACCTGTAACTCGTATGCTCAGTCTATTCTATAAAATGCAACAGAATCAATTATTATGAAAGAAAGGATTCTCTGGATGGTATTTAAAAAGTTGGTAATGCTCTGCATTAATTTCATCTTTATTTTCATCTAGCAACCGTCATTTGTTTCTTGAGATATGTAACTGTGATTGCACACCTCTTATATTTTTTAAATTGTTGTAATATTTCATTACTACGTTACCTTATTTTAGAACAATTTTTATTGATCAAATGACCGGATGGACGGAAGGGCTAGAATGTTGGATGGGAGGCCTACGAAGCCTGGATGGGATGGATATCTGGAATGCTTGAATGGATGACATCGCTAGGTCGATGGATGGGATGGATTTAATCGAATAGACAAATATGGATGTATTAATAGAATTATTGTGGAAAGGATCAATGGATGGGATGGATAGGTGGAATTGATACATGCTATTTCCAAGATGGTCGCTGGATCAAATGGATGGATGAATTGAATGACTAGCCCTAAACTTTTTGCCTCGTAGACTAGCTGCTATATTTTCGGTTTTGGGTACCTTGGCTTGCCTGATATTGATTTTGTATGCAAATTCATCAACTTCAAATGTGTTTTTGACAGCTGATATAGTGGTACACACTTTGAAAGATTTAATTTTCTAACTGTAGTGAAGTATAGTGTGAAAAACTTTAAAAAACAGTTGTTAAGTTTTATAGATTTATTATTCAAATTCAAATTAAAATTTAGTATCTGTAATATAAAATACCTAAAGAAAAAAGTAAGTGCTTCTAGTGAGAGGGATGAACCTGATGCTTTAATAATAAATTGTACACATTGGGCATCAATTTAGTTAGGTTTAATCTCAAATCTCGTTGGTTAATGATGTCCAGATTGTTTCTTTTTTTTTCGTTTTGTTAGGAGATTGGCAACCGCGCTGAAAACCCTTTCTACTAGGTATGAGAATGGAAGTGCAATTAATAACTCTCTCGTGATATTCCATAATGCGGGATAAGTGACACTTATGTATTTTTGAAGCTAGAATTGCTGATATTCGTTTCTAAACTGTACACCCTAAGTTCTACGTTAGTGCTTATTCCGATCAGTTCCTCTTGTAATATAACATCGGTTTCTTCAATATCACCATATAGCTCGATTATCCACTGTAGTATTACCATAGTGAAAACATCCTCAAATCAAGTTTCAAAATCTGAATAGAGGGCATTTAAATGTTGAACGTAGGTTAAAACGTCGTCTTCCTGGCAGTTTGTCTGTGACAAATTGGGCAACTGAGAAAATTCGCGCCGTTCAATGTTTTGCTTCTTTCTCTTAATTCTGGCAAGGAGCACTGAAATGATGGAGTTTGTTTTAATCAAAAATTTAGACTGTCCCCTTGCAATTGAAACTTAACCTAATTAAATTTAATAAACAAATCTGGCAATGTCTGATTTCCACTTGATTAAATTTTCTTTTAAAATTGGATCTTTAGCATCCAGAAACTTTAGCATGATCTCAAAAGGTGCAACAAATATTGTTATATATAAGCCTTTCGACAGCCACCTTACTTCATTGTGAAGGAGTAATTGATGAAAGTTCTCGTCATTTTCTTCATACAACTGCGCAAATATCTGCATTAATCTGATTAATTGAAAAGATTCATGCAATCCAATTAAATGTTGTCGATAGGCGACGCAATGTATTGCTAACACCTCAGGTACAAATTGTTTTAAATAGCTTATAAATCTACGAGCGCGACCATGCCCAACCATTGCAAGTGCTCCATCTGTAGCTACTGATATCATATTTGATAAAGGAATTGCTTTTTCCGTGAAGTAATCCTTCAAAACATTAAATATCAATTCGTCTTTAGTGTCCGTTGTCAAAGTTCTCGCGAAGAGCAGTTCTTCGCGGATTTCCTGATGCCTAATATAACGAACATATCCCAATAATAATAATACTTCATTACCAGGTAAAGTTGACTCGTCCAGCTGTATAGAGAAATGTGTAGTTTAGAAATAAGTACAGAACAAGTTTCATCAATACGTCTTTCAACTGTGTTGTTGCTTAAAGGAATTCTTTTAATGATATCAGATGCAGGTTTGTCTAAAACAGTTTTCAAAGCTTCTTCAGCGGCTGGTTTTCCGGTTTTTACATAAAAACTAAGTACCAAACCTCTGTGATTTGTGCACAGATAAAGTACTACCTAAAAAGTTGACAAAGGCTACAATTTACCGGAAAAAAATTACTCTTTTTTACAAAATAAAATCTTACATGCAGAGAAAATGAAAACGTACGCGGGCGGAGCTGCGGACAACTGCTAGTTTATAACAATTCTTAAACAGTTTCATATCTATATCATAAAATAGAAATATACATAATAACTTAAATTTTAATATAATTCTTCATCATATTTTAAAAATGTTTACATCATAGGTAGTTTTATAATTTATGTATATACATAGATATATGTCTTTATATTATAAGAAAGTATTATGTAAGTAAATAATAAAATGTCGATTATTCCATTCATGGAAACCAGAAATTATGGTCACGACCTGCTTAAATGAGATCCACTATTGTTCACCCCCATTTACATCTCGTGGACCCCCAATTTTGTTTCGCTTGCATAGACCCCTTGCAGGTCGTCGTAGACCCCTGGGTGTCGACATACACAACTTTGGGAATCACGAGACCAGGTAGAGGATTGATAGCTCTTTGGAATTACAGGAAGGATGGAATGAATGGAGGAAAAGAAGAATGGTAGCGAAAGAAGTTAAGGATGGTGCTTCGGTCGCCACGCAGCTGCCGTAAAAGGCGTATAAATATTCCAGAAAATAAAAAATGATTCTTGGTCAGAACGACATGCTCTATTACTTTGGTAATACATTTTATTTCCAATTTTTCCAAGAAGACACCAAATTATTGAGAAAACAGTTTAGACTAATTTTATCATGGGTGACCTACGCTTCGAATAACTTAGAAAACTGTGAGTAACCAGAAAGCAGAAGTGAAATTATCTAGTTTGTCAACAACGAAGGATGCTTTACATTGTCACGTTCAAGGTAATTTTTATTAAATGGAACTGTGGTATGGAAATCTACATATTAAACCCATTTCTTATTTACTTACAAAGAAAATGCTGATTCCTACATATTATGACAACTGCATTAGCTGCACCTAATAAGTTTCTGAAGCAAATTTTATGTAGCTGCGTTACATCCAACTGTGCTAAAAGAATGGACATGTAGATCTGCTGGTTTGAAATGCTCTGACGACCAAGTGATGTACTATGTTATGACGCTTATTTAGACGGAGATGATTTCACAAATGGAAAGATAGGAAAATATGTTTATGTTGCTGAAGATGATGAACTCGATGAAAATTTACATAATGATGACTACTACTACTAAATCGAACCTGTTATAAGAAATATATATGGACTGAATCGATTTGCAGCATTCTAAACTTGAGCCTTGGATCTACTCTTTCCGATTTATTTTTAATAACTGTTTTAGAGTATTAGTTACGTTGTATTCGCATTTTTGATGCGTAAACATCTTTACGTGGCATAAAATCTTAAGCTAGAGCAAATTTTTCGAATGTGATGCTTCTTGGGGCATTTCTCCCATAGCGGATACATATGTTGCTTGCAGCGCACATCGAGGTTCATGCTCATCAAGACTCTACGTGTATCATTCTTGAATTGTTCTTGAGTGTCAACAAGTGTTATTACAAGTTGTGTTCTTTTGTGAACCTTGTTCTAGAACTCCCATATACTGGAGAGAACAAATTGTTCTATCGATTGAAGCGAACTTTTTGTACTGTAAAAATGTTTAATTAATTGAGTTAATTGAAAAAAAAAATTATTTTATTTTTTTTTTATTTATATAATTCGAAGAATTTTACAAAATATTTTTATTCCAAAAGTTTAAAAAAATAAAAATTTATTTTAATGAATATTATTGTAAGCACGTGATATACCTATATGTATAGGTTTATCTCAGAATTTGAGTTTGGGACTCCAACTTTGGGTGATCCAAAACACTCGAGAAACACTTCCTAAGCCACGAAACAGACTCCCTCACCTAACTCCTAACATTCGACTGACTACGTCCATAGAAATACACTGCAGAAAGTGGGATCACTTCTATATAGCGTTCTGTTTCGGTCTAAGCACCAAGTACCAACTGAAAGAGTACTCGAAGCAACAAATAAATAAGTGGATTCGTCGAAATAAATGTTTTAAAATTAATTATTTGGGTTAATAGTGATAAAAACTGTTTTACCAAATTCAATATATTCATAGTTTAGCGAAACTCACGCGTAGAAATCACAACTATCCTTGGTTATTAGATTATCAAACGATTCAACGAAGAGAAAATAAATTAACCAACTCGCACCATGCCCAACAGTAATCTGCTCATCAACCCTTAATATCCTACGTACATCCTTTCACTTACAGGACCGGTTCTTCATACCTCACATTTTGTTAGTCATTCACACCTATACTCTTTCCGGGCTATTTGCATGCATTTTGGGTTGACGATGCTGACACACAATTACTCATAGATACGAGAAGGTAGAGAAGTAAATCAGTGACCTTTATTTGGAGATCTGAACATTTCTTCAGAAAGATTTTCTGAATGTTCACTATAATAGATACTCAACAGAAATTCGAAAGATTTCACTTTAGTCTGTAAAACTGAGAAAAGATTGGTTTAGGAGACTCCAGCAGATTGCAGCTCAAACTGCTACTCTATTAAGAAATACCTTTTTGTAAAAACGTAGTAAAAAATGACACATCATCCACGCCGCTTTATGCGGAAACCTTCCTAGTACCTCACTACAGTACTGCGGTGGCTAAACGAAGCGACTTACAGCGCAGGATGTTTTTGTTTTTTTGCTGAATCTAATTTGTTAAATGACCCCCCCCCCCCCATTTCAATGCTAGATCCGCTACTGCCTTTAAAGCGGTGTAATTATTATTACTCATAAATATAATTTTACCAAGCTCCGGCATAGGACAACTGTTACTACGGTAAATATTTTGAAGTTCTTCAGAAGTAAGATATATACCCCGATCGTAAATGCACTCGAAACCCATAGACGAGCTCCACAGCAGACCACTGATATTTTGATGTACTGATGAGCTGATGGCAGCACTAATATCTTTATGAGGCATAGTACATTGTAAAAGGTAGTGATGTACTGCCGTGATACTGATCTGCTGATGTTTAAAATATTAAAAATTAGTGAACGAAATTTTGTTTTAAAATTAGTGCAATGTGCTGTAAAACGAAGGTGCCTGTGGGAATCAACATGTGAATAATGATAAAGGGATAAATTGAAAAAATCTTGTAAAAACTTTCATTGTAAATTGGAAAAGATGGTATGTTTTCTCGTGGAATTTTTTATTAAATGTCACTCCGTACTGAAGAGTGTTAGGTTTCTGCCAATACGAAACGCTTCTTCTAATCAATTTTTCAAGTTCAAATTTGCAATTTACATTAGTATGGCTTCTTTTCACCATACACGGAATATAACTCACCTTCCAGGAGGCGTTGGGCTTCCTGAATCTTATCATGAATGACAGTTGGACTTTATCGTTTATCATGAATGATGTGTAATTTTAACCAAATCACGGACAAATCTGATTTTAATATGCCCTTCGGACAGGAATTGCCGAATAGGTATATGTACGTTCTTGAAAAATAAAAATATTTCGATTTTAGATAATATCGAACACTATTTACTGCATCGAAATGAAATAATTTTGGATATGATCTAAAATCAAATTATTTTAATCTGCTATCAAACAAGAAATGCGCCTTTACTTTTGTGCAACTCCACTTCAAAGAAATTTTCAAAGAATTCTATCAAATAAAAAAATAATAATAAAACTAAATACTATCTTGACACTTGCAACTTGCACTTGTAAAACACTTCCTTCTACAAATATGACATTTCTATGCATGACAGAACCTGTTGAATTTTACACCGAACGGAGTTTAGATATAATTCTGTTTGGGAAACTACAGTTAGGTTATACCGAACGGAATTTTAAAATATTTATTTTCGAAGTTTTCCGCTAGATAGAGGTCCGCTGGCTGGTTTTAGTATCCGGATAGAGATTGAGTTTTTCGTCTCATTATGATATAGTGAGGAATTTTAACACCATTCGGGGTGTAAAATTTAAAACTCCATGATCATGGGGTATGAATTATTTTAAATTATCAGAAATGAATTCAAAATTTATGTTATCCAGCAAACGGGGTAAATTTAAACCGATTTGTTTTGTTTTACCCCGTAGGTATTCCATTTCATACTCTACAAATTCTCCTGAACCATTCCCCAAATTCCACTCCAGAAACATCGATTCTTCGAACCTAAAGTTGTTTAGTGTCCGCACCTTATTACTCATTACCCGTGAAGATTCCATATCCCATAGATACTACCTGTCCCTTTCTATTGTACGTAATAATATAATAGTCAAAGTTGTTATAGAAGAGAACATACTTTTTGTTATTATAATATAGGAATAATTTAGGTGAGTTAAACCCAACTAGATTATATTGAAGGCAAAATATGTCCAATAATTATAGAAATTTTGTTTTCAATAATTTTACAAAATAACTTAGAAACATTAGCAATAACTAGGCAGTATTATAATAGAAGAAATAATATGCTTTCGCTACCGAGGTATAGGTACGTATTTAAACACCAAATATGTTACGTAACACAAAGCGTTAAGAGAACTCAACTCAACTAACCTGATTTATCTTACTTTTAAAGTTGTATGACAAAACTAAAAATTCTCAAACAGGTACAACACTATGGCCATCTAACGAGAAAATAATTACTTGAAGTTGCGACCACTATATAATATATACACCAAGATATAATTTTAAAATAATTAAAAGTTTAAAGTAGAAGATAACATTCATTTGAAAAAGAAAGTGGCTCGAGCCTTTTATTTAAAACAATAAATTAATTTATGATCGTTTTGTAAATTTGTGAAAAGCTATTAAAAATTTGTAAACATAGTCAAAATGAGAAAAAAACCTATTTCTGAGTGATCATTGTATCTAGTAAGGATTGTGGCCATGGATATTAAATATGTAGAAGGAGGATACTCATTGCAATGCTTTATGATAGATATACGAATTTTTTTTATTTTGTTGTCTAGCGCATAAACAAACGAAGCTGAGGGTTTTCCGACCTGGAAACAGGCAACATACCATATCAGCGAGAAGCATGGATTTTCAAGGTTAATGCCGCAAACACTCAATGTAAGTCGCACCGAAAACTGCAAGCGTTTAAAGTCGAATGTCATGTCAGTTGGAATTATTGGGATGCGTATTATGAAAACGTCTTCTACTTTGTACTTTCCTTTGAGAATTGTTGTTTCTATGACGTCAGTTTCTTCACCGTAACCCGGGTGCCATTAAAAAGACGCGGTTGGTTGATATTTCACCACATTATGATTACCGATCCGATTTTCAATTGGTGATTGTGAGGCGGCAATCCGGGAAAGTCCAGTGAGTTTAAAAATTTGGATAGTTGACGACATCATCTTGGATAGTAACGGAATCCACCGTCATCAATTCGCCAGCAATTTCACTTTAAATCTTGAAATTCCATTCATCGTAATCAATGTTTTTCGCAGCTATATTGACTCAACCAAACTTGATTTTGAAATTTTGAGGAACTTTTATGAACACCTTTTTCGGATGAGTTCGGTCTTTGAATCTATGACTTGGGAAGAATTGTCGGAACAATGTAATGCAACCAGTCGGAATGTCAACGGGCATTTTCTCATTGCCAATGTCCAGTAATTGTTTTCGAAATTATTTTCCACATTGGTTGTTCTGCAACTCAATGCGCATGTTTATACTTAATTTTAGTGTCTTGACATGTTTCCATAAACGACATGCGTCAAGTTTTGTATGGCAACACCAAGAAGAGGTAGCCCGATTTAGTTTATTTTTGAAGTTGTATTAGCAATTTTTATAAAATTTGAACTCTCCACGTCGACACGTTCTCAGGCAGTTTCCAAATATATATTCATTTCATTTTTATTTAGTACCCGATTTAGTCCATTTTTGAAATTTTATTTACCATTGCTATGAAAGTACCATGTACCAAATTTTAGCTCTCTACGTCGCGTTGGCGTGCTCTCAGGCAGTTCCCAAATATATAGTTAAAAACGAAGTTTTTGTATAGCAACCATACGAAGGAGTTGCCCGATTAGTTCCATTTTGGAATTTAAATTTACATTTTTTTAAAAACGGCATTTAAAAAATTTGAGCTCTCCACGTCGACCTATTTTGAAAACCCAAAGTTTTGTATTGTAACACCAAGAAGGGGCTGCCGATTCTAATTTTTCTTTCCCTAAAAACCTTAATTAGACTATTACGAACATTTAAAAAAAAATTAGCCAAATCGGTCCAGCCGTTCTAAAATGATACGAATACCAACGAACAGCATTTCATTTTTATTTATATAGATTTTTTTTTTCTACGTAGGTATTTTTTTAGAAATATTTCTTCAGAACTTTAATGCGGTGTTCGTGGCTAACAGCAGCACAAAAAGTTGAATTGATTCGGTTCTCTGGTTCTCTATTCATTTAATGAGCGCACTGTCTCCATAATGACTTAATTTGAAATTCTCTCATTTCGAACAAATAATTATGTGACAGACAGATGACTCAGTACCAGAATTTGCAAGATTCTGAATTTTTTAAATACGATTTTCTGGCATAACCTACTATTTGTAGCAGAATAATGATTAATAGCTTAAATTAAATACAACGAAAAGGTTTAGTAAATAACATCGGCAAAAATTAGAATGAGGACATTAGCTCAGATAATTATAAAAAATAGTAAAAATTGCAAAATTCCTGTCATGATTGCGACTATTTTAGAAAGATAAAGACTAGATTGACCAAATAACGAGGAGTTTTTTCATTTTTAGTGGCGCTATTTTAAATTTTTAATTATTTGACTCTAATAATACTTGTTTTTTTCTCCCGATATTTCACCAACGAGAAATTGTAATATTTTATTGAAAGTTGTTGTCGAAATTTTACTTACTGGATGTTTAACAATTGCGTGGGGAAAAAATTTAGAAATGTTAATTCTCGTTAAAAATTTTCAATTTATTTGCACTGCAAATATTCATTTTTCATCTTAAAGTGTACGGTTTTGTGTCGTATGTCGGGTTTCTGTCTTTTACGCCATAATATGGTCTACGACTTGGCTAATTTTAAATGAATTTTCTCACTTTCAGTAGAGAGAGGACACAAACCTTCGAATAGTAAATTCTATTGCCTACAGATCTCGCTGATATCTGAATTGAAACTTTTGCTGAGTATTGCCTCCTCTCAAATGCCATGAAGAAAATTTGCGAGTATTTGCTGTACATAGTTACAATTTGCAAAGCATTTAGAAGATTTTTTGTTTTTGTCGAAAGAAAACAAAAAAATTAAGAAAAGTTGGAAAAAATAGATTTCATGATCAGCTGTTACTGCTGCCTTAATATTGAAAATATTTCCACTTTCCAATAAATTCAGTTCATTTTAATGGCCGTAGGTGGCACTTTTACTGGAATCACCAAATATAATATAAAATTTGCACTTTGGCTCCATTTAATTATAAATTAACTCATTATGGAAATAGTCTGTTTAACCTAGGGTATTAAGCTGAAAATGTCCAAAAATTTCTTACTCAGCAGATGGAAAAAATTTCCGCTGACGTTGGCAGTGACGGTTTTTTTTAATATACTCGCTTCTCCAAATGTTTCAACCAATATATGCCACTGTAAGTACTGCATACTATTTATTTATTTATTTCTTTAAAATGCTAGCTACAGTAATCGTTTAATACAATTCTCAAATAAAAGCTATAGTACAGAACAATTTATTAAGATTTTTCTTAATTGGGACTGACTGATATGAAAGTCAATCGAATGAAAATTCATATTAAAAGTACAGCACCTTCTAGACATAAGCTGAAAGTGTCCATAAGATCGCAACTTTCGAGTTCATGAATTGAAATTAATTTTCTTAGGTGTCAAAGGCATGTCGATGTCACTCTTCACCAGCTGAAATACAAAGCATATGTCACATATTTTCTTACGAGTTTTTAGAGTAGCAAGGTGTATTCGGTTTAATCGTTCGTGATAAGGAGGAAGATAAAGTCTATCCTTTCATTCGAGACATCTTAGGGCAAAAAATAAAAATCTCCTTTGCACGCTCTCAATACGATCGGAGTGATTTTTGTAAGAGGGAGACCAGACACGACTGGTATATTCCAAAATAGTTCTAACAAGAGTGGTAAAAAGACTTTTAGTAATGTAGACATCATCTAGTTCGTTTGACCAGCCACTGAGCTCTCTCTATTAACAATGCGATCAATGTGGAAGTTAAAAGTGAGTTTTGAGTCAAACAATACCCTCAAGTCACAAATTTTATCAACTTTCGAAAGTAAATAATTTATGAGTAATATGAATAGAAGGGGCCCTATGTGGCTACCCTGTGGAACACCAGAGTAAGCCGCTATTTCTTTAGACAGAGCAGGAAGTGTATCCTAAGTTTGTGATCCTTAAGATAGGATGATAACCGATTCAACAACCAAATTGTTTAATTCACTATAAGAAATTTACCCTATAGTTGCATTCGTAGACGTAAGAAGAGGAATATAATAACGAGAAAAATGACATAAATTCTTTTCTCATAAATCGTGTTAGTCATAATTTACGTAACCAAAATATATCTGCTGATTGTTTCATATTTGACAGCTTGGTTGGTACAGACCACTCATTTTTTACAGTAACATGGAATGAAGTAGCTTGGTATTATGTCGAATTCTGTGCAAAGCTATCAATATGGATCGAATTTCAATAAATGTATCAATATCATATCGTCTTTTGTGATTGAGATTCATCCTATGGATAATTTAATAACTTTCACACACTATTTAAGTAGAACAAAAGCCAAGTGGCGTCTCGATCGAATATAAAATCGATGATACCGTGACATTACGCAACATTCACTTTTTTCATACGAATTTACTGGACAGTTTTTCTTCAGAATTATTTTAATGAACCGGTAATGGTCTTCTTATTCTCTCAACTTTCAACAGCATTTGCTATACCTTGTAATACTCTACCGCATGTAGTTCAACGGTTCTTTCTCGTTTCATAATCTGCTGTACTTTTTCAAGGATAAATAGGATGCTATATTTTTTCAGTTTCATATCCCGTAAAGTATGCTACGAGAAAAGTTTTTAAAAATTTTTTTTTGAAATTTATTAAATATGTACTCAGTTCAGAACCATAAATTAGTTAAATTTAAAATTTCAGCGAACTTTAATGCCAAATAAGCCTTCATTCTAAAATTGTTCTTTCAGGTTCAAGAAAATTATTTGGTGGCTACAGAATAACTCCAAAATTTTGTAGAGCATCGAAAACACTCCCGCCATCAGATCCAAGATCAAAAGGTCCAACGATATGCATGTTCAACCACGAATGTGCGCAAAGGAATGGAGAAGTAGTTGGAGCATGTATGGATGGGTTTGTATCTCAATAAAAAAACATACTATAATGATACAGAACTAAATCTCCTTTGCAGATTCTTATTTGGTGCATGTTGTCAAATTCCAGGCGTAATAGAAAATAGCTTACTGCAACAAGTACAAACTCCACAGATAACATCGAATTCAGCAGCTGCTTTATCATATGAAAATTATGGTACTCAGCTATCTAGCAACGAGTTAAAAGATCCCCTACTTTCTAATTATAATAGTAATCCTGAAGAGACTGATTATCAAAATCCTACAGGAACATTTTACGATAGTAGTGGAAGTGAACTTGAAAATGATTCTAATCAGGGTAATAATGTACCGTCTTCAAATGCAGTTCCTGAAGATCAGAAAACTAATCAATTTTACGTAAATCATGATTCAGTGATAATATCTTCTCCTTCATCCCTTCATTTCCAATCAGTTTCATCCACACCATCCACTATAGAAACTTCTAATCCTGCGGGAAATTATAGTTCAGAAGTTCCAACACAAATTTCTACTCAACAATATATTGTATCGAATTACGAAGAAGAAACACACATTTCCAAGCCCACACAAAGCACAAGCACTGTTCATAAGACTCCAAATATTATAGAAATCGAAAACGAAGAATTCAGTCACAGTGACATTACTCATCCAGCAGCTGAATCTGAATTAATCGAAGATGATCTACAATTTTCAACGGGCTATGGTCCATCAACTTCATATGTGCCATCACCAACGCAGCAAACTGCATCAAGCTCTATTCAAACAGGAAGTAGTGCTCAAGAGCAAATATTTTCTCATCAGAAACCTGAATTTAAACCAAAGCCTACAGCGCAAACACCTCTACTTCAAACTAATGATGGAAACTACGTTTTGATACAAACTTTAAGCAATGATAAGTCGGACATTAAGCCTCCATTAGAGGGAATTACCACCGGTGATATTGAATCCATTGAATCAATAATTCTTATGCTTAACAGCTCAAATCATGGTCCTGCATATAATATCGACAACCCATCTCCAGATCCAAATCGAGTAGTCTACACGCCTGTATCAACCAATAAAGCACCGATAAGTGTAAATTCTGTCGCTTCAGATAAGTATGGGACGGGCAGCTTCTATATTACAACTGTGCCATCTACAATCTCAAGTACAAACACTCGTAAGCCTGTAATAACAGCACATCCGACATTTTCCTCTGAGTCAAATGGATATGAAAATTTGATTGCAATTTCTTCAAACTCATCAACAGCAAGTTTCTCACAAAATCATATTGCATCGAGTGCATGGCCACCAACTCCTATATTTTCATCTACAAACCGGCCCAGTACAATTTTCTTTTCCTCAAGTACAACAAGGAAACCAAAGCCGCCACTTAAACCGGCGAAACCTGCACAAAACAATGAGATTATTATAACACCAACAAGAGACGACCAACACCACAACCAACAAAAATACGTCAGCCACCTTTATATTCATACGTGGTAATACCAACCAAGCCTGTTCCTTCCTTCATTATTAAAAAACCGATTCCAGCTTATACATTAAGTGGTACAAAAACTCCTAAACCAATATCAACTAGCTATGTTACTGGATCAACAACATTCAGACCAAAGCCATCATCTTTCCCATCGTTTAGTGGTTCAACTACATCTGGAATTAGTTTGAATAAAATTCAGGAACAAAGTTACAGCACTACTTCTAATATTCCATATACTCCATCATATGGATCATCACCTATTATCCCAACAAAAACAGTCTCCTTATCTCCTGTAACTTCACCTAGACCACAAAAACCGTCATACGTAAAGATACCCGCAACTCAGCGTCCACCTTCGCCGACCGTAATTATTACACCAAAACCTGCAGTTAATATTCCTACTGCTAGTCCTTGGACCAAATTACCTACAGCTACACCACCAACTACAACCATTAATTCAAAATTTCCAACTAATTCACATGTCATTTCCTCGGTGATTTCGACAAGTGAACGTCCTGACCTTTCCAGTAGTACCCAAACTTATTTAAACGTACCAACTGTAGTTTCAAATGATTTCGATGATCCAGGCTATTTCGCCAATGAAGTTATCTCCACAAAACCACCATTTTATAATCAATTAACGACAGATACCTTATTCACACTTCGCCCATCAGACGACAGACCCGCATTCCCAGGTTATTATGGTCCAACACCATCGTATGGTGCTTTCGATGTGCCAACAGCTTCAGAACTAGACCAAATCCCTGAAGAGGAAACACATACATCTCCAAATGATTTCGTCAATTTTCCACCAGTTCGTAATCCAAATTTAAATATGTCGGCAACATCAAGTGCCGTTACATACGACCTGGATATGTCGACACCAGCTTTTGTGGAGGATGATATCCTAAAGGATAAAATGAATCTTTTAGTTAATAAGATCGTACAGTCCTTGCAAGGAAATTTCAACGTTTTAGCTGACATCATTGAGGAAAGAAACAACAGCATACCTCAAACGAATGTTGATCGAACGACTTTAAGACCTCCGGGAGCAACAACAAAAAGGTCGGCAGTCACGACAAGACTTCCATCTCAACCAACACGAACTCCAACGAAACGTCCTATAGTTACAAATAGACCTCCAGGTCCTAATAGGGCCACAACTCAAAGACCTTTAGGTCCAAATAGGGTGACTACTCAAAGACCTTCAGGCACACGCAAGCCCACCATAGCTACGAAAAAACCTCTATCTACGAAGAAACCAGCTACAAAACCCTCCTCGGCAGTAACTAAAAACCAGCAACGACCATTGCTACTCGTCGCCCTACAAAACCAACGAGAAAAGTGCCAACAACTACAGAGTTGCAAGATGAAGAAGAAAACCAGGATAATTCCGTTGAAGATAATGAAATCGAAACAGAAGAAGATTCTGAAGGATCTCGAAGATTTCGTATGTATTAGTAAACATTTCTGCAGTAGTCCTTTACGCCTCTATTTCATATGTAGGGGCGGTAGATTAGTCTGCTTTTAACATGTCTCTATTTGCAGAATGTGGAGTACGACCCCATGTGAAATCGGGCAGAATCGTTGGTGGCAAAGGTGCAACATTTGGAGAATATCCATGGCAAGTGTTAGTGAGAGAATCCACATGGCTTGGACTTTTCACGAAAAATAAATGTGGTGGAGTACTTATCACAAATAAATATGTGGTAACAGCGGCGCATTGTCAGCCAGGGTAGGCCCAATTTAATTTTTTTTTTATAAGAAAATTATGATTTCTAAAAACGTTATCATTTTACTTTAGATTCCTTGCTTCACTGGTTACTGTATTTGGAGAATTTGATATTTCTGGAGATTTGGAAACAAAGCGATCTGTTACGAAGAACGTTAAACGAGTTATTGTGCATCGGCAGTATGATGCAGCTACCTTTGAAAATGATCTGGCTCTACTTGAACTGGAGAGTCCTATTCATTATGACTCACACATAGGTGAGTTAAACAAACCCATTTAATTATTTTAATTAAGATAAAGATTTTGTGTTAGGCGGCATAGTTAAAAATCTGAAAACTAAAGAGATCATGTAAATATCTCGCGTTCAAAGTTGTCTGGCCTGTATATCGTCAATACTACCCTCAATACTACTTTCCTTATTATAAAAGACGTCACTGCGTCCAGCTATATTTTAGTTATGGACAATTTAGATATTCACTTACTACCGTTCACTGTAAATATTAATTGTTTTAAGTGCTTGCCAGGAGAAGATCTTGCGGTGAGGAGCCTTTTGATGAAAGTTCATTGTATTTAGCGAGGGTGAAAGCTTAAATTTTGAATTAGGCTGTGGATTAGACTTGTTAGATATCGTTAAAATTGATGAAATTTCAAGTACTCAAGTTTTATCCTGAAATATCCCTGAAAGGAATTATGAGCATTTAACTGACTACATTCTCTTTGAAAAAGAAAAAAATTTCAAACGTTACTTTGAGAGGAATGCTCAGATCCAGGTAAAAGGCTCTAGAGCTAAAGTGTTATCAGGACACTCCGGAGAATTTTTTGGAATAGCACATCCAACTTTTTACACCGAACAGCCTGTACATAGAAGAAATTCGCTTTAGAAGAAATACAGAAACGAAAATTTATTTGATAAATTCTCTTCCCTAATCCCATTACGATCGTAACAACATTAGGAAATTTAAAACTTAACAAGATAAAAATTAAAAGCCTTTTTTATATAATTTTCCTTGAAATATTGAACTTTGCTATTTAAAAGAAATTACAGACAGCCTCTGTAATAATTAGAACTAAAGTTAAGATTTTTTGAATACATATAGCTCATCATATAAAAAATTTGCAAATGGTGAGGATTTCAAAGTCCTTTAAATTAGTAAATTGTAGAATTCTTACTTTATAATTACTTTCAGCAAAAGAAGAACAAAATAGGTGATAGTAGGGTTCAAGATTGCACATATATTCAAATCCTCTGTTGCAACTTGTTTTCTTATGGTTACTTTCACTGAAATTTGGTTGCATCACAGCTTTCGCGATGCTCCAATCTTAGACAATTCTTACCAAATTTTTAGAAAAGATAAATATATTGACTCTGAAGCTCGTGGGGGGTGGTGGCGTACTCCTTGCATGTAAAAACCATTTCAAGTGCAGCCAAATTGTGGCTCCCAGTATTTCCAACACTTTTGACACTGAACTTATAGTTCTTAACCCTACATACTTTGTTGCTATACTCCTCCAAATTCTATAAATATTGTTGACCACAAAAGTCAAATTTCAACATCCAATTTTGTTCATAGTACGATGGAACCTCTTGACGAATTACTTCCTATTGGTGATTTTAGCTTACCCAATATACAATGGGTACAAAATAAAGATGACGATGACTATCTTCCTTGTAATACATTTTCAACAAGAGAATCACTATTCCTGGACCTTATCTCATCTCTTGGTCTCAGCCAAATCAGAAACGTAGACAATGACATGGGTAGGCAGTTTGACCTGGCTTTCTCTACTGATGTGGATAACTTTTTAGTCGAACCTAGCCCAGTTTTAATGTCTATTCTTGACAAGTATCACCCCCTTTACTAATTACATATTTTTTTGAAATCGATAACTTTACAAACTGTAACGGAACACAACACCTCTTCAATTTTAGAAAGGCTAACTTTTCGCAATTTTCCATTAGACTTACATTTATTGACTTCAACACATTACTGTCTAGCAATAATGTTGACGAAGACGTTTCTAAATTTTACATAATTCTTTTCGATTTATTTTCACGTTCCCCGTGAGCGTTAGCGGCTCTCTAAAACATCTAAACCATTAAGAACTGAAGCGTTTTAAAAATATGCCTTCAATTTCAGAAGAGGATCTACTTCATCATATTAATGGGCTTCTAAGTGACTTCACAACTGCTCCTTATGAGATCCATCCAGCCTTTTCTAAGTCATGGTGCCTCAGCCTGGTAACCCCTGAGAAATATTTTCCAAAAATCGCTCGATAGTGGTTGTTTTCCTCAGCTATGGAAAAATTCTTTTATTATACCTGTCTACAAAAAGGCAGTAAAAATGATATCTCTAACTATTGGCCTATTGCAAAACGAGTTTGCACGGCCAAGTTATTCGAATCTATCATTTACTCTCACTTATCAATTTCCTACAAGAATTTGCTCTATTCAAACCAACATGGGTTTATTTCGGGCGGGTCTACAACCACTAACTCATTGAAATTTGTCTCTTATACCATTGGTGGATTGGTAAAAGGCTTCCAGACAAATTGTATTTATATAAACCACTTCGTGATACTGTTTAAAATGAAAAGTATGGGTTCCCATAACATTCCTAAAATTGACGGAGTCATATTTAGATAACAGAACGTACCAAATCTATTTCCGTCATTCCACCTCTAAAGTCTTGAAAGCTTTGTCTGGCGTACCTCAAGGGAGTCATTCGGGCCCGTTGCGCTTTTTTTGATCTATTGACGACATTGTCTCTGTTGTGAAGCACTGTAAAGTCTTAATTTATATTGGCGATATTAAACTTTTCACTCAGATTAAATCTTTTAACGATTGTCAACAGATACAGGGTGACCTACATAAATTTTACGATTGGTGCAAAAGTAATAATTTGGTACTCAATATCGACAAATGTGAGGTTATGACTTTCCACAGCAATCAGAAACCTATCTAGTATCAAGAGTATATTGTATTAAAGAATAGTTCTATGCAGGGTTTTATAAAACATTGGTACCGAGAGTTTTCGAATCCTACCATAACATTGCGTTTGTACACTTGCGTAGTGAGACCACTTCTTGAATACACTAGCCAGGTCTGGTCTCCATTTTATGGTAGACACATCGATCGTATCGAGTCTGTTCAACGGAACTTCCTACGATTTTCCCTCAGGCACCTAACCTGAAATGATTCATTAATTCTTCCCCCCTATGAGGATCGCTTGAAGCTTTTAAATGTGCACTGGCTTGAAAAATTTCGCATGGTTGTCGATATAACTTTTGTGCATCAACTCTTAAACGCGAATATTGATTCTCCGTTGTTACTTAACAAAATCTCTTTCCGTTATAGTAGGCACACCTTGAGAAGGCTACCTCTGTTTCATATTAGCTCTTTAAGATCTAACTTTAGCATGTATGAACCTGTTAATAGCATGTGTATTACTGTTAATAATACGGGTGAGCATTTTGTTGTTGACATTTCTAAGGATATTTTAAAAAAAAGTCTATATAATATTTCACCTTTTTTGTTTAATGTTTTGGTGCATTGACTGAAATTTCATCCAGTGATTGGTTTATGTCTGGTCTAACATACTAATTCTAACACCGACTAAATGATAAAAGACATGTATTGTTGACCATGTGTCACTACAGCAAGCTTTTGTTACTGTTAATTATCAGTTACTAGTCGTGCTGGGCACCGTTAATAAAAAAATTAACTTCGTTAATCGTTAATCCGTTCCCAAAAACGTTAAAGCGTTACTGTACGGAACCTTTAATGGAAGTTAACATTAATCGTTAATAGTAATTGTAATCTTAATACTATTGGACTAGTGAAATGAGCGAGTATATTAACGGAGCAATGACCATTGCATACCTCGTGTGTTATTGAATCATTAGCGCAATGATCATTCGTTTCATCATTGCACCAATTACGCCTCCACAAGCTCATTCGTTTGCAATTATGCATTACTTGTCGTCCCTTTTGTCAGTAAGTACGCTTTCAGTGGTGAGGAATTGCAAGCTGATTTTCAAGCCATCACTGTCAGATATCATTTGTGAAATTTACTGATACATTTTTCAAGATAAATTTTGAATATTTTCCAAAGCGAATTATTGAAAAACTTTCTCACATTATTTGGATATATAAGGCTCGATTCAATTTTTCGCAAAATACTTTACAATTCACAGTTTTTAATTTACAAACTTGAGAACTATTATCTGTCAAATCGAATTACCGTCAAGATATCGTGTGCTTGCTTTACCAAGCAATGATCATTCAATTAATTACGTAATTGGATCAATGATCATTCTAGTGCGTCATGAGCCTAGGAATAATACCCTTGCTTATAAAAAAATGTTTTGGTTGGGGAAGTTTAGGTATGACATGGAAGATAAATAAGAAAACAGTACATAAATCTTAGTTTATTATAATAAATATTTCGGAATCAAATTAAAATTACGAGAGAATCAAAATACTGGTGAAAAGTTGCAGCAAATTGGCATTGTTCATCGTTCAGAAGAGGTCCAAACCTTTTATCTATGCCCTTTAATAAGGCATTAGCTAAAGCTGTGCAATTCATAAGACCCCTAGCCTTGATATTCTTTAATTTAAATACAGTTTCTGCAATTGTCAGTGGGAGTGATCCGAGATATGCTTGAGCTTCAAGCGTGATGTCTTCTATGCACGGAACATACGCGTAGCCACATACATAAACGACCCAAAAGCATGATTTCCGCGGTGTGATGTCAATTTCGTCATAAACAGTAGGTACCCAATTAACGGTTAACGGACTTATGGAAACTTAACGGAAGTTAAAGAGTCCGTTAATATTATTAAAAGTTAATCCGTTACTCGAAAAGTTGACTTAGTTAATTAACGATTAACGGATTAATGCCCTAGAGTTACAGCGCTCTTAATGAAGAAATAACTAACGAATCACTAGTCTATAATGATCCATTATAAACTGCAGACACAGCCATTTCTTTAATTAACTTGTACTGTCAATTGATATACTTATGACATTAAAGAAGCGATATGGATGGAACTAACGCGATGTACTTTGTTTTTAATTATTTTGTTTTCAGTTTAGCAATTTACACATGAGAAAAACATTATATTTAAAAAAATATTAATAATATAATTTGTGATTTGCATTTCTTTGCATTTCTTCTTCTTATTTTTCAAATAGGCAGTTGCACAGCGGAGCTCCACATTTATATTATATGCCAAATCTAGCACATTTTTCCTCATTATAGCTATAATGAAGGAAGAAAACACTTCATTAGTGTACTTCATTATCATCTGATTTTCGATCCATAATGACGTATTCTATGTAACACACGGCATTTTAATGAATAGTTAGTACTTATGATTCATTAGATCGTGCTGTGTGTCTAGGGTATACCGGTCTTGTGCCCAGCTCTGGTTACGAGCTGTTATCTCTGAACAGTGCAACCGTGCCATCAGCAAAAGCTATAATATGCAAGTTATTATGTTCCATTTTTATTATATTTAATATTTATAGATATTCAAAAGATGTGTACCTGCAGAAATACTAAATTTTAACTAGTTATACATGTAGGAAAAATTATGATTGTAGGATAACTGAGAACTAATCTTCGAAACTTTATAATTCACTTTATTATATTGCATTACATTATAAATTCAATGTTGGATAATTTGTGGCAAAGCTAATGGCGGCAATGGTAAGACTGTCTTTTTACCTTTTCTGAAGGTTGCACTTGTCCCCTGTTTCGTTTTTTGCTGCTGCTAATTATGATTTATTTCATTGCAGTACGTGCTCCTACAGTTCGGCCCTCCTGACAATTTTGTCGTCCTCAGCATAGCTACTTCAATATTTAGATGTAATTGGTAGACATCATTTTAAATGTTTATTAGATCTTACTACTATTTACGGTGCCAGCTCAATATTCGAGCTTTTAGTTGCTTTTTTCTTGATGGGAAAGAGAAGATACTACTGACACTTTTGCGTTGCTATCATTACTCTCGTCGAAACTACTGTCATCGGATTCAAACTCAATATAGGGGAGCATATAATCAACGGCAGTAGACGTAGCATTCGGAATTTCATGCTCGCCGACTTTCTCGACGTCGCGTCGTACCTATCATTGCTTTTAACCTTTATTACTCGATACGGTCCTAAGAATTTCGCTCGAATTTTGAGACCTGATCCAAACTGGGTTCGCTTGGTGGCCACTAGGTCTCCAATTGTGTACTGTGTTGCAGCTTTTCGTCGCTTATTATATCCTTTTCTATTTTCCTCTCTTATAAACTCCGATACTAGTTCCTGGTCCACCAAGTCACCTAAAACCATATCTTCGGGGTTCTTTATTCTAGTTTCAGTTAATAATTCGAATAGGCTCATCGTTATACTTCTTTGATATGTACTAATTAACATTCGTTGAGCTGTGTTTACGTGTGTGTATCATTTATCTTCCGCCTCGATTGACATTTTAATTAGCATTCGGATGATAATGCAGTGAACTTGTTCCACTTGACCCTTACTTCTTGGAACGCCTGTCGTTATCTTGATGGGTTTGATATTTTCCCTCTCACAGTATTCCTAAAAAGCTGAGGAGGTAAATGCTGTTCCTCGGTCGCTTATAATTTTTCCTGGGTGTCCGAAGGTAGTTTTTTTTAAGCTCCAACTTGTCTAATACGTCGGCGGTAGTTGTAGATTTCGTCGGATAGATCCAAACAAATTTGATAAAGGCATCGATAATAGTTAACAAGTATCGATATTCTTTGCTCGTCATTGTCATCGGCCCCAAATGATCAATATGGAAGGTTTCCAATGCGATAGAATCTTTGGGGATTATATGTAGGAATCCTTCTTTTCGTCCCTTTCTAACTAGCCAGTATACACGGTATACTCAGCAGTTGTATGTTTCTATGCATCTTTTTAGATTCGGAATAAAATAGTCTTTGCTTATCGCGGCTTCTCTCTTCTTTAATCTAAAATGCCCTTGCTCATGTATCCTCCTTACTACCTTCATCTGAAGCCTACCAAATGCTTCATATCGCCTTGTACTTTGAATAATATCCTTGGCTCATTAAAGTAGTTCTCAAACATATCTTTTTCTAATATTTTAAGTATTGCTTTAATGTTTTCGTCTTTTCCTTGTTCTCTTTGAATCTTTTGAATAAGGCTCTCTTGTTGAATAATTTATATTGTCGGACCACGACTTAGAGCATCAATATGTCTCATGCGCTGACCAGATCTGTAATCGATTGTATAATCAAATTCTTCAAAAAACATGGCCCACCTCGCGACTTTAGGTATTATTTCTTTCTTCTCAAGCGTGCAGGCGAATGCAGAGCAGTATGTTTTAATTTAAACTTGATGCCTAGCAGGTAGACCCGAAATTTCTTAAGAGCTGTTATGACTGCTAGAACTTCAACCATGTAGCTACTATATTTCTCTTCAGCAGGGGTTGTTTTTCTACTAAGATAGTACACCGGATGAAGACACCCATCTTCGCTACATTTTTGCACCTTACACTCTAGCACTAACATCAGTTTGCAATTCGGTAATTGCTCTTGGATTATACAGTGCAAGTACTGTTTTTGTGCATAGAGCTTCTTTTAGCTGAAGAAATGCTTACTTTTGCTCAATTCCGAATTCAAATTTGTTGCCCATTCGTAACAAGTGACTCAAGCCATGATAGCATAATCTCTAAGGAATTTGCGGAAATAACCGGTCAATCCTAGGAATGACTGGATTCCTCTTAGATTTTAAGGTTCTGTTCTTCATTGGGAATGTAATCCAGATTGATTTCGTCGTCTTGCGTAATATGCATACATCTTAACTCCGCCTCTAACTTCATTGGCTGCACCCCAATATTTCCTTGCTTTACAGTGAGCTCGACTGATTTCAGAAAAGTTTTTCGCAATATGAACTGCCAGGGCAAAATTTTGCTGGCGACTACATGAAATTCTTCGCTGAAATTATTATCATCTATCTCTAGATCTGCCTTAACAGAACCAAGGATTGTGAGCGCTTCCGACCCTATACCTCGAAAAGTAGTTGATGTTCCAAGTGTGTGGGCGGCGTAACAAATTGTAGCCATATTTGCGCGCAAAACTTAAATCACTCCCAGTATCAATAAAAACTCTCACCTGAGTACCATGGATTAGTACGTCTTTTGTCATGTCACCTTGGCTACCGCTTGCTGATTCATCAATGCAACTTTACTTTCAGTTTAAGATTTCTTCTTGCTGTACTAATATGCCCAAACTCACTATATGCAAAACATTTTAGTCCACTTTTCTTTCGCGGGCAAGCACTCGATAAATGACCTCTATCACCACATGAAAACCATGAAGACCGAGATCCTTTGTTATCCTTACCAGTTTTAAACTTAACGCCGAGTTCTTTTTTCTTCGCTTTTGTTTTATCATGAATCACCTCTTCATATACTTTCAATTTCTCTCTAAATTCTGACAAACTCTTTGCCCCATATAAAAGAATCTTACTGCCTTCGTCATATACCGTCTATAGTGTATTTGATAATTGATTCGACGTCTTAATTAGCCCGACTACCGAGCTCTCTAATAGCCAAAAAGTATTCGTAGAAAGTTTCGTTTGAAAGTTTTTTGCGTTGTCTCAATTTTTGGTGCAACGTTGCACTACATTCTTCCACACTAAATTATTCTAAGCGAAATCGTTTCAAGTCATCCCAGGTCATTACATTGTTTGCAGAGCGTACTGCCAATCTTGCTGCACCTTTTAACATACGTTTGCCGTAAACAAGTTTTTGTTGTGCGTTCCAATGTAAAACCTCTGCAGCATATTCGAAATCGGATAAGAATTTACTAATAAGATAATTATCATGCCCGTTGAACGTATTAAAGGAGTCCTCCAGATCACAAAATAAAAAAGCTAGGAGTTTCCCTTATTATTTTCCGATAATCTAGAGCTTGTGCCCAGTTCTGGAATATTTAAATTATTCGGTGAAGCCGTAACCGGCACTGGAGCATTTTGCTCTATTAATTTCCTTTCATACTCCCCGATCGTACTATCGGTTTTTAACTTATGTCTTAAGTCGCGCACTATATCTCTATAAGTTGAGCCCCCAATAATAACTGAGAACTAATCTTCGAAACTTTATAATTCACTTTATTATATTGCATTACATTTAATATAAATTCAATGTTGGATAATTCGTGGCGTAGCTAATGGCGGCAATAGTAGGACTGTGTTCTCTCCTTTTCTGAAGGTTCCATCTACGAAACACCACCACGAAATAGGGGCGTTCCTTGGTGCTGCCAATTATGATTTATCTCATTGCTGTACGTGCTACCATCTGTTGGATGCTACATACATTTAAATAATTCAAAAGGCAATAATTAAAGTAAGCAACAAAAACCAGAGACAAAAGTAAATTGTAACAATAATGATGATAAATCTTTAAGGACTGCACAGCCCGAGAAGAGTCCCGAATGAGTGGGATGTACCGGACCTCTGTAATTGAGAAGAGAGGTTATTCCACACTCTAGGTAGGATAAGAGGATTCCATTACAACTTTTTTAATGCGATGGAACATTAGTTGCTTGTGTCTCATCGAGAGCAGAAATCACAGGTGATCGGAGAGATAGTTAGGTTGCTAAGAGTGAATCACGTTATACAGGACTACCAGTGCCCTCCGTCTCAGATATTTCTGCTGAGTGTACTCAGGTTGTAACCTAGTAAAGATAGTCGATGGGGCGTTTTACATATGATGAAAGCGCGAGAGACGAAAATGAACCTTAAAGGCCATTTGCAATCTGCGAGAGGAGTTAGAATACAACCGCGAGTAAACTTGACTGCCGTAACTATAATGAGGACCAAGGAGTGCCTTCACAAGTTTCACCCTCGTACCCAATATATTCTCAAAACTACATAAATATTTTTTATTTGTGCAGATACGTGATCACAGCATTTGAAATTCTTAATGATAATTGCAGGAAGATTCTTTACTTTACTCACATACTGCATCGCACTATCACATATGTACATACACAGAAGAAAGCTGAGCGATGTCAAGACCTGAAACGTACATAACCAACGTTTGTGACTTAGATGTTTTTATGCAAAACTCATTATTAAGCGACCAGTCTGATATGTGTTGTAGGTCGATATTGATACACTCAAATTCAATGCAGTTATCTATTGAACCAATCCGGCTATTCAGATAAATTTGAAGATCGTCTGCATATAGATGGACTTTTAAATGTACCTATAACAGAAGATACCAAATCATTAATGTAGAAGTTAAAGAGAAGAGGCCCTAATATTGATCCCTGTTGTACACCCTAATGCACCATTAGCATATTTAATTGACTATCATTTTACTTTTACCCTTTGCCTGCGATTTAAGAGCACACTTCCTACTATTTTATATGCAGAGCCCGAAGATCCGAATTGAGCTTATAACTTAGTTATTAATCTTTCAGTTTTGCCTTCATGCCACATGCACATGAAGCTGTCTTCCGTGTTGCCAAAGTGGATACACACGCTGTAATTTTAAAAGTTGCTTGCTGTAGAACATAATTGAATGGGTTAAAGTTGGTACAAACATCACCTGCTGTAAATTCATCGAAATCATATTGAAATCACCGTTTGGAAGTTGAGACTCAGCCGCCTCACTACTAAGAAGATATTGCGTTTTTTTCCGCTGTTGTTTGATGGATGTCTAAATTATTTTTTGAAAGACCTTTTATCAGGAAATAGAAGCATTAATCTGAGCGGTCAATTTATCGCATGTATTGCAGGTGTCGCGTCTTGTCCGGCCAAAGGAGTAATCAGAAAATTCTTTCTTAAATACTCTGGAATATTTCCTGCGGTTGAGGATATTTAGCTTTAAACGCTTGGTGTAATCTGCTGATATTCAAATCTGGACTTAGATATTTTTTCACAGATTTGGCGCGACCATAGTGACTTTCTTCCAACGGAAAGAATGTGGTCAACAACCTGCTTGCGATCAACATCTGTGAATTTGCTCCTTCGAGAATTTGCGCTAGTACCTCTCCCATTTTCTGTGCACGTACTATATCCAAGTTTTTTTTTTTTTTTCTTTGAAGAACTTGAAGTCTTCGACTTGGCAAATCAAAAATATCACGGAACGTTTTAATCATATTCATCAAGTAGGTACCTTGGTACTCTTGGTACGGTATCTCATACAACTTCTTGAAGAGTAATTTCTTTTGAGAGACTTGCAAAAGTCCGCAGGCATATTTACATTTCCACGATACCTATGAATAACATGAAATATGATTTAGTATGCCGAATATTCTTATATAAAAAACAATTACCGTTAAACCGGGCGGCACTTTAACGGAAATCTTTTTATTTTTACATGTAGCGTATTATTTCCCGATGCTCTAGCACATCCTATAGAACCGCCTCGTTTAATTTCAACCTCAGGTTGACTCAGATTTGGTTAATTTTTAAACTATAAAAACTTAACAGAAGACTTTATTTATTTTATATGCCATAATTAAAAATAACGCGCACAACTAGACGACTTAATTGACAATGAAATCCATGTAAGATGGCACCTATGAGTAAGTAACTAAAGCTACGAGTTGTAGTTCCTTATCGACCGTAAACAAAAGTGACACCTAGGGTACATGTCCAGCGAGAAATGGAAGCGCTCAAAAGGAATGCAAGAGTGCTTATTTGTTGGAAGCTCGCAACGCTTCCCCAACATATCCTTGTTCATATCGTTTTAACGTAAGCATGTCCGTAGAGGGAAGTGCTCAGTTGAAAATTCTTAAGAAACGCTCTAGGAGCGCTAATAAAGAATTATAAGATGAAAGTTTAATTAAAATTTCAGTTTTTTTCTGAATGCGCTCCGTTTAATTTTAAACTAAATTAATTTTCAATTAACCGCAAACCTCAACTGACTCCTAAAGAATTACAATTCTTCTGCGTTTTCAGATGCATATGAGTCATCTTTTCACAACAAAAAACACATAATTTATGAGTCAGCCTAAGCTGAGAGAAGAGATCTGTTTCCAAGAAGCCGCTTTTGGCTATAGTAAGAGAGCTCTTTGGAAAATATTGAAACTTCTGCAGCGCTTTCAGAAGCAGATTATTCATCTTTTCACAAACGCAGGGAAGAGATCTGCTTCCGCTAAAATTCCTTTGGCTACGGTAAAAGAGCGCTTCGGAAAATAAATTTTCTGCCTATGTTGTGGAAGCGCTTCCCCTGACAAGCGATTGGCATATTTCCCGCTGGGTGTAGACAGAGATGCAACCATATGTTAGAAAGTGAGAAAAATAATCACACTATTACACTATTACTTCTTTAATTATACTTAAGCAGGATTTACATTATGATGACATGCATTTTTTACAGAAATTGTGAGGAAGATAGTTAATTGAAATTTAAATGCTGCTGAAGCAATCATTGCAATACCTCACACGTACGCTCCCCTCTAATTTTTAAGCTAAAAATTGCAAACTGTCAAACTGTCTAATTGGAAATTGTCAAGTTTTTAATCGTTTTTTCGAAGATATTCAAAGAAGGATCATGGAAACAAGTATAATTTTACAATTTCTAAAATATTGCATGAAAGCACGAAGGAGCTCGAAGCAAACGATGAGATTATATCGAAAAAATTTCTCGCAAAATATCAGATGGTGCTGTAATTCAGTTCTACAATCAACATTTTGTACGATAACGAAATTTTTATTTATGATTTATTTGGTAGTAAACAAAAATTTAGTAACTAATCTGCTAATATGTATGTAAACGTCAATCCACTTCATCCACTCAAGTGCTCACATAAAAATAATTCCACTCCACTACCGAACTAACGCCAGTCCGGTTCGTGTTCACATGACGGATTATCTCAAAGGCGGAATAATTCTGGCAAATTATAAAGGAAAAGGACCAGTGCTGTCGTTTGTACTCCGATCGAAGTATTTGTACTCCGAAAAATAATAGCGTACTCCGGTACTACTCCTTTTATAAAAGTACTCTGCTTTTCATTTCTTCATACTTAAAACTCCTATATATGTATGTTATTAGCAAATAATCTAAAAAGCTTTATTCACCTTCATTGAAAACTATACATTCTTAGTAAATTTTAGTAATAAAATCTATTAACGAGTTCGGTTGAAAAGTTAATTTGGTACTATGTTGTACTTGATGAAATATTCCAAACAGCAGCTAAGAGCTAACACATCCATGTTTTATATTTTTTTTCAGCGTTGGCATGCAGCGCACTAAAGTGTAATCTGATTTGTTTTAGCCTATTACATCTATCTAGTCATGTCATTATGATTCGTTCGTTAAACGCTGTGATTGTTATAAAGTGAATAATGCACGCTCTCTACTTGAAGAACTCCAGAAAATTCTATTCTAGCCCAGAAAACGTTTTTTTTTAATCGCTCTTTGACTTTTCTATGTCTTTCATATTTTCTTCATTTTCCTTCTCACAATAGCTAAGGTTTGGTTTTTGTTTATTATTCGGCGAAAGTATTTAGTGATTTATTTTAACTATATCATTTGTTTACTTTAATTCAAGTGTTGTAAAAATGGTAATTTTTTGTAATAAAGCAATATAAAATTTGTGAACTGTGACACAAAGGAGAAAACTTGAGAATAGTTCCCAATTTTCAAAATACGAAATTCAGGGAACTGACAGCATACACTATTTCTCTGAAACTTTTTAGGGACGACGATTAAGATTGTCTTCTTTTGTGGAAAAACTAAGGAAATATTTCGTAAATAAAGCTGATTTTTTGTACAAGCTATTTTTTAAATTTTGTTTTAAATGTGGTGTAGATGTAGACCCCCGTCGATTTAATATAACAACAGTTTAGTTTGCATGATATGATTGAGATAAGAGTTTTGACTTCTTGTGGACAATCCCATAGAAACAGTGGTAGGTATTTGATTCAAGAGCACAAATAAATGGATAAAGGATATATATTATCCTAAATGTTTTCTTCTTCTAAAAGTCATATCTGTTATATAATTTTCCCTTAAAAATAGTACTTTCATCTTTAAAATAATCTAATGGTTATGTCATTGTGATAATCAGAACCAAAGTTATGATTTTTTTAATATAACTCAGCAGACTAAAAATCGGCGTATTTTAAGGATATCAAAGTCCTTTAATTAAACCAGCATGCGGTCCATCACCAAAAAAAAAATAGTTGAATTCTTATCTCATAACTACTTAAAAAAACGAGATTGGTGATGGTCGGGTTAGCAAAGTGCGAATTTTTATCGATTTTCTGTGGAATGACCCTAATGAGTATCGACCATTATTTATAAAGACCCCAAAGTTCTTTCAAATATATAGTTTACTAACTATTCCAGATTTATCGGGGAAACAGAACTTAATACAGAACTGTGAAGTGCAGATTAAAAATCTAATGTGTCACTTTCGCTAATGGAGAAGTAAATGTCAAAGTCCTAAATTCAATTCTTGGCAATATTGCAGATACAGTATTAAAATTTCTAAATATAGTGATTGTGGTGCAAGCAATATGAATATGGCAAATCTATCCGAAGACCCAAGGCAATCTAGAACAATGCCTGGAAATTCAACAAACATAAATAATATAGAAAACATAATTTTTAGTATAATGACAGATTTAGAGCACAACGACCGAATATGTCAAGAAACCATTCTTTGAAATTCTATGGAAGCTGTTTTGTCGCCAACAAAAAGTAATACTTACAATATACAAACTAAGCGTGTTCATAAATTTTGCTCTGGAAGCACGCAGCCTTTTTGTAAAATATGTTTTAAAGTTATTGCAAACAAGTAAAGAAACTCGAATTAGTCTAAGACCCATTCTTGCAATACCTTAGATGAATTTCGTATAGTCAAGGTTATCCATGTGTGCAAGTTTGATTTTTGAACAGATTTTTGAGAGATAAAATGATTATAACTAATTATATAGCATTTCATATTCTGAAGAAGTTTTCAATACATGAAAACCATATAGGATTGATCGTTTTCATAGTATACGTAAAAATCCTAAATTATTAAATCGCAACTTCAAGCAGGGGTTACCCGATTTAGTCCATTTTTGAAATTATATTTGATATTTTTATGAAAACACTATGTACAAAATTTCAGCTCTCTACGTCGACGAGTTCTCAGACAATATCAAAATATAAATTATACATAATGAAAAACGAAATTTTTGCATGGCAACCCTACGAAGGAGTTACCATATGCAAAATTTCAATTCTCTAAGTACACGCGCTCTTCAGTTATCGTGAGGATGAACGAACGGACGGACAGACGGACGGACGGACATGCAAAAATCAAAATAATTTTTAATTTTATGCAAGGATGTCTAATTCATTTTGCTCTACCAGAATTATTTCTGTGCATTACTAATTCAAATATTGTAAAAGATTTGAAATGCAGAAAAACTAAAGCTACTGAAGTTTTCAATACAATTTTTCATGATGACTGTATTAAAATTCTTACAAATATTTTGAAAATTCAAAAGTTTCCAATAATTCAATAACTAAACTATGATCGAATTTATGTATTTTATTAGTATACACCTGTATTGATTTGCTTTATGCAGGTATGCTTTTCACAAGAATAGCTTTTCATAATAGAACGCTTTTACTTCATGCAAGTATGATCTGAATGAATGCGATTAATTAATGAATCTTTTAAATCAAGAGCTGTCAACTAAACTTAAGAAATTCTTACTGCTGAAATGAAAAAATTCATGGAAAAATCTTAAAATAGTAAGCAGTTGTTTCTATAAAAAAAAATATAAATAATGAATTAATGCATAATTTCATTAGTTTTGCTAATAACAATAGAAATCGCGCCTAATTTCATGCAATTCCACACAAATTAGATAAATTCATGAAATTATGCATCATAAAAACAGGAATATCTCAAAAACGGTAGCATTTAGGTAGGTACATGATCAGGATCAAATGAAAGGTAACATTCGGAGGTCTCGAAATCTTGCAAGAAAGTGCTATCCATATCTTGCCTTTTAGCGGAAAAATTGTTAAAATTGAAATGAAATTACAAAATTTTCCAATTTTTCTGCTTTGATGTCCTATACCTGCCGGCGACGGAAGGAAGTAAAGGTTTATTTAAAAATCAAAATATGAATCATTTTAATGAAAATGAGTTTTATTCACATTAATATGATTTCTGGACAGCCCACTCTAATTAAATTAAATTCATTAAATTTCGTTAGTCGTGTACTCCGTTTTTTCCGAAAGTACTCCGCTTTGGCAGCAAATTGTACTACTCTTGAAATTTTCCAAACGACAGCACTGAAAAGAACCACTGCAGTGAATCTGTGGACGCACTGCTCCCTACTTGTGGACAGAAAACTACCTCAGAAATAACTTCAATATTTTCTGTAAAGAAATATTTAATAACTTTCAATTTCGCAATATTCAATGGCAAATTCAAAACTTACTTTTGTTTACTTCGACAAATAATTTGACTTGACCGATATGTATATACTATAAAACAACACAACAAAAATTAGGGTTTCAGTAACTATAAAAACTGCCTATACTTGACGTCTTTTTATGGTTCCGGACACGCACACAGTGACAAAGCGACGTCCGGAAAAAATTCAGGACGCGTTTGCTACTCTCGTCACTCATCAATAAATTTCCGTATACGATGTAATAAATTTCCGTATACGATGTACTCCCTCAAAATTTCTGTAAAAAATTCAGGTCATCATAATGTAAATCCTCCTTTACTCGTAGGCACTTACAACATTATGACGTTAACCGTTATATTGAACATACAGATTTGGGAGCGTAGATATCACCATATTTGTGGTAGGAATTTTTTTTTGTACATGTGACCTTATAGGGATTATTGGCGATGGCACGAACTGCATTTTAAGCCAAAAAAATATTTTTTTTATATTTGGCACTTTCAGCTTTTTCATCCGACACTCCACAAATAATACATACCGATGTATTTAAAATTTTCGGGTGTAGGAGTCAGTGATTAATAAAAAAAGAACTTAATTTATCATATTATATTCCTTTATTGGCCTATTTCGGAAAATATCGTTGCCGTCTTCAGAAGTCATTTGTCGAAATATTTAAATACATCAGTTAAAAAACCACAGTCAAGCATCACAAGAATTATTAATACATACCACGCAATACTATGATAATACTAATTCAGGGTGCCCTATACTAATATGTCCATGGCTTGTGAGTTTATTCCTCTCATAAAAACAAACCAAACAAAAATTTCATCGGGAAATTAAATTCGTCATCGTAGGTGTTAAAAACTTTTGCTTAATTTTTCATCAAGCACTTCAGTCTGTCATTAAAATTTAAAATTTGCTGGATATATAACCTTTAGAGCTTTCCAAAGATATATAATTTCTTCCTCTCGTCTTCATTTCGAAATTACTATTAAACACCGTCAAAATTTCAAAATTTTAATTATCTTTTTAATTTAACAACTATTTTTTGAAAAACATGTCGTCGAACTCAGTTTTTCATGTCGAATTATAAAAAATCAAAAGTCTTCACATTAAGATGCAATCCTTTGTGAATTCTTGCACCATTCCTTAAGCAAATTCTAGTATTTCATAAAATATAAAGGACAACTCTTTAACACCTCCCACCTTCCAAACGACGAAATGAATTTTTGTTTGTTTTGATGAGAGAGGCTATACACCTACACTTATTAGTGCAATATAAAATATTTTCTATCAATTCTTCTTAGCTTACCCAATTAAAATTTGAAATAGTTATTCCATCCAAAATTTTAATGAGATGTCTAAAACCTTGAATTATTTCTAACTATGCTGAATCTGAGTTGGAAACATTTTAAATATAATTTTCCATACCTAGGTGGAGCATAGAGGGCGTAATATATTTCATAGCTACCGCAACCTAATTAGGATTTTAAAATTTTCATAAAATAAAATGCACCAAACAAAACTAACTCCTTCCAGCCATATATGTATTATCCTATGGGCTGAGAGAAGGAAATTCAAGAAAGTTCTTACCTAAATAACCAGATATTTACTCTGAGTTATCTGTTGGTATTACATACAGTACGGGTATCTTATAAACTGGGTCGATGTGGGTAGGCGTAACCTTGGCCGGGTGACCCATTTGTTCCTTGGAGCTTTAAGCTGCACTAGCTGGAATCAGATACTCCCTGTTGTGTGCTATTTTCGAGAAAAGGTGAAAAGTTCAATGTCTCTTAGTGTCTGGGTTAAAAGAACTTACATACATATGCCAGAACAGGAATGTTTGTTTTTTTTTAGTAAATGTGTGATATAATAATTTGCAAATCATTTGACTTCCTGGATTTTATACTTTAGTACCGTTAAATATTTATTAGGAATGAAAAAATAATTTGGTAGCATTTAGTAGCATGCAAAGAAGTATGCGATTATTCGACTCACTAAGGGCCGACAATAATTCTTAAAAATATCCTAATCTAAGTATTTACAAGTTTAATGACAACTGATATCCTGAATTCTGTAACATTCGAAGGACATAGCGTAAAATGGACTTTTATCTAAGAACGAGATCATATATAACTTGTTTGGTGAAGAGTTAACCTAATTATTAAGATTGTTCTCTTCCCTTGAAAATACAAATATTTTGACAGTCATTGCGTAGTTTTTCCATAACACATAAATCAAGCTATTGCGTAACTTGAGAGCAAAAAAATGGGAGCAAAATCCAAACAGAATATGTACATATATATATGTCGTAGACATTTGACGTAACTCAACATTTCACGAAAAGTCTAGACACTTCATGGAGAGTAGACAAATAATGTAACGGTTTTGACTTAGCCCCTTTTTACATTAAGTATGTGTCTGAAATTTTTACTCATTTCATCAAATGCTAAAAGCGTTTAGGCCGATACTGTAATACCACCCTATATAACCAAATATTAGGAGTAGGAGATGGGTGGTGGAGGGGGAGGTCGCACCCAGGGCTGCGACACACCCACCCACACACCACACATGCACCCACACCCACATACACACACATATACACACAGGGGCGGATTTGATCACTTGGCCGCCCTAGGCCTATGGAAGATTGCCACCCCCTACTCCCTGTAAAACACGAAAAATTGAATGATCTATATCCAGTGAAGGGACCCCAGGCTAGAATTAGCGGAGTAGGCTGCCTCATAAATCGGAGTAGATTTGAAAAAAATGGAGTAGAATTAAAAATAACACTTTCCAACGAATTATTTTATTTAAAAAAACGAAAAAGTATAAAAATGTAATGAAATACCCACAACTACAACAAAAAATCAAAAATCATTCAAACATTTTGCCGCCCCCAAAATCTGCCGCACTAGGCCCGGGCCTACTCGGCCTATAGGGAAATCCGCCCCTGTATACACACATACACAGACATAAACGCGCGGCGTGTCTAGACTTTTCGTGAAATGCCGATCTCCCTCATATACCTACGATATATATAATATGGGATGCATCAAAATCCTCGAGAATACTTCACAAGCCATGAAACAGAAATCTATATGTGTGCGTTGGGGTCCGTTTTCTAAAATATTCTACATTGATACTTATGGAAAACTGCCAAACATTGACTTTCTATATGCTCTGGAGCCTAAGCTACTATCCATACAGGAAATTACTCTTCTAGTAATTTTCAGTGTGGTTCCTTACCTTTCCAAAGGCTACACTTACTGTACACCTTACTTAACAAAATAATAAAATAGTTTTAATTACCAAGTAATCTTACCATATAACGTTCACTCTCTCTCAGCTGAGTAATAATTGCATGTTGGTATGTGCAGCCGAATTGCTAATCTGGAGGCAGCTACATTCGATATCATCAGCCCAAGGCATGCCATGCCGGCACAGCACCATATCCAAGAATACTCGTGTGTGAGATGGCCCATTGTGTACCGTTGTCGGCCTCCAAAATTGCGTATAAATTCTAAGAAAAATGTTCCATTAAATTTCTAAGAAAAAATGGTGGCCTTCCATTCGTTGGGTCGAGGGAACGTTGATTTTATATTGGAGAGAGGCATTGCTGTCGGACTCGACCAATGCAGGCCGGCCAACTATAGCGATCTCATCTGATGCTTAGCCCAACACAACATCAATTAATATTGTGCATAGCTTCTGTGCTTGTGATATTTTGATGCTGGACCTAGGGATCTTCGGCCGAGAACCCAAAAAGAAATATTTTCCGATAAAATTGCACACTCCTCATGCAAGCTCTGTATGCCTATATGTTTCTTTGCTAGTAAGTACTTCATCAACAAAATCGATGTAGTAATACGTCCGGTGTATTCAGAATAATTTAGAACCATTTAGGGGATTTACAACAAAACAGTTTAAAAGTGGAACTTTTACTTTCGATTTTAAAAGCAATATTTCATATTATTCGTCTTGTCCCAAACAAATTCTTAGTTTACTCAAGGGTGGTTTTGGATGCACGCACCTACTCTTATTACAACTATATGTTGAAAATTTCAATTTAAAAACAAATACCAAAAGAAACCATTCTCGAAATTTAAAATAATAAAAATTATATGCAAAAATAAAAAAAGAGAAATATACTCAGATTCTGCCAGGCCGGCAGCAATACATATTCTGGCTAGTCCCCTAAAATGTCAGCAAACCAACTCTCCCAAACTCCACTTTTCACTATTTTTACCTCAGTCTTTACTTTTATCATTTTTTTTATGTCTTCTTTTATTTTTGACCTTTTCAAATTTTAAACTTTCCAATATTTTTCTTTTTTTTTTCAACCAAGATCTTCGTACTACAACGAAAGTTGAAGTTGGTTGCATTACTGGGATATTTTACATTTAGTGTTACATTAACATTAGTCGAAGATATTTGTTGCAAATAAAATATGTACAAATCTTTCTTGGACTCTAATCCACCAATTCTACATAAAAAATACGAGATCTTAGTCTCTTAACTTGGCTACTAAAGCCTCTTAACTTTAGTGGAGATTTTTTGTCAAGATAAAAGATTAAATCTCTTATCGTGATAGTCGCAGAAATTGTTCTGTTTCAAATACCGAAATAAATTTTGGATAAATATGCTGTAGAGTAAGTAGGTACATAATTATATAGGACGTACCATACCTACGTATTATATAAATAAGTAAAGTTTGTGAAATATAAAATAATTATACAATTTGACATTATCAGCCGTGCACAGGCGATACTGGATACTTGTCCACTTGGATCCGTTTGCTATTTCTGAGGCTGTATTCATAAAGAACTGCAGAATTCCAAAATTTCTGGCCGTTAAAGTGATTGGAATTACACACCCTTATACAATAATCTCCATTACTCGACAATGTTATCGTCAGTTTACAGTTTTGGGAACAATTGTGACGACATCCTCAATTTAACCCAAATTTCGATATCCAGCATAATTGGCTAAGTGCGATGTTAATTGTTAAATTCATAAAATTCATAAAAGCTCGGTAATCATATAAGAAACTACAGCGTGGCATAATTATAAAGATGCCACGTCTGGCACAAGTATAGCAAAATGCGCGTGCTTCGTACTACCCATGTGTGGGTTGGCCCTATTGCAATCATCGCCTGGCAACAAATTATTTCTTCTTCTTCCTTCTTGCAAACAGCTGGCCTAACTAAAAGAGGATGTTCAGATTCTCCAAAGCCTCTTAAAGTTAAAATCCCCCACAAAATTAAATTATGTGGAATACCAATTCTTAGAGATCTCTTAAGAATATTTGATGTTGAAAGAGGGGGGGGGGGGTGGGGGGTAGTCGTGGCTAGTTTTTTTTTATATTATTTTTATTATTATTGTCGGTCCCGGGTTAAAACGTTAAAACTTTCGATGAAGAGATTTTTTTTTCATTATTTTCAGTAGAATTGAAGCTTTTCTGAGAATTTCCACGTTAAAGAAAAATGATCAGTTTGTTCTTATATCCGAAAGTCTGAAATCTAATGTTTGTCTTTTCCTAGTGTAAAGTGCAGTCTTTATGTTAGAGGGGTTTACACTCAGGCCACTATTAGTGGCCACACAATTAAGTTTAATCAATGCATATTCGAGCATTTCAGTTGCCATGAAATTGCCGGATGCTTGGATAGCTAATCCGGGGATTACACGAGTCAGTAGAACTGACTCTGACAGCGATTGACACTTACACAGGCTCGTGTAAACCCCTACTGACTACTCTTTTTACTGACCAGTCTGTACTGACAAAATTTCTGACGAGTCAGTACGGACTAGTCCATAAACTGTCAAACGTACAATTCAGATGGCTGGCGGAAATTGAAAATAAAAGGTAGATGCTAGTGGATATTTGTGTTTATATTCCTAATCTTTTCTCTTTTGAGTGGGAAATGACTGAAAAGTGTTTAACATACATTTTTTTGTTTATTTTGTAGAGAATAAAGACGGATTAATGAAGAAATTGTTTGATATGCATATAGAAGAGGAATGTCTGCACCGCTTGACGACATTTTATTATGAACAGACTGGTCAATTGATAGAACGCAAATCGTTTTTTGTCAGTAAATTTGACAGCCGAAATCAGGACTGTCCGTCAGTTCTATTGGCTCGTGTAATCGTTGCGTACATTAGCCGCATAAACAAGCAATGACAAGTTAGGAAGGTGGCGAGATTTGCAAGTGTTTTACATTTAAAATGCACACGGCAAGAAAATGAAGAAAGAAAGAAAAAAAAATCGAAAAAAATAAAACTCTCTTTAAAACTTTTATGAAGACAAAAAATATGAAAGCGCAAGTTGCATGCAACGAAACAGAATCGCAAATGTTTCATTTTCGTAAATAAATTAGAAGGGGCGGAGATTTCACGTTTTACTCTCATAGCATGTTCCCGCGATTTTGTGAAAACCGGTTTTTGCTGAAAAATTAAGAGAATCGCCAATGTCTTTTATAGCATGGCCAATGTTTGTTAGTGTAATTTCTATGCTAATTGAGCAACACGTGCTTCTGTTTACATTCGTTTTTCTGTGAAGAGATTAAGTTGGAGAAATTCTTGCTGGATTCTCTGATATTTCCGGGAAAAATGAGAAATTTATTTGGGAGGAACTTTACATCTCCTTTCGGCATCTGGGCCAAAGCGAAATTTTTTTTTTCTTAAAAATGGGAAGTAGTGTGACCTGATGTACATTATTATGAATAGGTTGAAAGGATTTTGAGGAATTTAATAAGATTTTGTCCTTCGGGTAATCCTACGTTCTCTCGACTTTTTTTCTAACTCGTTGTCCCAGTTGAACTACAATAGTGCATAGCCACGTTCTTTTCCCTCATTCATGCAAAAGACGAAAGTATATGAAATTACTTGTTTCATTCTTAAAAACACCAGTAATTTTCCAATTTTACTCCACAGCTTCTTAACTTGTCATTAGGTTAACTTTCGTAAAACCATCCACCTCAATTTTCTTCCATAACCAGTATAATAGAATCCCACCCTTTGTTATACCTCTTACCACTACGCCACCTGAGCATGAGTTTATCTTCCTACTGAGGAGCATGGAGTCTATCGAGTCAAAGATACTGATAGTCTTTCCTCAGTCAACTCTGCGTTCCTGTGTACATATTTGGATGGGATACTCAGTACATCCTCAGGATTAAATGGAAGGCTTTCACCATTTACTCCAAGGAAGTGCAGATATTTTATGGTAATTGTCTTAGATTTCGTTTTTGATATAAATTAGGAAAAGTTATAAATTAAATAGATTGACTTGACCTTTCTGAGTTGATTCCTTCCCCGTAATTGTGTGATTTTTATTTTAACTCAAATTATGTAAAAGACAATCAATTTGCTTAGGAACTTAAGGGAAAGGATTTCAGTAGAAAAACACAATTTTGTAACTAGACTCAATAGAAACCACACGAGGAAACCAAATCCTCAATAAGGTATTATTCATTCATTCAAGAATTCTAAAAAGCACAGAGATAACCACAACAAAATTATATCGTTAGAAAAGGATCAGATAAGAATTCGCAGCATACTACTTTCTTTCCAATCTTTTTTTGTGGAACTCAATAAGGACAATGCATTCTAAGTTAAGACGAAAAGGATATTGTTGAACGGATCTTTTTAAATACTTTGTCCTTCGTGTCTAAATACATTTTAAAGCTATTTCTTTTGCAAACAATAACTACCCTAAGATGATGATTTTAGACCCCTAAGTATTCATTTCTAAAATAGCAAAGAAATTATGACTAATACGATGATATCCTCTTGAATTGCTTATGCACAGAAAAATGTTACATTACCGTCCTTCCTGAAATTTCTGAGAATATTCATCTGAATCTTGCTAGGCATGACATATTTTTTTCAGTTTTTGTGGATTTTTTAGAAATATGTATATACTAGTAATTTACCCATTTTTCTAACGCAGCAAACCCATAAATATATATAAATTATAACTCTACCATTTTGTAGTTTGTCATCGATGTCTCACAGGGTTCAATTCATGGTCCCCTGTTATTCTACATTTTTATATATTATCTATCTGATGTGGTTGGAATGTGTTATTGCTTCTATCAATGTCTAGGAAATTAATTGGAAATAGGATTATCTTAGGAATATACTTACTCCGTGAAGTTGGACCACAAGTAATATCAAGTGAATCCTGCAATGTTTAAGTGTATAGTAATAAACAGGTTGTCACTAAGGACATGTTTGCTTCCAAATTTGCTAGTGATACAGATGCAGAACTCCTTCGTCGATTCTACCGTTAATTTTGTTCTTTATTTATTTAATTACTTATTACTCTTGTGTAGACAAAAATAAAAGAATAAAACTACTAACTATTTACGTAAATTCTCCAATTCAAAAATACAACTTTTAAATATCTCTACAGGGCTATCAATATCAGTAGGTTCAATGTGTAGTTTTACTAAATTTGATAATGCAATTTATATCTGTAATTCATTCAATGTACAGTTAGCTGTAGAATTTATTTTCACAAATACTTTCAAGTCATCAGCAAACAGTAAACATTCCGAAAAGCAGAAAACATTCACAATGTTCTTAATAAATAGTGAACAGCGAAGCGAACCAAATTGACTACCCTGAGGAGCATCTGATCATACTGGATTACATATTGACTATGATTTGGTAAAAATGAGCAAATTTATCAGAGAATGTTAAATTTAAAGCCAAGCCAAGTACTTTTTTTCCAACTCATCAGCAATCTCGTTGGCTGAGATATCCTTATGGTCAGGTACCCATCATAGGGTCACCTTGTGCCTTATAGTCAATTCCTCACGGCTGGTCCTGCATAACTGCAACAATTTTGATTTTACCGGCATATTTTACGGCACATCTCCATATGTACTGATAGTCAGACACCCATCAAGGTGCTGGATTAGGATAGATGTACCGTAGAGGCTCTCTGCACATGGATACCAATGTTGCCGCCTAATAAATCGCTGCATGTGCTGCCTGAAATACACTGCATTTGTCAGGCAGTATATAAAACTCGTGCCACTGTGTCTTGGAACCGCACTTGTCTTGGAACCATCCGTAAAAATAGAAAGATCGGGTGTTACGACCATCTCCTTTCCCATCCCAGTCACTCCTGGTGGGCATCATTGCATTGATAACCCCACTAAAAGTCAAGATGGGTACTTGGTAGTCTATTTCTTCTCTGCAATCACTACAGTCTATCTTTTAAAGTATATTGAAGTGCAAAAAACCTTCTCCGTCCACCAACCACTCGCCCTTAGCCTCTCCAATAGAGGTCGCTACACCTCTGCAATAAAGGTCGCTACACCTCTGCAATAGAGGTCGAAATGATTACGAATTAATTTGCTAGAAATTTCGTCAACCCAAAATCTCTCTTCCTTTCTTACATAGATTTATATTGTTCAGTTAACATTTTGAACCAAAAATATCGTCCTTCATCCTATGCATTGACAGTAATAAAAACTTTTGTGATGTCAACTTTTCTCCTTTTATGTTCTTTCAGTTCCTATATGTATGCCTCCAGATACTGCTGACTTCACTGGACGTATGGCCACAGTAACAGGATGGGGACGATTAAAGTACGGTGGAGGAGTTCCTTCGATTCTACAAGAAGTTCAGGTAACATTTTGGAACTAGCATCCATACGCCATCTATAGCTATACAAATATTTTTGATGATTTGCTGACAATAGTTTTTTGTTTCTTTCTTTTTTATTAACTTTTCTCATTATTATTTCAGGTGCCAATAATCGAAAATAGTGTTTGCCAAGAAATGTTCCACACAGCTGGACACAAAAAGAAAATTTTACCTTCATTTCTCTGTGCCGGTTATGCCAATGGGCAAAAGGATTCCTGTGAGGTAAGTTGGGTTGTATTTTTGTTCAATCCTATTGAATTATTCTTCTTCATGGTTAAATTAGTATTCTGTGGATGGTAACATGGTATAGCAATAACGGGGAATCCCATATGGATAACGGAGAATATAATTTGTGAAACTTTCATGAAATGAAATTAAGGATTTCTACAATAAAAGCTTTGTTTAAATTCACCAGATCCAAAGGGTCAACAATAATGCGAAGATTTGATTTTACGAAAGAGAAAAGTTAAACAGAGTACTCTCAATTTCAACTGAATTAAATAATGTAAATTAGTTAGGTTTTTTTTTTTTGGACTCTGTGGAAATTATAGAAAGTTAGTGAAAAGTGATTGAAGGACACTTGAAGGTAGATTAGTACGTACTTAAAATATATAGCAAATAGAAAGCGTAATAAGGAAAAGAGTCTGGCAGCAGTCGGTTCTACCTATCCTCCGCTTTGGCACAGAGGTAGCTAGAGCTACAACTGGCACCTCCAACTGCAAAAACATCGCAGGATTATTGTGAGCGGCTATGCAAAGCAAATATGCCGCTAGCGGTCAGCCGGCTTGGGGTGGTTCTTGCCATCCACATCCCTTGATGCTTGTATATTGTATACGATAAAGAGGAAGCTGTTGACCGGACAGACAGATGGACATAAAAATTCCTTAATGCAAATGAACTAGCGACTGCGGACGGACAGGCGGACAAAAAAAACTAGGTGGCTGGAGGAAATCCTGTTTACTTGTAGAACTTGAAAGTTTACTGAAAAGAAAAACACATTATACTTTACCTAAAAAGTTGAAGAATAAATATAGGAAAAGCTCCATCAATGCCATACCTGTGATCGATCACCCAGAGAATTACCAACGCCAGAGAGAGCAGTGATTGAGAGAGAGAGCGAATGAGAGTCTCAGATTTGGTTGAGGCTCTGGGTTAAGTTGGGCCCAGATGGCCCAATCCACGCTAGATAAGCCTCCAATTCCTTACTTTTGCTTAGCCCCGTTTAAATGCGTATGCTTGTCTGTGTGTGTGTGTGTGTCCTAACGACGCCCAACAAGCCCACACCGTTCATTGTCGGAATTTAATTTTTTCTCAATGTACTAAAACAAAACGTGAAGCAAGACATGCCAGAAAGAAAATCCTGTTATTTTACTATCCCACGTTTCTATTAATTATATTTGATTTTTGGATTGAAGCTTCCTATTTGCCACATCCATAGACGTCAGCCAATTTTTTAAACACTCTGATGAAAATAAAGTCTTACAAAATTTTTAAACCCTTTTAAGGTCTTCATTTTAAATTAACCTCTCTGATTTAGATATTTTTTTTTTTTGTACATTCTCTATGCTAAATATTTTAGAAGCAACAATGGATAATATTCAAATGCGCATTGAATGAGCTGCGCGTATGCTGTGCTCATTAGCTCGCAAACTAAAAAGGTGCATTCACGTGCTTCTTCTTTAGTGTGGACACTTAATTTCAATACAGGGACGCGTAATTCTAGCAGAAAGTTTCAGGTAAATACATGCCTTTATTGCCATAAATGTACTACCACGCAATGCACATTATCTCGTCACACATATTATATGCTAACTTACTTTGTGTTGAAATTTAGATGTTCGTAAAATGTAGGGAGTAGTCCCTAAAATGTAGGGAATAGCTGATAGCACCATACTCCACCATAAATGATAGAACACCACCCCTTTAAAAAACATAAAAATGAGCTCAATAGCTCATTACTTATGGCCCATACTACTAAGTAGTATGGAAGTTATGTTGCTGCCCTGGGCATGCTCAAACAAAAAATTAATGTATGACTTGTTTTCAAGAACAATGTGTGAATTACATAAACGAAAATATATTTCCATAAAAAAGGTAGCATAATACCTAATTTATTGTATGTTCTCTTCCATATATCCACCTTAACATTTCGGGAAATTTACGTGCTTTAGAGGTTTTCTGGTGCCAAATACCTAAATTCATTCAATGTTCCATTGATTTGGGGAAATTAAACTGATTTTCCCTTTATATCAGAGAAAATTACATTTATTTTTAGCGAAAAAGTGTATTAAATTTAGGGAATAGTCCTATTATTTTTTACAGCGTATTTAATAGAATAAAATTGCATGCACCTACTTACCTTACTTATAGAAACATTAAAAAAATTAATTTTAAAAAACCTTTTCCTATTTTTGCTTTTTTTTTCTTTTCTTTTGTATGTGTACAAACGAAAAATAAACCCTCGCAAAAAAGATATTCCTGCCTAAAGAATTTGAATAAAAATTAATTTTAACCAAGAATTCAAACTAAATTTAACCCAATCAAATTCTGCTTGTACTCTTTGGTCCGTACACGAGAGAAATCAGAGAATATTCGGGCGGGGCAAAATACTTAACTTCAATTTAGTTTCAGAATAAAAGAATTTAAGAAATTTTATTTTCAACGATTCTAAACTAAATCATAAATGTAAAAGGAAAAAACAACCACCTCTTTTATCTAGCCTATTAAGCCATTTTTTTTACTTCTTCGTAATTCTTTGGTTGTTCCTCGTAAATATTTTTAACAAGCTGTCTCTACATCAAACACAAACTTAGCAGCTGCTTTCAATCGAGACAAACCATCGATTTCCCATCCCCAAATGTCCTGCTTTAAGCATAAAAAACAAAATATCTTATCAGCACTTCCTGTTTTCTCTATATTCCATGGTAAGATACATAAATTTGTATATGTAGTCTTCTGGTGATAAAAAATAGATAACATAAAGGAGATCAAAATTAGTTCTCAAGATTGATAAGTTTTTTGCGGTGAAAGTGTTATTGATTTTAGCAGAGGAAGCTATGGGAATCTGACAGATCTAATAGAATCATCCAGACCAGTTTGTTTTGTAGTACTATGGGAAGTTCACGGCTTCTCTTTCAACTGTTTTGTAAAATGTAGCGTGACTTTTTTTTAAAGTGCAGGGGGACGAGAGATCCCAAGCAAGGAGGCCAGAGTAACCCATTGTGCCGTCCTGCTAAAAGCTCTATAGCTAAAACCTACCACTCCTCTTAATGAAGCGCATCAGGTCTTTGTGAGGAATTCTTTTACAGATAAGAGGGCAGAATCTAGAGTATCAAGCCTACTCCGTACGAAGTCCAGACAAGCACACAAAAAGTGTTCGTTTGTATCACGGTCTCCTTCCAGGCAGGACAGACACTCAGGGCTGTCAACAACTCCCAACCTTGTTAAATGAGCGTGAAGCAAGCTGCGACCAATGATAATGCCAACCACAGCTCTGCATTGTTTCCTTCTGAGCCCCATAAGAAATTAAGAGATATTTCTATTAGGCCCATCAAGAACAGTTTTGTGCACCTGCCTATGAACATCTAGTTTATTGAGAGACCCGATATTCAAAGTAGTAATGCCTACGGCCTCAGCTAAAAGGTCAGCCCTTATATTCCCCAGTAACCAGGAACCCACTGAACATACAGCTTGTTGTGGATACTCAACTTATCCACAGACGACTTGTAATCCCCCATTAACTGAGATGTTATCCGAGGGCCATCAATACGAAAAGTGGTTCTATATTGATGTTATTAAATAAAATTCTTGGAACTTTTCAGGGTTCAGCTTTAGGATGTTAGCCATGTACCAGGTACTGATCATTTGTGAATAAACTAAATAACAAAGGGCCCAGTATTGAGCCCTGAGCAAGGCCAGACAGGAGTATTAGGAGTATTAACATCGCTTTTAACAACATGATTTCGAACGATTAGAAAACCTTGAATAAATCACCCCATAGCGTCATGTTGTCAAATTTATTGTACAGAAAACTTTTAAAATTTTCCAATGTCCCATCATATTTTTCTCTACTCCCTCAATTACGAAGTAAGTGCTAAATAAATTCGAAATGGTAAACTATGTCCAAAACTATTCATATGTAACGAAAAATACATCGTCCACTGAAAATATATTCAATATTGAATTGAACCTTATCATGCCTCTTGCTTGTGATTACAATAGTTTTAATTATGGTTATCAAGCATGTGAATAAACACATACTTTTTATACGCTAGATAAAATTATAAATTTGTATCTAACCGTCTGTCAATCTGGGAGGTCGGCTAACTAAAGTTTCGTACACGCATTTTTGACATATAACATTTTCAAACAACTGAGATATTAAGATTTTATCTTTTTATAGATATTTCGTTAACATCTGTTTATCATCCATTATCCGTTCTGTGTGTTTAATAATGATTTGATGACAAAATACACTTCCCAATCTCCAAAATTGATTAAATTGGATAACACCTTCATATTAATGTCATAAAGAAAATTTCCTATATTTTGCAAATATTTATATTCTAATTAATAACATATAGCTAAAATTTCAGATGTAATTTATAAAAATAGAACTAGGCAACACCTTATAGAGTGGCTATACATAAAGTCAATTTTCACTTATACTGGGAAAACAATCCGTTCGACATATTTCAAATGTACTAGAAAATTCTTCAAAAACTAAAAACATATGAAATTTACATTCAGACGGTTAAACTGTTATGGAAAGAAATATTACAAATATCTGTAACTATATTTCTCGATATTTATCTGGAATATTTTCAATATTAGGATATGACCAATTATAACTTTATATTTCCTTATTTTCATATGTTTAAGCCCATATTTTTGGAATACACTTGTTATGACCCTATTCAAAATTAGATATGGAAGAAAAAGCACCTAACTCATTCAGGAGTATCGATTGGGTGATTTATTTGGCTGACAATGACACTTACCAAATAAGCTAAAAGGCAATACAAGTTTTCTAGGATTTCGTTATTGATTAAACTTGCATACTTCTCCATCTCCACTAACATGCAATTACAGGCAAAGACCGTTACATTTCCCCTCAATCCCTCAAACTATAGACCAATTGCACTTACTTCGTTTCTTTTGCAGGTTTTTGAAACACTCATCAACACCCAATTGATGAAATACCTAGAAACTAGTCACCTTATTAACGATCGCCAATACGGCTTTTGTGCTAGCCGCTCTACTGGAGAATTACTAAAATTCCTTACCGAGCGTTGGAATCAATGTCTCCATAATTTTGGCGAATCTGAGATCATCGCATTAAATATCTCGAAGGCCTTGTATTGGACGGATTTACTTTTGACCGTTTTATAATCCATTCCGGTGTACCGCAAGGTTCTGTGCTCTCTCCTAATCTCTTCCTCATTTTTATTAATGATCTGCTAGCTCTAACTTTCACTCCTATTCATAATTATGCAGACGACAGCACGCTTGATTTCGTGTACTCGTTCGACTCTATAGCTGATTCCCGTGCGAATGTTATAGCTGACAATCCGAGCCACATTTTTAGTTCACTAAACTATGACCTCACAAAAATACTCGCTTGGGGCAGAGCGAATCGGGTCTTGTTTAATGCTTCCAAAACGCAATGTTGTCTGTTATCACTTAAACGTACTCCAACACCCGCTCAACCCATTGCCGTCAATGGAGAAGATATCTCGAACTCACCATCTCTTAACATCTTAGGCATAGAAATATCCAACTATCTTAGATGGTCCGATCACATCTTCGGTATTGCGAAAAACGCGATGAAATGCCTGGGCTTCTTGCAAAGATGCAAGAAATATTTTACGCCGTCAGACTTGGCACAAATCTACAAGGCTCATATCAGGCCTAGATTAGAATACATATTTCGCATATTTGGGCAGAGGTTGGACGCACTGCATTGTCCGCGTTAGACAAAGTCAATAAGAAGGCCTTCCGGCTTATTAACGATGACATATCAATAGCAACTATTGATTCCCTAGAGCACCGACGTAATATCGGATGTCTGTCTCTCTTTTATCGCTACTTCTATGCACATTGCTCTGACGACATATCTAGCCTGATCCCTTGTAGAATTCTTCCCATGTGTGCCACACGAGCTGTAACCCGAGCTCATCCTCACACCCTTGAAGTCAAATTCGGCCATACCGTGGAATTCCGATAACCATTCATAAGCAGAACAATACGAATGTGGAACAGTTTGCTATCATCTGTTCCCCCCTCCCAACTATGAGCCACAATATTCAAGTGTAATGTGCGCCGTCACCTGTTTGACTCAACCCAATAATCTTCAATTCCCTACCCCCAAGCCGATCGTTTCTTCGAATTTTATAAAAATTTCCTACATCTACCACAGACATGGGCTCCGACACTTGTATTCCATTTCAATTCTCGTAAAACTACTAGAGAGCAAGTGGATTGGAAGATCTTGAGAAGATTCTTCGAATGTTTTAGTTTATGCAAGGGATTATATCAGCGTTGTGTAAATGGAGACGTTTTCCAGGGGCGCACCTAGGAAGGGGGTGGAGCGAACGGAAGTGGTCCTCACATAAGGTCAGTTTTTTTAAATATAATTTGCAAATTATTTATAAAATATAATCTGTATTATTATTTCAAAGTCCGGTAAATTACAACAAAACCTAAAATATATAATAGCAGATCAGATGGGCCAGGACGTGAAGTTAGAGACTTATTCCTCAAACTCCTTTTGAACTTGGGGCACCCCCCCCCCCCTTATCCAATTGGGTCTCTAGAGCAAATTTTGACCATTTTGTAAAACTACGTGTTATATGCAGAAAATAGTCTTGTGTAAACCACGACGATTTATCAAAATAACGATCAATTCGTAGTGATTCGCCATTTAAAACAGATTCATATTCACATTCAACATCCGTACGTATTTATAATTGAAATTAGTGGAATTTGCTTGTAATATTAATACAGTCCCTTTAATGTTTTTTCAGTATATTTTTCAAAGTACGAACGAACGCATAACCCTTGTGTATAGAAATATTTATATAGTATCCGGGAAAAGGTTTATCCTTTGGCTATAGATAGCGTCATTTTTACAATATTTCGCACTTTCCTTAAGAGTTTCCATTTAAAAACTATTTACGTAGGTACTTAAGCTAAAGTAAAAATGTTATTAAATTTACAACTAACTCAGGTAAACTTGAACACATCAGCATTTAAAAAAAATTAGGAAACTATAAAGTTTTAGCAATTTCGGAATCTACTATAAAAAGAAGGCAACAGCCTCATACACCCTTTCCTACTACTATATACTTTATATCAGGATATAACATCCATAAAGAATCCGCTCCTTGCATAACATTTTGTACGAGAGAATTTTTAGACTCGCTGGGGATGATAGTTGGGTACTAAGAAGTAGTTATAGATAATTTTGCAAGAATGAAGTCTAGACGAATTAAGAGATTATTGTTATGTTTTCCTTTAATATAAAATGTGAATACATATTCCTACTTATGTTTGAACTACGAAGCTGGAAATCTTTTTTTTTTTAAATATGAAGTAAAATTTATTTCTATGCAGTGGCGCCTTTTTAAATATGCTCGCTGCCCCAAACGTGTAAAAGTAGATACGCCTTTGGATGAAACACAACTTCTTTGCGGTTCATCAACTATGTCACCGAATATTGATGAAATTATGCACTTTCTGCCAAGTTGCATAATCAGTTCCCAATTTAGAATGAAGTTACTAACATTTCAAAATATATAAATCCATCTATTAGAAAAACAAGGGGTCACAATGACTTTATGGACATCCGAATAATTTGGTTCGACACATAAATTGTGGAAAACGTCTATTTCCAAGAAAAATCCCTATTCATTTTCCAGATATCTGTGTTTACCTTTGTGCTTTCGGGTGTTATATTTTTGACATAAAATCAATATTCTGTAAAGATTTATCGCATGCTTTTCGGCAACTTATACCCAATCGTAAAGTATCAAACGTTAATTTCGCATCTTGCTTGTTTCTTTCCGCTCAATTAATGTTTCCATAAATAATGTCATGCCTTCAAGCGTAGCCCCAAAATACTGGTTGCCTTTATAAAATACAATTGATGTGCCTTTTACCATTTCTATATTTTTCGAAAATAATACCATTCCCGATCCCCGGTACAACCCGCTTTTAAATTGCTGAGCTCATTTCGCTATCATTAACTTGGAACTACCCTCCAAGGATGTTATGCTTGTGTTGATATGGTGTTTGCCTACCCTCTTCGCAATTTAAGTATATTTTAAGCAGACGTTTTTCAAGATTTTCTCTCTGCTTGAGAATAGAACTTAGGGCAGAAAACGTCTTACTTTTTATGGAATCATCTTTGTGGAAGAAATTTATGATGACTCATTATAACTGTTTCTTTTTCTTTTGTCTAAATTACCCTGACGTGACCATTTCACTGCTCTTAGACTACTGTGGTGTGATGTCTAGAATTTACGTGTTTTGAAAGGATTAAATTTTCATGGAAAGTTGAGATTATTTTGCATAGAATAAATTAATTTAAGTGAAAGAGTAACTGTGATTAAGTACTTCTAAATTTGTCTATTATTTAAGCTAGTTATATATAATTACAGTTAGGCGAAAAATAAGAGATACACCATGTTGCTACAAGAATAAAGTCAATCACAGGAGAAAAAAGGAGTTGATAGGGCATAGAAAGAGAATACGAAGTATGAAGAATTGGATTTCGCTGGTGATTTTATTTATTTTTACCGATTTCTTCTACGTCAAAATGTGAAAAGATATCGGAGGTTAGATGTGGTTTTCAGCATAGCCGACGTTGTTGCATCGGAGCTTTTCCATAAAAAATAAACTTAAGTGGAAAAACAAAAAAGCCCTTGGGGACCCTGTTAATTGGTCACAGAAGTATAAATATGAAGAAATAAGTTTTCATGCAAGTGAGACTGAAGCTCATAGCAATTGTAAAAATCACCGAGATCAAGTATGATAATAAAAAATTCAAAAGATACATTTAAGTATCCCACACAGCACTGGTACTGGCAGAAAGTCAATTATGAAAACTATTTTAAAATGAAGTTATGGATTTTGTTTGGATTTGTTGATGTAGAATAAGACTTAGCTCCTCATGTCAGATCCCCAACACGTTTAAGCCATAGAAGAAAAGGACTGACAGGTATTATGTAGGAGGCTAATAAAATTAATAACCAGACCCGTTATTTACTATTCGTTTTATTGTAAGTGATAAGCTTAACCATACTTATTCACTAATGTACCGAGTTCGAAGGCTGAAACTGGACTGACTTGTACCACCCTAGGCTGATATGCCAGATGTTCTCGGATTTAGTATAATTCATATATATTGCATTGTGTGTAGCATAAGCTATCTTGATACATATCAACAAGAAGATATGGAAAAAGCAAAACTCTTAGCAGACCTTTATTATAAGTGATTTTATGTGAAAATCTATAAAAACCAATTTTGGTTATGATTTTGCGTGTAGAGCTATGAAAAAATATTTATAATTTTCAGGCATTTCAATCCAAGTACATGCATATCCATTTTCGGAGCCTAGTTTAATCAAATACATCTAAAGCTTTCTAGGATACATAAACTACTGCAGGAAATTTATGCCTAACTCCGCCCGGATATGAAAAACTTAGTGACCTAAAAAATTTAAGTGGATAGTTTGATAGTCATCAGGGCTAACTACTTGAACCAACGAATTATTATTTGGAGAGATCAGTTGGACTTTTATATGCAAGGTACAAATCGGTATGACCTATGAAATCACCTACTTCGAGTTGTTATGTACAGAAAGCTCCTTATGGTTTTACGTTAGCACCTGCCAAGTATGGCTTAATCTCACGGCATTCTTCATGCAGAGATTGTTATAGACAATCAAAGTCCTCATGTGCGTAACAACGAGTTCCAATATGCCAATACAGCATGACATGACATCAACTTACTGGTAGAAGCGAGACCTATCCAATCTCTGCCGATCCAAGGTCACGGCACTCAACACCACAGCCACCACGATGCTCCCATAAAGGGGCCATCCCAAATTGAGGTGGATAAATCCTTGTTATGCAGGGCTCCTTTAACCCCGTGCTTTCGTAAAGCATGATCAACAGACCATGAATACTCCCAGTGTCTATCTTCATGCAAGATATCCTTTTTGTAACGGAACTGGTCACACCGTTCGAGCCTTGATTTTATTAGCAACGTCTAAGAGTTGTCTTGGCCTATAAAAGTAATACAACCCTTATGGGCGCTGTCAGGGGGGCCCACGTGAATGTTAATATATGCCTGCATTCAGTCTGGATAGTCTTCGAGATTCACCATTTGGATCTTATAGCTGACCATGCATACTAACCATAAAAGCACTACTAACATTCATACTTGATTGCCGTTATTCATGAACTTATTCATCAACTGAGACATTCTTTCGCCCCCTACCCAAGCGGCTATGTCTGTCTTTCTCCTCTTTCTCTCTCTCTATCTCTCTCTCTCTCTCTCTCTCTCTCTCTCTCTCTCTCTCTCTCAATGTCTGAGATGTTATTATTCAGACTATCATGAGCACATAAATTCTCTGCATAATGACCTCACTGCCATTAAAGCCCTACTACAGTACCCACAGAGCCAAAAATCTCAATTTTTATTTCACTAAGGTATAGTTATCTCGCCGTGAGAAGTACCAATTCGTGTATATGGTATCTTTCATGCATAAAACCAACAAATTTCTTCCATCAAGTATGCATGCTTTCCTCTTCTGCATTGAAGATCTAGTCGATAGTTGGTCCTTCGTTTTGGGCACGATGTCATATTTGTATGATTTCAACACTCTTCCGGATGATATAGAATAGGACATATATATGGATGGATGGATTTAAAAGAGGTTGAAGTACGGACGGGATCCCTGGAAAGTAGGCCACAACAAGGCCCATTGTTGCTTATTAGTCCCAACCGGACGGACCCCCCCCCCCCCCCCCTCCACCACCCTCCCCGCCGGCTTCATCCAGTACGTCCAGGAGATGTGAGCCTAGGAATCTGTAACGCTTTGCTGAGACAACTGGACAGTAACAAAGAAAGTGAGTCACCGTTTCAGATTCCTCTACGCACCTCCTGCATATAGGATCATCATTAAGTGCCGTTATGTAGAGGTGACCGTTGAGAAAAGAGTACCATTGAGCATTGAGAGTTCTCAGGATTGTTTTGTTTAATACCAAAAGCTTATTTGTTAGGTTTGGGTTAGGTTTAACCCACAGTTCTTTGGTAGTTCTACCCGAAGGTTCTTCTAACCAAAGAAGACTGTGTTCACGGTCGACCCAAACCGAAATGTTAGAGGGAAGGTGTATTGGTGTAATCCTGGTTGTGAAGTAGTATGTCTCCGAGGTATTCCCGCTGACGTGGTGTTGGCCTTAGAAGCTTTTCTATTCGTTAAAGATCTATGCTAATTATGAGCTTGATCATGATCTTGATTAAGCGCTTATACCACTTTTCGACGATACCTCGGAAAAGCAAACTGAACTAAAAATTAAATGCAAATATTTAATTGTCTGCTTATAATTTTGCTCTGTTTGGAAACGAATAATTGCCAGCGAGAACCGTAACAAATAATTATTATCGCAGCCGTATATTGATACTTATTAGTTAGCAAATAATCAAACTAATAATTTCAAGCTGCACGAATAATTCCCATGACAATCGCAAAGCAAGGGAATTATTGGTATTCGACAACATTGTTATGAAACACAATAATATTAGTCCACAAGTTATTAGAGCTAATAACTTGGTAATTATTAGTATTAGACAAATAGTTTTATGAAATAGGGCCAGGAAAAATGTGGAATAATATCTCTGCTTAGATGATTCTTGTCAAATATGATGTATTATGCTTGGTGGATTTTGCGAGTAGTTAGAACCAGGAAATTGTCTTCTTCTATTCTGTACAAACTGTCCTGCAAATTATCGCTGCAACAAGATCTAACAAGTTTTAAATGATATAATATATAATATTTATAATAATAATATAATGTGTATAAGTCATTTCCGAAATTCAATGGATTCGTTTATGACATTCTTTTAGTTCAAATTACTTTTACTTTTGTTTTATACTTATACTTATCACTACATTTTTTCGGTTTTTTTTTCGTCTTATACTTATTGTCTCAGCAAAAAAACACCAGAAATAAATAGTCTCTCAACATGGCTGAATTCCAACTTCCTTGATATCATTTTTTTTCAATTTCACTAATATCTTGGTGAAATCTCCCACTCTAGTCATTTGATACAGCTTCTAAGTTTTTTGGATAGACATAGGAATGCAGAAATTGAAATTTCAAAGACCTGAAGTACCCAAGTTTTTCTGTTTTTAAGTTTTAATCAAATCGTTAATAATTTTTTGTCACGAAAATCAGGAATCATGCAGATTTTAAAGAATTCGAAGCTGCTTGTTCATTTGTTTGCAACACACCCAGCTGTAAGAGATAAGCTTTTCACGCTTATCATTTACATCCATATCCAGAGCTGAAACAAGTCTGCAAAACTGCACAGAATACTTGCAAGTCCATTATCCAGAAAGAGTAATTTCTTTTTGACCAGAGTATTACAAAAAGAATCTTGGCAAGCTGCAAAGGTAGCAAAGGCTTCAGGTCTCTCGTCAAAACCATAAGGAACAACTTTACCACTTCCTCAGTACCTTCACTACTTAACAATGGTGAAGTCATAATTGACTCCCTGGATAAGGCTAATATTCTCGCTGCTAGGCTCGCTGTAAATTCTCGGCTTCCACCCACTTCACATACACCTGTTTTGCATCCCTCGTGTGGATGTGTACAAGAGCCGATATATATTCGTACGAGTGATTTGTTCAAGGTCATTAAGGAGATCGACTTATCCAAAGCTGCGGGACCTGATGAGTTCTCGGCCCTGTTCATTGAGCCTGTTGAGCCTATTCCCAAAAAAGAAGAGGGCAGCGATCCCTCAAATTATCGACAAATTGCAATCACTTCGAATCTTTCAAAGGCTTTTGAATCTATCATTAATTTGAACTAAATGAAGTATCTAGAAACTCTTCAACGATCATCAATATGGCTTCCGGACTCTACGCTCATCTGGATACTGACTTTTCTTACGGAACATTGGAAACGTAGTCTCCACAATTTTGGTGAATCCAAGATCGGTGCTTTTGATATTTCAAAGGCCTTTGATAGAGTCTGGCATCATGCCCTTCTAGCCAAATTTAAAGCTCTTGGTCACTCCCCTCTTCTCCTATTATGCATTGAAACTTTTCTGTCTGGTCGCCAAATATGTGCTGTATTAGAATGCGCTACATCTGAACCTCAACCTATAAATGTCGGTGTACCCCAGGGCTCGGATATTTTCCCGGCCCTCTTCCTAATTTTCATTAATCATCTGCTTTCTCTTACTTTCAATCCCGTCCATAGCTTTGCTGATGACAGTACCTTTGATTTCGCTTACTTCTTTGATACTCTTTCAACTCCAGACGGAATCCGCATGTGTCAAACGAGATGGCATGACTAGATCATTGAATAGCGATATTATTCTCACTTGGGGCAAAGCGAATCACATCGAATTCAATGCATCAAAAAGCCAAAGCTGTTTCATCTCTTTAAAACAAGATCACCATTTAACCACTCCCGTTTCATTTAATGGAGCTGTAATTGCAGATTTACCGTCACTAAACATTCTTGGTTTTAACATTTCCAGTAGATCAAGCTGGACAGACCACATCTCCTCCGTTGCCAAAGAATCATCGAAATATCATGGATTTCTGAAAGGGTGTAAGAAATATTTCAGCCCATTAAATCTAGCGCTCCTCTACATATCAGACCTAGAATGGAGTACAATTCTCACATCTCCGCTGGGGCTGCCCGTACAGCCTTAACTTCATTGGATGTTGTCCAAAGGAGAGCCTCTAAGCTCATTGGTGATTTCACAATAACTGGTCATACGACTCATTCAAGCACCGCCGCAATGTTGGATGTCCTTTCGCTCCTTCATTGCTAAACGTATGGCCCATGTTCCGATGATATATTTAGTCTGATCCCTTGTAGACTAATTCCTGCACGCAGTACTCCCGCCGCAAGCCGCGCACATCCTCACACACCTTAAAATACTGTCAGCCGTACATTAAAATTCTGTGGTGTTTTCTTATCCCGAACTGTGCGAATGAATATCTTCAGTATTGTTCAGCTACGGAAAATTTTCTGAGGCTGTAATTATTTTTTGTCCAAATCCGTGACGAAGTTCTTTTGGATATGCAGCGGTAAAAGAATAACGTTATAGAAATCAACCAGTGGCATGTTTTATACGTTTCTCACGCCCATTCGACATTTCTCTTGGAAGGCAAAAATTTAACAATGTAATGATGTTTCGTATTTCTATTATCCCACAAAAATAAAAACCAAATACGCTCAGTATATTCTTGACTACCATATGATTTTTTTCCTTTATTTTGACACAAGTACTTTCCTTATGTAGTAGACCCGCTTCAGGCTTGACTAGGAAAATTCAATACTAACACGCCATTCTTCTGGTCAGAAAAAAAAGATATGCTGTTTCATTTGGAAGAATTTTTGTATTGATTTCTCCCTTTTTCTATAAACGTTGATCTTGGTATTTTTTTGTAACTACTTCTAGACGACCCTAAAAGCTCTGCTTAAATTTTTCATAATATTGAAGGTCACGTACAAAATCATTGAATTCTTGCTGTGTAATCATGTGTGTTTCTAGATGATACAAAACTGAAAGTTTGCCGACTTTTTCTTCTCTCTGTCTTTGTATCTCTCTCTCTCTCTCTCTCTCTCTCTCTCTCTCTCTCTTTCTCTCTCTCTCTCTCTCTGATAATGCACCTCTTCCTTCGGCTTGATAACAATTGAATAGAACTAGAAGGCGCTACAGTTATTGATTTAGTCTTGATGACGAGGAGCCGTAAGAATATAAAGAATATACAATAGGTACTTTTTAGATTCCTCGTACTAAATACTTTTGTTTTTGTAACACGAAAATAGCAATCAAAAATTAGATCGACTTACACTCGCCATATTATTAATTAAAACTAAAAATGGCATACTTCTGCATACATTCGCATTTTCAATTGCTGAAATCCATATTTAAAATTAAATAAATAAAAAGTAATTTCGTTGTTTCTTTTTTATAATTTTTAAATTTTACACTGTACTTATCTAAAGCTATAAACAATTGCAAGTCAACTCTTATAGTAAATATAAATTGAAGATAGGAAAATTTTTACAGGTATAAGAAGATATTCTCAGTCTTACTAAGTATCATCAAGTACTTTTTTATTTTTAAATTATGACGTGTGGGACGATTTTGGTTTCTGAAATATGAGTCACCGAATAATAATCTTTTCAAAAACATTGGAATTATTGTTATTGATTTCTGTGAGAGCATGTCGTTCATAGTTTGAGTAGACAAAAAATTCATCTGAAACCATAAATCTGGTATTAAGGCTAAACGACATCGAAGTGTCTGACAAATTAAGCCATAAATGAGCTTAAGTTAGATTTGATTGGTGACTCATTAGAAGTTCGTATTCATTTTAATATCACAGAACTTGTCCTGGCTGCATCAATAATGTAACGTTGGTTATATACAGGATGTTTCATAATTGGTGGACATAACTGAAGGATTTGATAGCTGAGGTGGAGACAAGCAAAATATTATAAGGTGAATGTAGAGAATATAGGGGGCAGGGCCGTAGCTAGGGTAGGGCATAGAGGGGCAATGCCTTACTTTAAAAATTGCCAACTTATTCCGGATTCTGCGGCGACGTCACGTCATAAAAGACGTCGCGGCAAATCCGTATGATCGGCAACACTGACCGGTCTGCCACTACTCGGCCACGTTTGCGTTGCTTCCCTCCCACCTCTCACTGTTCTGCTCGCCCCGCATCAACAGTCATCCCCGTGTCAATCGCATTTTGCAAGTGATGTGTCGATCGCGAAAACGATTCGGTCATTTTAACCGAGTCAGCAAGATGACATAAATCAAAGAACATATAACAAAGTGTTAAGTTATATGTTCTTTGCTTAAATGTTTTCCACCAACACCGGTCAATCGCTTAGTTGCCTAGGCTATACTTTTACGAAAGAAAAAGCCATAAGACACTCAGCAGTCATGCAGCTGCTCATATCAAGAAATTCGCAGACCGTGGGTGATTTTCTGGAGTCCAGAATTGACTTCCGTACCCCTGCAGTTTTACAAATGCAGTGCAGTCCCTGCATACTTAATTATCCTCGAGTGTTATCTCAAAATTTCCAATCACTACTCGGCAACCATACAACAAGTGAACAGCCAACAGCACTCCGTTCGGTAAAACGTGAGCAGATTCAGTACAACCGTATGAGTGACAGACAATTGACTTAGGTCTTCTGGGTCATTTTGCTGATTCTACCAAAATAACCAAATACGAAATATTGTATGGTTTTGAATATGGTCTAATTTATAAAAATCGATAATAAAATAAGATGAAATATGTGGAAGTCATAGGAACACAAAAATTTAAAAAGAATTGGCAGACTTTTCCCGCGCAAATTCAAGGAATTGTGCGAGAATTGTCGATGGGAAAATTTTTTCTGAATTTTGCAGTTAACTTTATGGACTCTTCTTGCCCAAGAAGAATTGTCAGAGTTTGCCGCACAATTTCAAGGAATTGTGTGAGAATTGTGGTTGGGAGTGGGAGAAATTCCTCTGAATTTTTGCAATCAAATTATGTACATTGAATCTTTTCGCCCAAGAACAATTAGCAGAATTTGCCAGGACAAATTCAAAAAATTGTGTGAGAATTGTGCTTGGGAAAAATTTCTCTGAATTTTTGTAGTCACACTCAATCGATTCTGAGTTAATAAAGTGACCGATTTTGCCCATTGTGCAGTTTGATGCTTTGTTTTCCGTGTCGTGTTGTGTGTAGCTCTATTTCTACGTATTTCAATTTAATCGTTTAAATAAGTATTTCGAAATTGCACCATTGGATATTTTTTACCTATTTTATTTTAAAAAGTGTAACCCTTGATAATTACGTAGGTACTATGGATATAAGGAATTTTTTTAATAAAAAGCCGCGACTTCACATTGAAGAAGAAGTAGAACAACCTCATTCCTCAACACAGATGGAAGAAGAGGGAGAGAATCCAACAGTTGTACCTTCTATAATTACAAGAAAAAACATTTCTAGTGTTAGTTGTGGAATTCCACAATTTGGGGAGCCAATCAAGCAAGTCATTATGAATAATTATCCGAGAGGAGAAAATAATAGGGCTTTTGTAGCCGATTGGTTCAAACGTTTCAAATGGTTGCAATATTCTGTAGGAATGGATGCAGCATTTTGCTACCCATGCCAGCAATTTCTGCCGCATGGAAGCAAACAAACTTCCTACAAAAAAATGCTACTGATTCGAAGTGTGGTTTCCTTAAACATGAGAAATCAATCCCGCATATTCAAGCAATGTCTATTTGGGAAGATAAAATCCGCAGAATAACTACTTCCAGCAGTGTTGGAACTTTGCTCAACCTAAATATCTTAGAAAGAAACAGATATTATGTAAAATCTATTATTGAGGTGATATAGTTTCTGGCAATCAACGAACTAGGTTTCCGAGGAAGTTATATATTAGAGGAAGAAAAGGAACATGGTTTATTTCATAACCTGTTCGAATATACGATTAAGAAAGACCCGATCTTGAAAGAGGCTGTTGTTCATATTCCGCAAAATGCAAAATATCGATCCCCGGAAATACAAAATCAAATAATCCAAGCAATGGTGCAAACTGTTAGAGGATCTATTGTCGCGTATATTCAAGAATCTGACGTCCCATGGTTTACTCTGATGGAAGATGGAACCAGGGATAACAACAACCGGGAAAATATAGCAATAGCTATCCGCTATGTTAAAGATGGAACAGTGAAAGAATCGTTGCTAACAGTGACTACTACTAAAAATCTACATGCAGCCACTTTCACGGAGGCAACGTCGAATATTTTAATGGAAAATAAAATCGACCTCACTCGTCTTTTGAGCCAGTGCTATGATGGCGCTAGTGTTATGAGTGGCAAAATTACAGGTGTTGCCACCAGAATTGAACAGAATTTGAAAAGAAAAATTCTATACGTTCATTGCTACAATCACGGCTTGCATTTAGTTGTTGTAAGGACAATCTCAGAAATGACATTCATTCGTCGATTTTTTGACCAATGTGTTATGTTGCATGAATTTTTTCAACATAGCAAAGTGGCTGCCATGTATGAAGGTAAGACGATTGGTCGACTACTTGAACAGCGTTGGTCAGGACATTTGGCTGTTACAAGAGTCGTATATCAAAATTATTCTGTCATCTTGAAGACTCTAGATGAAACAAAAAATGGAAAATTCAGTGGTGACGATATTGCTAAATGTATTGGCATCAAAAGTGTTATGTCAAGCATGGAATTTCGACTGGCAATGATCATAGCAAAAAAAATATTGTGTGTTCTGCAACCCGCTAACGCGGCTTTACAGGGTCGAAGCACGGGCTTGAAGGAAGCCATATTAATAATAAAATGCGTCCACAGTTGTGAAAAGGTACTTAAATGGGTTAAATGGTCGAGGAGATCAGAACGAAAATATATTAGAAGTTCTATACCGACAAAGAGAAGCTTTCAGAGATACCTATGAACTGTTTGCATCAGTGGCAACATTCGAATGCAGTACTGCTTCGTGCGAATCTACCTTTTCAGCACTAACTGCTATCAACAAGCCTCAAAGATTGTCAATGGCTCACGAGAGAATGGCAGGTTTGGTGTTTCTAGCATTTGAACGGAAGAGAACAGAGAAAATAGATAATGACGAAGTGCTACTAAAATTCCAAAATATGGCAAATCGAAGACTGCAGTTATATTGAATATTTTTACCATTTTTTGTATCCTATTTGGTCCATTTAATTTTTTTTATTTAAAGCACAGGCTTTGGTTCATCTATTAAAAAAATGTAATAAAGCTACAAGCTTATCTTTTCAAAAAATGTCCTTTCACCTGACCCGATGTATCCCAAATCCCAAAACTTGCGCCCTACTTCAAATTTCTGATGCCCTACCTACAATTTGGCTCTAGCTACGGGCCTGTAGGCGGGTGGGGTAAGACGAGTCATATAGGCGGTAGAGGGTCTTAGATTTTTAGTACTTCTTCGACTTTACATCCTGTAACTTACTTCCTATCAAGGTGAGATTCATCTCAGATGATAGTAAACCGTCTCAGCTTTGTAATGAATGCACAATCAGTCTTCCTGTCACCTTTCGTCGGAAGTTGTAGGACGTCAAAAATCACAACAAAAATCTTTTTTTTTCCAAACTTTAACAATTTTCCTACCAAAATGCATGATAACTATACAGATTTTTTTTCAAAGATTTAAGACCCCCCCCCCCCCCCCAATGTTGCCTTTAATTTGAGTATGCACATGTACCTGGCTCAATGCAATATAAATATAATATAAACATGTTTCAAAACTAAATCAAAACTCCTTACCAGTCATTAATAATTCTTTTATTAGAAGTTATTAAAGCTGGAAATAACAAACAAAAGACACGTAGCGACATCTCCTTTCTACGACGTCAATGATTTTGAGCACATCTATTTATAAATAACCAGTGGAATTGCATAAAATTAGGCGCCATTTCAATTCTCAGGAAGAAAATTATGAAATAATGAATCGTAGAATGGGGAGTATCTCAAAAAGCGGTGCATTTAGGTAGGTACAATGTGTATGCTCAAATTAAAGCTAACATTTGTAGGTTTCTAAATCGTGTAAAAAAACTGTATGGCTATCATGCATATTTCAGCAGGAAAATCGTTATAATTTGAAAAAATTAGGAATTTTATTCCAATTTATTGACTTTCTACAACTTCCGACAGAAGGTGACATTAATTGGAAAACTTAGACGGTTTGCTATCATCTGAGATAAATCTCACCTTAATAGGATGTAATGGAGGATGAAATTTACAGGGCGTAAAGTGGAAAAAGTACTAAAAGTCTTAAACACCCCTTACCGCCGTAACGACGCATCTTACCACCCCCTCCGTCCACCCACCAACCACGGATACTTTCAATATATAATTTTTTGGTTGTCTCCACCTCACCTATCAAACCCTTGATTTATGTGCACCAATTATCAAACACCCTAGCTTCGGTAAATTATTCATTTTCTTATGGAAATTGGATGTACCGAGTATACAGAAAAGTTGAATGAACCAAATATTTTTTTAAATCAACCGGGGTCCAAACATTACAGACATTATTAAAGCTGCGAAAATCAATTTGGACTTCCAGTATAAACATTTAAAGGATCTCCAAAGCCCACAATGGCCTCAATGCTAATCTATAAGTAAAAAATTTCATTTCATATGTCTGTCAAAAACTCGCATATATTGTGACACGTCAAAAAGAACCGCTCACTGAAAAACACCAAGCAATTATTTCACAATACATATAGGTTTCCTTAAAATAAAATTCCTTTTACAAATACCCAAAAGCAATTTAGAGGTAAAAACCACACACGTATTGTAAGAATTTTCCAGCAATTGATCAGGACCGAACGAGCTCCTATTAAGGTTGTAAATCACGTCTCTGCCAGATAAATTAAATAAAAAAGTAAATTGTGAAGCAAAGGAGCAGTTTGTAACAGTTGCGCGTACGTTAAAAGGTTGAAAGTTATGGGGCGAGGATGGCACTCATCCTACTACACAACTATTACTCCAACTACTACTACTACTACCACTTTTAAATATCAAATTGTAAAATTCAAGTTTTTTTTTCAAATATAAATGTCATCGCCAGACAATATTTCTTCTACCGTTAACGTTAAAATTTCATCTGAAATTTAACAGGTAAATCCCTCCTCTCATGAGCTACTTCTCTTTAGAAAACTTCACCCATACTCTGCTGGTGAAACTGTATCTAGGTGCAGAATATAAGTGTAAAAATCGATTCTGACCTCGTTACTTTAAAATGATTTCATCCAGGTTCCTCCGGGAAGGGATAGAAGGGGAATGATGCTATAAATTTGGAATAGTACAGATGAATAGATTTGCACCGCATGTGGGCAGTCTGTGTTGAAATGAAACCACCGCTTGCATAAAATTCTATCCCGCAATTCCATGAAAATTTTATTGCTGACAGAATTTTATTGCACCACTAAAATAATTCAGATGAGAATTTCTGAAGAATCTGTGTGAAGAAAAAACAATGACAGGAAACCACATTAGTGGAACTAGATACATCCCTCCTACGAAATTACCACCATAGCATACGATGACTTCCCTAAAGAGACTTGGAGGATATAAGATTGCCCTCCAATTTGAATTATTTACGAATTTCTGCTGCATAAGTTCTATGTGCTCAGGAAACCTTAGTTTTGAGAAGTTTAAGCTTCAGCTGTAGTCATTGGTCTGTGCCATGCAATAAGGATGTTTCCAGCTATTTGCTCACAACAAGGAAACTTTTAATGTTTCCGAACCGTTTATCGTCTGCCCATAGTTAAAAGTTTCGTTCTTGTCAAATTTACATGTGGCGATCAAGAAACTTCAGGGAGAGCTGGGAAATTTTCATAAATATTCAATGGTCTATGGAAGTTGTTCTCCGGGAAAATCTCAGTTAACAAGTTATGAAAGCTTTCCTTATTGTACATTAAACTGTTTGGTATAAGGAAGATGGTCGGAGAAGCTCTGGACAGGTTCATAACGTAAATTAATAAAATATGATTTCATAAGAAATAGACTTAGCTTACATATCCTCACATCATTGAAGTACATACTCTTCAAGTTATCATAAGACGTTCATTTCTCAAAATTGTGCCGCTCTATCAACGAAAACGTACAAAACTCCCTGCATCTTGCCATGGATTTTATTTGTTACATTTGCAAGAAAACATGTCAAACGTAATCAGGCTGAGCTAAAATCGTCTTTGTTTGCTTTATTTATTGATTGAAGCTAATTAATAAAACATCGCAAATTGCAGCAGATTAAGTTAAACATTTTTCCTGTCTAAATTAGCTAATACAGGAAAAATTATTAGCGTGAATGTAAAATTATATAAAGAAATGCTTTCGATTTTCTTGTATGTTGGGCACAAAAACTGAAGGAATTGAATAGACGTTTCGCTTTTGTGAGAGCAAAATTAGAACCAAAATGTTAACTTTACTACAGCAATTTCCCTAGAAATCACTAATGTCATTCGAAAGAGAAGAGTTTCTTCTTTTGGACCATAGATAGATTTCAAAAACAAAATTTGTTGTGAATTTTCGAGAAAAACGGTCTTAAGGGTCCCAATGGATCGAAATTCACTCCCATAATCCTAGATTCATTCGAAAAATTAAGTTTCTACTTTCAAAAGAGAGCAAATTAAAAAACAAGTTTTCTTACGGTTTCTACGAAAACAACCTCAAAGACACGGAGGGCAGAAACGCAAAACTGCAGATTTATTCGTAAAAACAGAATTTCTACTTTCAAATCTAAAAGACCAAATTTTACTTGTCAAGTTTTCGAGAAAAATTGCCTCAAATACCCTTAAGAATTTAAGTTTTACACTAGGATCCTAGATTCAGTAAAAAGAGCAAAATTTCTACTTTCAAAGTAATTTGAAAGCCCGAAAGTTAGTCCAAGGTCCAAAATTCATTCTATGAAGCGAAAGAATGGATTTTCTCCTCTCTGGTCAGGGAAGACTATAAAAATTCAAAGACTACCCCAGAGATTTATTTTAATATCTACTTCCAGAGAAGACAAACATCTCAGTCTTTTTTTCTTTTTCACGTAAAAAAGCCTCACGGACTTCGATTGATCCAAATTTAATTCAGAACTCTTGGTGTATTTTTTTTTTAAAAAGCCGAACTTAAGTTTTTATGCCAAATCATACCCTTAAAACCAAATTTTCCGGTTTTTCTGGAGACCTACTTCTATTTCTACTCTCGGGCCAGAAAAAAGGCTCATAAATTAAATTCCTCTGTTTTATTCAACTCTTGAGAAAAATTATATTAAAGAGCTGAATACCAAAAATGTACCCGAAGATTCTGTCGATAGGCCAAAATTTCTATTTTCAAATCAGGGTTATATCTCAAGTACCAAAATTTCTTAGCCACGCTAAGAAAAATAATCTCAAATACCTTGAAGCATCGAAATTTATCCGAGATTCCAGATTCATTTGAAAGAACGTAATTTCTACTCTTCGGCTAGTGCAATATAAAATAAAAAACAAAATTAATGGCATTTTTGAGGAAACGGCTTTAAGGAACCAGATGGAGTGAAATTTTCCCTACAATCACAGATTCATCCAAAAGGGGTGAAATTAAATTTGCTTTGAATTTTGAAATCGCTTATGCTAAGTAAACAGGATGTTCCAGAATTGACGGTATATTGATGGCACCTCAAAATGAACTCCCACAAATTTCTTGTATATGGGAACTTCTTCAATCATAAATGAATCTACAAAGAATCCTAGAAACCAGAAATATGTATGTACAGTAGAGATCATGTGAAGTTTCAGAAGATCAAATGTAGGACGTAATCACCATAGTCTTATAGCTAACGACAAGTTATGGAATGCCCCAGGCATGAACACAAAACGAAATGGTATAAATCAGAGGAGATTTAATTTAGAAAACTTTCGAGATATTACCAAAAAATTGCACCCATCACCGTGTCGGTAAAATAAGCATTTACATTTCATCTCTAAGGACTACTTAGAGCCACTTGAGAAATATTGAAGGAAATAATAATAGCATCTTTGCAGTACCAGAGGAGATACCAGAACCAGAATTAATACGATTCGCACATAAAATAAAGCATTAAGGAATGGAAGCCACATTTATTCTTAGATCATTTCCTCGAACGATATAAATATATTCAGTGTGAGATGCACCGTTTTCTCCGTAAAAGTAAGAAATTGTAATTTATGTATGGCAGCCCTAAGAAGAGGTGATCGTATTGAATCATATTTTGACATTCCAACCGGCATGGCAGTGTCCAAAAATGTTTAGTGGAAGCCGATATTTTTGACTTACGATCCTGCTTTTTAATATTATTCATGGGTGTACAATTCCTTTTTCTGTATGATTTCTATGCGTTAAGTTAGGATATAAAAAATAATTAAAAAAAGGAGTTTTCAAACAAAACTGAGGCCAAGCCGCATGAAAAAGTAGAAAATAAATTTTTCTTCACACACAGAGGTGGACTCAGATTTTTTGATTGGGACATTTCTCTTGAATATTCTTTCTCTTCATGAATCAAATCACTTATTACCTCTGATTGATCATACTGAAATATATCGGTGATTGTCAGCGAATAAAATCTGAGTCCACCTCTGTGTGTGAAGAAAAGTTTATTTTCTACTTTTTCATGCGGTTTGGCCTCAGTTTTGTTTAAAACTCGTTTTCTACATATTTTATTTTCTGCCTTTTTCAAGTTAACTAAATTGTTATTACGTGCTGCATGGAGATATTTTAAAACAATTTTATGACGGCTGAAAAAAACACTGATTTACTGAATTTTCCTGATTTTCCATGTTTTCCACAGACTTTTCCTATTACTTTGAAATTTTGTTTAAAAATTTACATGAATTTCCCTTGATTTTGCATGCAAGTTTTCATGATTGTTGAAGAGAAAGTATTGATGCCAGTACTACGGACAAAAAATGATTCCGCATAGCTTATAAAACTTTTTTGTCGGAAAATTTTCCGGAAAAAAATTGGAAAATTCTGCATTTTTCCTGAAACAGATTTATCACCAATCATATCGATGAACATTTGTTTGATGCAACTCATTTCGCTGTACAACTTTGTCTTAGGTTGCAAAACGCTCAAAGGCTTCCTTGGTCTGAAAAACTCGGAAAAGCGTTTTACATGAATTTTCCTTGATTTTTTCTGCAAGTTTTCACCATTGTCGGAGAGAAAGTAATGATGCCAGTTGATAGGGAACTTGATCCTGCATAAATTAGAAAACTTTTTTACCGGAAAATTTTCCGGAAAAGTCGGAAAATTCCGGAAAAAATTCTCGGAAAAATCGGAAAACTCTGCATTTTTCCTGAAACGGATTTATCACTAATCAAATATGTACCAAATTTTCAAATGATTTTTCCCGATTTTCCGGGCTTTCCATGGAAATTTCCGGTTCAAATTTTGACAGATTCAATTGTCACGCGACATAAACCTGTGTGCCAAATTTCAGCTGTGATGACGAAAAGTGGGTCTACGAGAGTGTCGAAAATAGTAAAGAAATAGACAAATTCCTGTACGAGTTAAAGGGAATAGCCTCAAAAATGACAGCTGACAACTATTGCTATGTTTTTTTCTAGCCAGCGGTGTACACATTATTCGAAATTAGGAACAAATCTCACCTGTCGAATTTATGTAGAAAAAAGGTGTACGACGCTGGTTGAGCAGTAGTTGGAAAGGCCATGAAGTTGTGCATACCAGCAGCTGAAGACGGTGACCGTACACCCTGTATTTGTTAATATACAGGGTGCAAAATTTCTTAATCACCCTGTAACTCCGAAACGGTTTATATGCCCCCCCCTGCCTTACAATTATTTTTTTGCCTAGGTGAATACTATTACCTCCCGCTCTATGGACGACCATAGAGGAATCACCCTGTATATGTATGTATGTCTAGTGAGTCCGATTTGGTAAGCTACATATTCACTGACAACAAGGCAGCCAATAAGGCTCTGGATCAAACTTTGGCAAAATTGAAGCTGGTGCAACTATACAAAGCTCAAAAGAGGATCACGATCGGAGCTTTGCGATGCAAGCCTTTGAATATGGAAGCTTTTGAAATGGCAAATCTCCGATAGGTCAATAGTGACAATTGAAATATTGTGAAGCAATTATGGCCTGTATATGATAGGAAGAGAAGAAAGGAAGGTCTTAACGGCACATTGATCCATGGACATAACAGAGAACGAATCGGGAAGAAATCGAATGATGTAACAGGGTGGATCAAATATAAATGGAAATTTTACTATTCCGCTTAACACGCAGTTCCGAGCTAGATTAAGTGGCATGAGATTGATGTTTGGTTTATGAGGAGTGGGGAAGCTACTTGGTTTTGGCGAAAACCCCAATGAACGCGGAGGGCGTCGCGTCACTTTGAGAGTTCAATAGGATATACAAGTTTAAGTGCGTGCTGGCGAAATGACTGCCGGGCTTGCCGGATTCGGCATTCGGATTCTCTTTATAAATTTTAAAATGTTTATATGCTCCGTAAGCTGCAAAGGCAAGAACTGCCATAATTCAAGCTTTTTATAAATAAAACTCAAGAGTGTACGTACGCAACGCTTTCATTTGGTCTTGCTCAAAACGTTCACGTGTCTGCCGCAAAAGAAGCGGAAACGCGCTGGACGCGACGCGCATACCAGACCGTCGCCTTTAGAGGGCACGCCCTGGTTCTGTCGTCAGTACAGCCATTACCGAGCAAGAGATATATATATATATGTATCTTTTTCACAACCAATGAAGGCGTCGGAAATTTTTACTCGTTTGAAGGTCCAGTATGGAGACACTACACTGTCTCAGAAGCACGCGTATACGTGTGCCAGAAAATTTAAGGGTAGGCGAGAACGTGTCGAAGACGAAATTGAATATCTAAGCCGAAGAACTAGCCTTACAGCTGACAACACCCGTAATGTTCGAAAGCTTATTGAAAGTGATCGCCGGTTAAGAAATCTTGTCAGAAGTGGGTATCAGCTATGGTAGTGTTAAATCCGTTATCACTGATCATCTTAGCTTCAGAAGAATTAGGATTAGGAAGGATAAAATCTAGCCCGTGAAAGCCAAAACTCATCCCGTGCACGTCCGCATTTGGCTGACAACTTGCTATCAAACTTTTTTTGAATATTGAAACTTTTAAATCGGTGGCAAAAGCGTTCAGATCACGGACGAAACTATATTAAGAAATGTTGAAGTTAGGATGTGTGAAATAACATTATTCAATAAATGTATTAAAAACAAAAATTCCGTTTATACGTACTTTGAGGGTACCGGGGTGGATATAGGTCTGATTTCATAACAGGTTAAAATCCCATGATTCTGTGAGATCATTATGGATCCAAGGGAGGTGTGCAATAGTGAGGTACCCTGGTTAAAAATGGCAGCACCCGTCTTACCTAACGCCTAACCTACTTAATAAAACAAAGACATAAATATGGTAAGTATGGGCGTTAATTAGAAAATACTTCCATCCTGTTTCAAAATTGTATTACTCGTTGTAATACCACATATTGCGCGGGCTACTAAATTTACTACCCCCAAATTGCTGCATCTCTTAATCAATCTACTATATATTTCTTGTTATAATTTAGTATTAGCTTTAATTTCATTTTTATAATTTTTATTTTTTATTGTTTCTAGGGTGACAGTGGCGGTCCACTTGTTCTTCAACGTGAAGATGGACATTGGGAACTTGCTGGTACAGTATCACATGGAATAAAATGTGCAGCACCATATCTTCCAGGTGTTTATATGCGAACAACATATTACAAGCCATGGCTAAAAAGTATCACAGGAATTAAGTAAGCCAGAACCAAATAAGTACAACATAATACACAAAATTTAGCCAAAATTAGAAAAGTCAAGGAGGTAACTGTATTCTCTATCTGCCTTTTCTCATCTTTATCGAGTACTTAGAACAGGAACTGCTCAGAGCTACTAAGTATAGTACTACGTTACGTAACTGTAACACGTAAAACTATCAGGAAAATTACTGGTGTTGCCAACGCTCAATTATTAGGTATGAATCTCCGGTGACTGAAACCTAAATGTGTCGTGTGTGAATGTAACTAAAAACTAAGTGAAATTAAGATTAATTTGTATTTATTTATTTATTTATTTATTTATTTATTAAAAACACAATTATATTGCGGTGAGTATTTCTGGTCCAATCATAACCGATTCAAGACTATGTTTTTGTTTTTTGTTTGTTTTAGAATTATTCTTCGCACAACATTTGGTTGTCGGTAAATTTTTATGAAGAATTTCTATGTCGCTTGTCTGTAAAATTTCGTTTTCGATTTAAATAATTATCTCTAAATTAAATTTAAGTTTTTTATTTGTTTTTTTTTGTTTTTTTAATAATGCAAATGTTGTACAATAATATGTTTTGTAGATGATTGTTTTCTTGTTATCGATGATTGCGAACATTTTGTTGTTAATGTAATTCTATGTTTATAATAATTAATTTAATATTAAAGTTTATTTTTTATTTTTGAGAATTTAGCATGTAATAATTAGTTAGAAAAAGAAATTAAATTTGTTAAAATATTGGAAGAGTTTTTTTTATATACATATATTTTTGTGAGCGAAATTTTCTATAATTTTATTATAAAAATTCAAGTTGTGTTCCTATTCCTATGGAAGTCACAGCAAGGTAGGATGAAAAGTAAGCAAGAAATTAAGGGGCATAAGGAAAGTGCCAAAGATGTGGGTGCATGTTCCTTTTGTTTTGATCTTTTGCTGATTGTAAGCCCGAGAAGAAATATTAGATAGTAGGCTGTTCCATTTGCGAAAAAATTTAAAAACAATTTATATATATTTATTATTATATTATATTTATTTATTATATTTATTATTATATATTATTTATATATATATTTATATATATATATGTTTTCGTAACGTGTCGTCATCAATAAGCCAGAAGGCAGCCCTTTTAACATTGTCGAATGTAGCTGTAATTTTTATTAATTTTTGGGGATTGGAGAAGATTGGAGAAGCTACCTTTGAATAATCTTTTGTAACGTGCCCCTGGCTTGATTTCTGACAGAATTATGAGCCCATTACCCTGATGCTGTTTGCACAACATCTTTTTCTCGAATTTTTCTAGGGAATCCAAATGAATTAATTGCAAGAAGGAGAATATTGATCCACAATATGATAAGATATAAAAATATTTTAGGAAGTTGCGAGGAGTTATCTGAGTTAGGAATGAACGCGATTATATAGATACCTTGTTATGTATATGTACACTGAGAGAAAAAAGCATGTTATATCAAAAAATATATATATTAAACCAACAATATTCGCGTTTGAAAATGCGGCAAAAGTGTTTAATATTAATGCGTCCTTTACCAAATAAAATAAATTTAGATCGAATATTTAAATATTTAAGTCAATCTATGGGATAAAAGTCATAGTGTTTTGAATAAATATAATTGTATATTTGAACCAAATATATCTTTGTTTGAGTCGCAAATAGAAGCTGTTAAGATAAACATAAGGGTGTTCAAATTAAATAGGCGTAGTTGTTGCCTCAAAAAAAAAATCATGGTCAGTATAAAGTTAAGAATATTTAATTTAATAGTAATTCTATTTTAATTAAATGTTCCTGGTTGTTTTTCAACTGCCACTCGTTCATGAGTCAAGTACGTGGAAGTTTGGTTCAAATTTTAATTATTTTAATCTAAACATTTATATGTTTGTTATTTGCAGGAAAGAAAGTGAGACGTATATATGAACTTATTTTTTTTGCAATCATTGTCGTAAACTTCTCAAATGATTTAGCAGAGTATGCTGGAAATTTTCACTGACATCAAGAAGTTGGTAAACTTAAAGTTCAACTAGAAAAGAACATAAATTAAGCTGAAAAAGAATCTTTTGGTATAAATAAATATATACATAGATATATTCAATATAAAATACTTTTAACAGATTTGGTAGAATTTGTCCTTTATTAAAAAATATATATAAATCAATTCAATAAAAATAGATACATTTATTCATTATATATATATAATTATATACATTTATTTCTTATATAGGATTGACCAGATGAGAGTGTATAAATATAGATGGATTGGTGGGCTATCAAAAATTTCGATCGAAAGGATATTTTTTTCTCTTTTAGCAGATCTTGTTTTATATGAAAGTAAATGCTCGTCAAAACCAATTAAATCAATTTCATTTACTACTAAATATACTTCCATTGAAGAATTCAAACAAATATAAAGAATTCTGTACAAACTAAAATTAGCTTTATTACAGGTAAGGTGATAGTTGATTTTGTAAGTAATTCCTTTGAACGAGATCGACTGAACAGTTATTACATTTGAATAGTCTAAACTGTGTACATTAGAGCAAATCTAGAAGTGTCAGCAAACTTTGTTGAGTTAATTTGACTACTATTTTCGAAATCAATATAGGGGGGAATGCCAATAATATTGTATTTAAAAAGTTAGTGAACGTCAAACTGCACTTAAGAGCAACTGAATAAGCAATGTTTTTTTCGGGAGGTTATAACGCTAGCATACTTCTTCACCTCTTTGTGTTTTGCTTCGAATCTAAAAGTCCATAAGTATCGTAAAGGTCCGCAGTGTTTTACGGCTGAGGCATAATGCACTTCGAAGTGATGTTTAGGTTTCAAGGGTTCCACAAGTCGAATGTACATTTCATGGTGCTGTTGTATGTAATTATTCAAAACATCTAAGTCATTATTAGTAAAAGAAGGCATTAAAACAATATCCATAATTTTTAATAGAAGTAAAAACATTTGCCACATCTCATTTTCTTTTGGAACCAAATCGCCAATTAATAAGGGAAGAAAATGAACAAAACACCATGTTTTTCTGGCAGACAATTTATGTTTACATGCTTTATCTACTGAAAGATTTCCTATCTCTGTTTCTCCGTATGAAAACATTTTTTTTCTGCTGTTCAAAGTATCTATGCTGAAAATTTTAGTTTGTATTAAATGCAACAAAACATTACAGACTTCATATTTGAAAACTCCTTCGAAGAAGTCGTGCATAATATCTACAGCCAAATTATCTGTTACATGAAATATTGCTATGTCGTTAAAAATACTGTTTTCTGAAATACCAGTAGTTTTGAAATCGTTTTGAATAACATTGCTTTCATAGTTAGATTTGTTTCTTGACTCTATTTCTTCCTCTTTTAAATCTACTTTTAAGTGATCCATTTGTCTTACACAAAGGCGACAATATCTATTACAGTTTAAGGACTTACAAAAGCCAAGAATGAACTTTAATCCTAAGTTATCTCCAAGGATTAGTCCTAAAACAAAATAGACCTGTTTGCTCTCATTATCAACTTTAATTGCAAATCCTTCTTCTTCTAAAGATTTTATTTCTTCTACCAGATGAAAAAAGGATGATTTACTTCCATTAGATTTAATTATATACGACTTCACAAAACCAGCAACAAAAATATATTTCAAGTTTGATAGCAAATCCAGGCAATCCGGGAAATGTGAAATAAATAGCACAAATTGAATCCTTAGATGTATGACTACCTAAAGGGTTGTTGACTTCGAAGTCGTCAGTGTACATTAACGAAATGTTTAAAACATGAAGGCTCAGTTTCCATACTTTTTATATTTAAAAGCATTGCTTCAAATATGTTTGGCAGTTCAATAATTTTTCGGAAAAGAGATTTCAGAGGTATTATGTATGAATTAACATTAACAATGTCTAAAGTTGGGATTCCCTTTAAGATTTTCTCCCTTGTTTCAGAGCTTCAATTAGGAATGAACGAGATTATATAGATACCTTGATATAAACATTTTTTGGAGGGTGGAAGCTTTAAAAATAGATGTTTCTGGATAGCAGGTTTAAGCAATACATATTGGTGGGCTAGGTACGTAAATATAAAAACTATGTTATAAGTACTTTGACTTAATTCAAAGTTATATTTCAATGCCTTTTAAATGGGACAATTTTAGCGTAAACAATTTTGTAATGTGTTGTGAAGTGATGATGGCTAACTTAGTTCTTTTATTAAATATTAGTGACGAATAATGAAGGATATTTAAAAATTATGGAAGAGAAATTCATGTAGAGGATTCAGTTTATCAAGTGCAACAGGTGATCGCCCAAGGAAACACTATTTTCAATATTCAGAAAGATCCAAGCAAAGAAAAGTTGTATTGAAGTTACATAAATCTGAGCGAAACACAGCTAAATTCGAATTGTGATTATATCAAATATTGTCGTCATTTTCTCGAAGCATATCTGTTTGAGGACTAATGGAATAATACATCCCAAGAAATTTAAAAAAATTCTGTTGGAAGGACTACATCTTTCAGTACTTCTGCATCTAGGGATCATGTGTGAGATGTTTTTGCCTCTCAGTTTTGTCTCAGTAGGCACCTTACTGTAACAGATTTAACCCGTGTCCATGCGCTGAAGATATCAAACAGCAAGATTTGATCATTTTATCGAGTTGGCTGAAAATTTTAGGATTGTTTTTGGATGAAAAAGTAAGAAGAATTTTGGCCATAATTTTACAGATCAGTTTGAACCAAGGTTTATTTTAAATCTTTCTTCAAGTTTAAACGAAGTTTAAATCAAATCGGGTTTCACTGTGCATTCTTTAAGTAAAGTTGGTAGTACTGATTTAATTGTGGATTATATTTGTTCTCGCTGCCATAGTGAAGCAATTTTACTATCAATCAATCTGTAAGTTGGAAAACGTAAACAGACCAGGGGGGTGATTCTGATCTCTTTGTCGTAGCTTATCTAATCTTAAAGCAAGTAAGGTAAGATAAGGACTTCTGGTCATAAATATTAAAAAATAAATAAATAAAGTGAAAAGTGTAAAAACACAACAAACACGAGAGAAACATTTTTTTCAAAGTTGAAACTAAAAGACTAGAAAAGTTCTTAACTGGACGGTCAATATCTTTCTATTGAGATTATATAGTTATTTACAGTTATATTCAGTATATTATTATTATGTATATGAAATGCAATCTAAGGTACATACATACATATTGATGTATATTGATATTTGTAATATAAAAATATTCTTTGGTCGAATTGTAATAAAAACAAAGTTTTTCTAAAAATGGACACTTTTGATTCGTAGAGATTGTTGGTGCGACTTCTTTCAAAATTCGTGTAAACCTGTTATGCTATGGAGAACCATAAGAATTTTCACCTAACTTTATAAGAGATAAAACAACTTTTCTTATAAGAAATCCCAAAAGTTTAAAGAGTGTAATATTGAGAAAGTGCAAGATAGATGCAGACTTAATGAATACAGACATAACAAGTGTTGAGGTATGGAGGAGTCTTAGGCTTTTATGTAGTAGTGCGGTTATGTTCAATGAATTTTTGTTCAATTTTCATTCATGTTATGTTTTGATTTTCTTTAAGTTTTTAATTTTTCTTTTCTTTTCTTGCTTTTATTTACAGTTTTAAATATCTAAGGCGTAAGTTTTAACAAGATGCTAGAGAGGAGTAAAGTCAATTCAAGAAGAGAACATATACGAAAAGTCTGTATGTCTGTCTCTGTTTGGTGGGCTTTGAATTAAATCGCTAAAAGAAAAATTTAAAGCTAATTAATTGCTACAGGATGCGTTGGAAAAATTGCAGGAAAGATAAAAAATGTAAGTAAGATACTATTTGTTTTTTTTATGCTACCACCCAAAACGGGTGCAAATTTTAGTAGAAGTGGAGTTGAGCTATTGTTTTGCCTAGTGCATAAAAAAGGATATACATATAGTAGAGGGCAAGAAAATGAACATGTATAGATTCGAAGACAATCGCTAATAATATCTAAATCTGAATCCATGATAAAATTATTTTCTTGCGATACAAACAAATAATGCTACAGTCAAAATAAAATGTCGCACTTATCAAAAACTTTTATCTTGAGCTTAAACCGAGGGATGGCACGGTTTAAACTCTAGTTTAAACCGGGGCTTAAGGGGTTACATGGGTTTCGAAGTTTAAAAAAACATAATACAATAGTACAATATAGCTAGACTATCTTCTCCAAAGTTTCAAGTCAATCTAGGAAAGCGAGACTTTAGAAATTATACTCAGCGACGCAAGTATATTGAGGAAGCTGCTTAGCTATTTTATGTCTGTCTCTCTCGCTCGTTCTTTTTTCACTTTCTACGGGTCACCTAATTTAAATGTATTATTTTAATATACCCTGGTCATTACAACTGCAGCATGATCTTAGCTTTATGTAGCTGGAATCGACGATTCTATGTAAGTTAAAAAAAAATCTTTCCTTTTATTCCTACTTTAAACTTTAATCGGTTTTTTTCTAAAAACACAATTTTTCAACACGGTGGACACGATGTCTCAAAAACTAATGCACCGATCTTACTGAAATTTTGCACAATTCCCCAAATTAGGATTGACTGAACGAAGGTTTTCTTTTCTTTTCGATTACAACTCATTTTACAAGACTATATACACGTAGTCTAATTTGTACCAAAAATTGTACTTTTTTGCCCATAACTCTCCCAAAAATTAAAATTTCAATTTCCTTTTAAATTCTTCATTCAGTCACGAGCTATGGCTATCCACTAACAGAAAAAAGTTTACTTTTAATTTCTGATAATTGCGCATTCCTTTGCGCAAGCCAATTTTCTTGACTGGGATTATAAGACCCATCAGTATTTTTTGCTATATCCTATCGCAACCTTCTTTTTTGTTGTACCTTTATTCAGGATTATTTCCATTTGTACGTAAATCAGGCAAAAATATCCTATGCAAAGAGTATTCGACGTATGAAACAGCAGTTAGTAGATTCTTCGTCAAAAGATGGGGATTTTTCGCCGTCACAATTCACATAAACTCCCGGCGAAGTTGATAGCTCACTCGTGGTGCAGAGCAGGAAGAGCGCGTTTGGCTCGAGTTAAGGTCGATACACACCTACCGACACATCACGAACTGGCACAGACATGCATCGACCGGCAAGTATCGAGAGAACACTAAAAGAAATTGATCCCATGCCGGTCTAGTTTCCAGCCAGCAACCTGCAATGAAGTTTCCATTACGTGCCGGTATCTGCCAAAGCCGGTTGATATGAATTAGCTAACTTGGTTTCATATAAAAATAGTTTGCTTGTCTGCGTCGGTTCGTGCTGTGTCGGTAAGTGTGCAGAACTATTACAGATTAATTCATTGTACGTTGGCACAATATCTAGAGCAATGACTGACTTTCCTAAGTGAAGTAAAGTGAACCGTGTTTTGAAATTCCACCTTTTGAAAAACCTTAAAAGACTATTGGTCATATTGTGTCTTTCAGAGCAATACGCTGTAGTGACTTCGAAAGCGTTTTTAAGTGACTCTGTGAATTTGACGATAGCATAAAAAGCAACTTGGTTGCTCTGAACGAGAAAAAGCGAAAAAAGAGGTCTTTAAGAATTCATATGTATTTGTAGTAAGTGTGTCTCGTAAGTACCGCATTTGCTTTATATCCCGGATTCCTCACTCAATTTCGAGAAATAAATTGTATGGAAGGTGAGCCGGAAAATGCACGGTGTGGGCGGTAGGGTGGGTTCTGAGATTTTGGGTGCTCTTTATCCTAATACCATGTAACTTTCTTATTATAGACCCTATGAAGGTGATGGTAAACCCTCTACGGTTTCCCACAAATGAACAACCACCTTTCTACCCCAAGTCAAAGTAAAAAATTGGAAAATACTTTTTCAATTTTAACAATTTTCCCGCTAAAAGACAAGATAAGGATAGCACTTTTTTGTAAGATTTCGAGACCTCATTTGATCCTGCACATGTATCTACCTAAATGCTACCGTTTTTAGATATTCCTGTTTCTATGATTCGTAATTTCATGAAATGTGTTAACTTGCGTGGAATTGCATAAAATTAGGCGGGATTACTATTGTTATTAGCAAAACTAATGAAATTATGCATCATAAAAATGGTAGCATTTAGGTAGGTACATGTGCATTTTCAAATTAAAGGTAACATTCCGGGGTCTCTAAATCTTGTAATAAAACTGTATAGTTATCATGCATTTTGGCGGGAAAATCGTTAAAATCGAAAAATAAATTGCCAAATTTTGCAATTTTTTTAATTTGACGTCCTATAACTGCCGACGAAAATGAGGTAGAGGGGTAGTTGGGCATTTGTTGAAAACCGTAGAGGGTTTACTATCACCTGAGATAAAAGTGACCTTCATAGGGTGTATAACAAGAAAGTTACATGGTATTAGGGTAAAAAGCACCAAAATCACAGAACCCCCCCCCCTACCGCCGACACCGTGCATTTTCCGGCTCACCTTCCATACAATTTATTTCTCGAAATTGAGTGAGGAATCCGGGGTATAACGGAAATGCGGTACGTGCGGGACACCCGTATATGCTCTTAGAAAACAAACTCAGTTTTTTTTTGGACCGTAAATTGGTAAACTGGGACTTTAATAAATTAAAATTGTAAACAGCAATAAAATAATTGTCTTCTTTACATCCATTTCAGTTTTATTCACTTATTGAATTATTCACTTTTAATTTAGATGCTCATTGACAATTCACACACTCAAACACGAAAGTGACTATTTTGATAGCAATCCTGAATGCTATCAAAAAAAGTGACTTCAATAGTGACTATAGGGTCCAGTTGAAATTTTCACAGCTGGTGTTTTTCTATTGGCGATATAATAACAAATAATAAAAATAAAATTAAATTAAAAATTAAAGGGAGCCCCCATACAAGCAAAGTAATTTTTTCGGCTTTTTCTCCTCGTTTTATTCTCATTCATTATTATTATCATAAGTACGCATTATTTTATCAAATGACAGCATTATTTTTTCAAGTGACGCCTCCTATCATTTGAAAAAATAAATAAAATGTACATAGTCTTAAATTTTGTAGGATGGAACGGATCCCTTCGTGCGCGAGTCCGACTCGCACTTGGCCGGTTATTTACATATGTACGTATGCGAAGAAGTATGTTTGCATCAAAATTATGCATAAAGCTTTAAAACGACGAACATTTACCTAGTATAGTTAAGACAACAATAATTTTGAAAAGTTGTAGGCAGGCAGCACTGGCAGTTGTTTTTTGTGTTGTAAAAAAACATATCAAAAATTTCAACGTTTTCCCATATATTTTCTAGTCTCTAACTGAATCTAATTTACGTTATGTAAAAGAGACACTAATAACATTGCCGGTGTCTACATTAAAGCGACTATAAAGATATCTTAGAAACCAAATTGGGCAGGTACGTTGTACGAACCTTCGGTCAGGTTGTCTTAAAAATTGAAGTAAAGGAGAGGGTGCTAGTTGCAACAAATGTCAGTCAGTTTCAATAAAAGTGTTTAATGCTACAAAAAATAATGCATACAACAATACAACTTATTTATTAAAAGTACAGAAAAATAATATATAACAATAACAGATCAGTCTTATAACATAATACTAATTCTTTAGGTTTAATCTGAAATGAGACAGAGAAAGAAAAGATTAAAATACGTACAAAAAAGGATCATAAACGTTAATGCGGTTTACGGTCAATATAAAAAATGGATTCAATACACTTTAATGCAGTGTATAGAATTGGCGTATATGCAATAGTAACTGTGAACGATAGTGCGGTTTACAGTCTAGTAATTTTTATATACCTTAATGCGGTGTATAAAAGTGGAAAGGAACTTGGCAATTTAATGCGCTACCAAGGATGGCTGGGAAAGGAATACTGATTGTTAAAGCGCTGCCTCGGGTTTTATAGGCACTTTCGAATTTCTCATTCTCGAAACATTCATTATTTCATCGAAGTTTCGATAATTCTTTGGTTGTCTGGTGCAGCGCCATCTGTTTGGTCATAGAGAAATATTTTGATGGATAAAACTGTCTGGTAAAGAATTTAATTTAATATTTATTATTGTTTACTGTCAGTTGAATGTATGAATGTACATACGTTTGTGTAGCTTAAAAATTGCACAAAATGAACACATGCATCAGAATTGCCTTAGTGGACTCTGGGGGTTCATTGACAGTATGAAATCTATTTACATATAGTTCTAGATAATTTAGTTGATTGTTATTGGAAATTTATAGGCCGCTTATTGTTTTTTACACATATAACAGGTATGTATATGTACACTTATATTATGAAATAAATGATCTATACCTATATTATTATTATTATTATTATGATTATTATTTCTAAAGCGAGCGGACGCGTCACCTAACAGCTCCACAAATAATAAAGAATTATAGCTGAAAAAAGCAGAGAAAACCCATATAATTGTTCAAAACTTATATTGAAGTTAGTGTGTATAATATATTCTGCCTAGTGAAAGCATAACTGTAAAAAAGTATTTAAAAATTTAAAAAATAAATTGTGAAAAAAAGTGCAAAAGTTTGACAGTTTTGGGATTTCTAATTAATATAAGATTAAGTGATTCTAAATTATAAAAATTTATATAATTCAAAAAATAAAACAAAGAAAATAATAAAAGGCTATAAAACATTTCTGCCGTTCTCAAAATGAGTGCGAGCAGTAGCGATTCTGGGGGGACTGATGATCCCACCAAATTAAATGGTAGGAGGAAGAAGGGCACAAGTGCCTCTTATTCTTCAAAAAGAAATATCCAGGGGCCCAAAGAAAAGGCGAGTAAGGGCCCATGTGAAGAGGCCAGTAAGGGCCCAATTGAAGAGGCCAAAAATCTTGCAGTGTTGCATACTCCTCCGGAGAAGTCTGCAATTAAGGCAGTAGCTGATGGAGCGTCAGCTCCAAAAGAGACCACCATAATAGCCATAGCAGCCATAGCTGCACCTTCAACGCCAATAGCTGCAACGTCAACAGCACCATCAAAATCACCGACGCCCACCTCAAGACAAGAACAACGGCCAAGCTTGGTGGAAGTCGTAAAAACGGCTTCGGCTTCTGCGCCAAAGCCCATCGGAATCATAATGACGCCACCACTGTCTTCAGCAAAGCCAACTGGGCAAAGCAAGAAGCCAGTAGCTCCAACAGGACCAGCAGCAGCACCATGATCCCCAGCAGTAGTTGCAGGAATCTCGTTTGCGCAGGTAAGTGGCAGTTCCAATAAGGCTTCCACAATCGAAATTCAGAGCAAAGGCATCACTCCTTGTCCAGCAAAATTGGACGCAGGTAAGCCTCGGCCCAAGACCAGTGCGGGTCTCCTGGGCTTCTTTGACGGGAGATGGCAGGACGAGAGCTACGGGATGCAGCTTGAGCACATCAGAGGATGTCCTCAGTCTGCATACCTGAAGGCGATCTTCCGCGTCATCTCTTGTGAGCAGCTATTCTCTATGGGCATTATAGCAGGAGGAATGGTCGAGGTGTACACCACGACCCTCGAAAGCGCTACCAAGCTTATGCTTGAGGGCATCGAGGTGGAGGGTGGACACCTTGTTCCATTCCCGCTAAAATAGAAGCCCACGAAGGTCGTGTTTTCGCGGGTCCCTATGCGAGCCCAACATGAAGACCTCTCGAATTTCCTTGGGAGATTCGGGAAGGTTCATGGAAAGGTTCGCGCCATTCCTATTAAAATTGGGGACGAGGGTTTCGGGCGGGGTATCTTCGGTACTAGCCGGGAAGCGTCCATCACTTTAAATAAAGGGTGTACGCTTCCGTCAGGCTTTTACCTGAGCATATCCGGCTCGAGATACTGGATAGACGTTGGCACCGAAGCGAAATTCCATGCCATTTGGTAGGGCATTTTATTGCTGACTGCCCCAGGAGAACCGGGAAGAAGGCTGAACCGAGGGTTCCCTCGAAGGAAGCCACTACTACAGTAGTGGATCTGGAGAAGGAGCCTTCGGCCGGCACTCGGCCTGCTATTCTGGAGCAGCCAGTGACTAGGGTGCCTGAAGCTGTCCCAGAGGCAAAAACGATTAAGGCTATAAACGGTGCCACGTCGGCACGTGAAAACACGGCTACTTCCGACGAGGAGTCGAGTAGCCATTTATTTAAAAAAAAGAGAACGAGGAGGAAGACGAAGGTGGACCGTGTGATGCTGCCTCCTCCAGAGCCAGCAAAGCCAGTCGCTCCAAAACGGCCCCACTCGGAGGAGGACGATAGTGGTGCCCGCGGTTCGAAGGTTGTTGTGAGGGAGGCGGAAGCATCTCTCGAACAGCTTTCGGACTGCGATATGACCGGTTTGGAAGAGACTGGTCTCTCGAGCTTCAGTGGCTACGAGTAGTGTGGTAGCACCATTTCGACTGGTAGCCCATTTGAGGTCTCGAAGGGGATTGAAAACATTCCTAGGGAGAAGATCTCTGAAATTCTTGACCAGCTCCAGTACAAGAAGAACTCAGATAAAATCTGGAGCATTCTTGTAAAGGAGCTGGAGAGGCCAGAGTTGTTACTTCCTCAGCTTCGAATCCTACAACAGGAGTCCAAGAAGAGGAGGAAGTACAACAGGAGTCCAAGAAGAGGAGGAAGTACAACCATATAGCTCGGTTAGATCGTCTCCATAGGAAGGTGGAAGAGTTGCTTCAGGAGCATCGCTTGGCCGATTCTTCTCGTCAATAGACGTCGCACATTCATCGTTTGAGCTTTTCATCTCTTTGAATGTGCAAGATAGCTTCGATCAACACCGGGGGTTTAAGTGCACATACAAGGTTACACAGCACTATCGAACATGTCAAAATGTTCGATATAGACATCGCGCTTCTACAGGAGACGAATTTTACACAAGACACATACACACAACTTGAGCGCTATGCTTATTTACACACTGGCTATGCAATGTTTGCCACACCTGCGCCTCGCCGAGGCTCAGGGGTGGCAATCATTGTATCCAACAAATTTACACTATCGTCAGATATCTTCCTAGGCTTCGCTTCTTCCTTGGACTTTGTCATTCAAGACAAAAATATCCAGGTAGTAAACGTGTACCTTCCTGATGACCAGGACATTACAAGACAAGTTCTTGATAGTGTTCAGTCCTGTCTGGTGAATTTTAGCGGTGAAACTGTCCTCGGAGGTGATTTCAACTGCACTCTGAATCCCTCAATGGATCGGCACTCTGGAGTTGAGTTCAACTCTGTCAATGCTACTCGATTGAGGAATTTTGTCGGTGTTTTCAGACTCGTGGATATCTATCGTTGGATGCATTCTACGACTAGATCATACACGAGGGTCTCGCGAAATATCCATGGAAGTCTCGCAGGCTCCAGAGTTGATAGACTTTACGTCTCACCTGGAATACTAGTACATTTCGTTGGTGTCACTCATGAAGTGTGTTTCGTTAGCGATCATCTTCTTGTAGTGGCGACCAGCACTCTAGTTGAAAGACGAACTGCATACTGGATATTCAACAACTATTTGTTGAATTCCGAGCAGTTCATCAATGAGTTCACTGATTTCTGGCACGATTGGCAAGAGAGGAAAGTTGACTTTCCTTTTCTTAGTCAATGGTGGGATGTTGGAAAGCTTCAGATTCGGTCTTTTATCAAGACGAGTTTCAATCGAAGTGGCTATCAAGCTTCTAGCTTGTCGGCCGAGGTCTCTCGGGTGGCAGCTCTTCTCCCAACTCAGCCGGGGTTGATTCTTTATTTCAATGGAATAAAGGAACGCTTGGCGACACAGACTTACAAGCACAGCTTGGAGTTTGTGCTGCGCGGCCAATCGCTCTGGCTGAGAGAAGGCGATTCTCCAACTGAGTACTTCTTTCAGGCGACTAGACGTCGTACTGCCTCTTGTGAGGTTGAATCGATAATTGATGAATCTGGACAAGTCCTCAACGGACAACAGCTATCAGAATATATTCGAGACTACTACAGTAGTCTCTACTCTGAATCGACGTCGACAACATCCTCGACCACTCATGAATTTCTTGAGAATATTCCCACTTTCTCTGAAGACAGTAAGGAGCTCCTGGATACAGTAATCACATTGGAGGATATGATTGCTGCGACAAAGGATCTAAGGCGACACACTTCACCTGGTTATGACGGCTTGACTCCAGAATTCTTCATACGTTTCAGAGATTTATTAATTCCTGACCTTTTGGAAGTCTTCAATTCGGCGGTTGAGACACATTCAGACTTTCCTTCTAGTTGGAGGAGATCTGTTATGCGCTTGATTCCAAAGAAGGGAGATTTGCAGAGGATGGGGAACTGGAGGCCAGTAACCCTATGCAATGTAGACTACAAAATCGTCTGCAAAGCATTAGGGGCGATACTCCGCTCAGTGATTGCTTCGGTAATACACCCGGAACAGTCCTATTGTGTACCTGGTCGTAGTATCTACGACAACATCGCGGTAGCCAAGCATTTGTTTGCCTACCATGAGCAGACAGGTACACAAATGGCCATGATTTCACTCGACCAGCAAAAGGCTTTTGATAGTGTCTCGCACGAGTATCTCTTGACTGCTCTCGAGGCATTTGGGTTTCCGCCCAGGTGGCTCGATATCGTCGGGAAACTGTATAGAGATTCAGCGATTTTGATTAAGCATCAAGGACAAGTTCTGGCTCCTATCTCGTTTCGAAGTATCAGACAGGGCTGTCCATTGTCAGGTATGCTTTATGATCTTTCGTTGGAGCCGCTACTGGTGAATCTTCGTCGAATGCTCGGACAGTATGCAGTTCGTCTACCATATACCAATGTGAGGCCTCTTATGTTGGCGTATGCGGATGATCTGTCTATTTTCGTGCCAGGATATGAAGCTTTTCCGGTCGCTCGTGCTGTTTTCGAACAGTTCGAACGTATAGCGGGCGCTAAAATCAATCTTAGTAAGAGTCAAGGCTTGTGGTGTGGAAGGTGGAGAGATCGTACAGATACTCCACTGAACATCCAATGGACTAATACTTGCCTGAAGTATTTAGGTGTGTATATCGGACGCGAGAGTAAATCAAATAATAGCCGCATCGCTCTTGAGAAACTCTCTAGAGCTGTAAACTCATGGCGTAGTCGACTGTTTCCATTATCCTTAATGGGTAGGTCAGTCGTGATAAACTATTTGATTACCTCGTCCATCGTCCATCTGCTAAAGTCTGAGACGTTTGATGAAGGCTTCGTAGGTCTTCTTCAAGCAAAAGCGGTAGACGCCTTTTGGTGCGGAAGACGATGGGTTGCTGAAAGCACGCTCTGTCTGCCAGTCAAGGTAGATGGATTAGGTCTCACTAACTTGGTTGTGAAATCAAGGTGTCTCCAAGTGCGTGCATTCCAAAGAGTGTTTTGCCAGAGAGACAGCTTGATTTCTCAACTGTGGGTGAATGTACTGGGAGGGATCGGCATAGGGGAGTATTACTACCTACTGTCTGTTCGACCACCTTATCCTCGTGACTGGCCACAGGATCTAATCTCAACGATTCAGACCTGGGCCAGAATCAGGCCAGCATTTCACCTTCAGTGGAATGCTCTAGGGTACACGCAATTCGCGTCGATTCCAATCAGGTTTAATCCTGAATTAATAGATTCAGTGTTCAGTAATGCTCGGGGTTTTGAAGCTGACACGCATACACTGACGGTTCTCGAAGATATTATTGATATCGCTGGAAACTGTCGAATAAACACTAACACTGCACAACTACACGACCTGGCTGCTTCTGTGCGGGAGAGATTTCGCTAACTTGGGACCAGTGACCCTGGCACTAAGTTGGAAGATGCTTTTGTTCTGAACAGACCACCACACACACCTTTCAGCACACTTACAACACGTGTGCTCCGTGACGTGCTTATGTCAATAAGACCTCCGGAGTATACAGGATACAACAGATGGCGAACACACCTCGGGGTGAATATGGGCGTGATGGGAGGGATAACTTGCAGAGTAGTCTACAGTTATCCTTCTAATTACAAAGATGCTGATGTAGCATTCAAATTGCTGCATCACAGTCTTGTGCATCCTAATCAGTTGTCACATATTGACCGCCGAGTTCAGAGGATTTGCACAGTTTGTGCTGGTGAAGGCACCCTGTTTCACAGGTTTTTCACTTGTCCGGCTTTGCAGGGTCTAATGAATCTCGTGCGCGGTATGTGTCAGTTGATCCACCCGAATTTCGGCATTACTAGGACATCGTTTCTATGGGGACCAAAGGTCTGTAGTCGAGTGAATTGTTTGATTAGCTTTGTGTTGACACTGGCCAAATCTACAATTTACCTGTACTACATGAGAGTCGAAGATGGGAATCAGAACACTGACCCACCACACCACGAACACGCACTTAAGCGCCACTTCGTTGACAGGTTGAAGAGACGTTTACGTCTCGAATATCTGGCAACGAACGCTGACACATTCAACTGCACATGGCAACCACTATCGTCGGTGCAGGATGGAGCTCTTGTCTTTCGCTGGTGAGAACAGACCACAGCATTTGCAGCACTAGTCCAAGGGGCCTCTCCCCGCTTAGGAATCGTTGCAAGAGCTGTGGGAAGGACAAGCACTCTGTTAGAGATGCTAAGCTGGAGGGATGATGAAGGCAGTTTGTAGAGGTCTACGATACTACAGGCTGCCCTCGCGGGACTCTACAACGGTATCGCGTAAATTTTTCGTTCGTTCGATCATTTATTTTTAATTCGGTTTCGGTTTCGGTGCTAAATTTCAAAATTTTATGTTGAAAATTCCTTCGTTTAGGCAATTATTTTTATTAGTTTATTTTGGAAATTTGGAACTTCTGGGAACTGCCACTTACCCAATTGTCAAAATTGGGACTATTAAATTTTTTGTACATATTTTAGATCCTTTTCAAAATTCTTGTGCCCGTTTTTTAGTCTCTTATGAGAATTTTGTGTCATTTGTTTTACATTTTTGTGTCTTTTTTGATGTTTATTAGTTGTTATAATTGCTTTAAATGTTATTTTTTGTCCCTATTGACTTTTTATACCATTTAGTTTAGCTAGCGCCTTTTTTTACACTTTGTAGAGCCTTTTGCCACGTATTTTTAAGAAATTTTTAAAAGAGCCAAAGAGCCAATAATAAAAGAGTCGTATATACATAAAAAGAAATTATGATTATTATATACACCCAAGTCTAAGGAACTCTCTAGATATTATTCATAAATACGCTAGAGGATGGGATACTACTGTACTTCCACTAATCTCCCTTGAGGAATAAAAGAAAACTAAACAAACTACAAGCTGAACAGGTAGCAACAAACAAAAAGCAGGTACCTTTAATTTGTATCTTCATTTACGAATTCCACTTTTGCTCAATTGCTATGAGCATTGCAAGTACGATTTATAAACTTTGTGAATTATGTTTCTAAAACTAATTGCTACAGGTACATCATGAAATTAAATTTTTTTTTATTAAATTAAATTAAACTTTTCACATTCTTGTCCTCAGAAAATATCTCATTTAATCCATGAAAGGCGAACTTTATGTGTTCTCTAAAAACTTTCAATAAAATACTTATAAACCCGCGAGGCATCTCCCAAAAGAACAACAACGAACCAAACAGAGAAGACATTGACCAAATTTAATTAAAATCTACCCACAGTTTGCAAAAACTCCGTAATAATGAAAAGTGGGACGTTCTAATGCAGTCCGAACTTTAAAAGAACATTATTCCATGCTGTCCCATGTGGGCGAACTTGAGCGTATAAATAGTTTTTAGCTGGCTGCAAACAGAGGTTTGTGTTCCATTATGTTTCCTTGTGCGCGCTCTGGAGTAGATCAAATACTTGAACATGATACGTTTATCCCATATACACCTTAACATGGCTACGAACTTTTATAAAGAAGAAAGACGAAGCTTATGAAAATAGCATGGCAACTGGTGCTAAATGTCTTATTCAAGAAAAGGATAGAAGCGGAAGGAGTTGATGGGGAAATTCGATATCCTACAAAATAAAAGTAAATTTGAGCTTGAAATAAAAAAACATAAAAACCAAATTTAAAATTGACTCTCAAAGCAATCTCCCATTATAAAAACAAGAAAATCGTGTTTCCTTTGTATCCCTTTTCTGTATCAACATACACTGTGCCAGCAGATAGGTACTTAAAATCCCTCTGCAAATAAAATCCTTTCGGGATGACTCCTTAAAGTAATCTCAGTGTCGTGGTTACTAAGATGAAGGTGACTGCCATTAGCTCTTCCATGATGCTCTTTTATTAAGCTACTTTTATAAGGCGATTTACACAAAAGTATCTCCGATGTTCTGGCACTTAGTCTGCTATACCAGACTATAGTCTCAATTTTTATCACAGCAAAATATTCTGAGAGTGCTTTCTGACGCACCTACTGTGTAGTGTAGGCGAAATTTATTACATGACGTAACTCTAAAAGGAATCTTTGTGGTTCTTGATTTTTTTATTTATGTCTATTCTCTGCGTGTCAATTTAAAGCGAAATACATATACCATTTTTGTGAAGATAAAAAGGATTTTCGTTATAAGTATATCTGCTGGGTTATGTACTATATGTTGAGAAGTTTACAGGTTATATTTACCTACAAATATTTATATTCAATGGAACCAAACACACTTGGTAAGATCCTAACAAATATGATAAATAGCCAACTATACAAGACTTCAAGTCAAATGGAAGTAAGGAGAGAGGTGTGCCTGGTAGTGGTTGACAACCTTCATAAATAAAACTTTTCTCTAAAGCAGAATATGAATTTCTATCGAAAGACCACCTAAACTGATATCTGGCAATTCCAATCTGCACCTAGACTCTATATCAGAAAAGGTTCGAAGATTATTTTAGACCTACCGCAGAGCGTATGATGCGTATTAAGGCTTACTATCCAGGTGCATGTATTGGATCTATTGAACTTTATAGGACCCATGTCAACTTATGGGGCGATAACATGGTGACATAGAGCTTAGCTCAATGTTATTAACGTCAAATATACAGTTGTTGTTGTTAAGGCCACATATGCCAGCCCAGGGGGAAATATGTCCACACCATAGCCATAATATAACTTTTCCGAAGCGCTCTCTTACCATAGCCAAAGAAATCTTTGCGGAAGCAGATCTCTACTTTGTGCTTAGGCTTATTCGTTTTTGTTGTGAATAGATGACTCATAAGCATCTGAAAGCACAGCAGAATTTTCATTCTGTCAGTTGAATAAATTAATTGAAATATTTATTTTATTTAATCTAAAATAAAATGGTGCTCATTCAGAATAAAATTGAAATTATTAATAAATCCCTTATCTTGATTCTCTCTGTATTCCTAAGAGCGCCCCAAAACTGCCACGAATTCCCCTGCGAGGGGTCAAAAGATACTACCCTGCAAGCGCTCCAAGAGTTCCACCTTATAAGCGCTCCAAGAGTGCCACCCCATAAACACTCCAAGAGAGCTTCCAAAGAAGCGCTCTTGCATTCGTCTTTGACCGTTTCCATTTCCCGCTGGGAATATACAGGGAATAAGCTGTCTAGGCATTACAGATGTAATACAAAGAGCACCATCTGCGTTACAGAGAATGACCTATCTAAGCATTACAGGTGTAATGTACACAGTAGGTACCGTCTGCAGCCCTAGCGGGTGCGGCAATTAGTGCTACCTACAGAGTACATGTGGCAGACCTTATTAGTAAAAACCATGGCAGAGAGCACACTACAATTGTCTGGGCTCTCGAAGATATTTTTGAACTGTCTATTCCATTAGACCAAATGTCGACGAGACTTCCATAATTTCAATCACCTAATATAGAGGTAAAGTACCTAAATTTATAAATGGATTGGCCCCAAAACTGATAACTATGGATATGGGGCCGGGACGTTAAGCGCTGCACATCAGTTTGAAATATCCCTGCGCATGGGAGCTACGAGTTACGAATCGACGAAAAAAAAATATAATAAAAACACTTGATTAAGACTTTAACAAAATGACTTTATTTAGATTTAGACTTTATTCTTTCACCGGTTACAAACTCCAACTGAACTGGGTTCTTTTACCTTTTTAATTATGCCTCGTATGCTGACAAGGCATTTACAATATCTTTTTATTGAAAAACGAAACTGTATGCACGTTTTTACTTGAATTTTGAGTGTGTTTAGCAATTAACATTAAATTGATGAAAGTGGATTTTAGATATGTGCAGTTTGCTGAATGACTTTATTACTTTTGAAAATGAATGAATATTAATATTTTTAAGAAAAAATATATACATATATATAGGTAGGTATGTGTAGCATACATAACTCACGCTAAAAAATTTCAGGCCTAGATTTATGCCATACTGAGTGCACTTACAAGAATCTAAGGAGAGCCTTTAGCAATAAAAATATTTATATGGTGTTCGTGGTCCATGTTTTCGTTGTGGAGAGATCAGTACAAGTTTACATGAATGATCAATCCAGAGAGGAGTCAAAATAAATTTTTACACTATTTAAAAAAAAGCTTTTACTTTGGTAACACATACGTTCACTCAAAACATAATTTATATCCAATCCCCAGTAAACCGAAGTATCCCAGCAACTTATGACAAATTCACAGATCTCACCCATAGAAAAAATATTTGAACGATGTCGCTATTCTTCCCCAGAAACTTCTTCAAAAACAGAAACAAATTTCAACGTTCCAAGTTGTCGCTCAGCGCGGTCGGACGTTTTACCTAATCCGCTCGCTTCGACATTTAGACAAGCTTAGGAGTTTTCCTTGCGACTTACCATTTCACACTATGTCACCAAACAGCTCGAGGCGTAAAACATAAAAAACTTTTAATTTTGCAATAACACTCTAAATTCTTTATTGGTTTTAATGGCTCTTTTGGCCCCCTATTACACGGGTACTTTTTAACCTAAGCGTCTACTATATTGGACAGACTATCTTTTGCTCGTGGTGGAAAAAACTCAAAAGCCGCGAAAAATAACGCTACTAATACTGTTACATATTTTCTGTTCTTACTTTTTTACATATAGGGCGCGACATCACTAAGGAATTACAATTCTCTGCGCTGCTGGGCGCTAAATTTAAATATTGCCCTCTAACTTCGGTGGCGGTTGCCACAGTACTCCCCCCTAGACTGAAACACGGCTTTACCTGAAGCGAGCAATCTTTTTGCAATGACATTTCTTTTTTTAAAGATTTTTCGTTTACATAACGAGTTTTTTTCACTCAATTCTCGAGCTGCATTTTCAGATTGAATTATTTCGCTATGAATTTTCATAGCAAAACTCTCTCTAAACTGTTTGTCCCCCGTAGTACTAAATCTTGCTGGGCATCTCAAGTAAATACGTAGTATTTCGCCTCATATAATTCGCACTTAAAATATATTTAAAGTCTATACTTGAGGTCAGCTTCGCTGTTTGCTTTGGCGTATACGGCAGGCTGGAACCAAGCCGTACTGACGATTATACGGTTCCTGCTTATATGAAACGCCCTCTTTTTGCTATGAAATTTCTTTTCTCAAAGATTTTCCGTTTGCATAGACAGTTTTAATATCTTACGATTTGCATCCTGTTTAAATTAGAACGCTGTCTTCGTACGTTCAAGTATTGCACCTATATCATTTGGCTCGTTTTTCAAATACTCATTTGCACCTGTTTAAAGTTCCATCTACCCTATTTATTTTAAAACTGCATGAATTTGTGTAGATTCTTCGGAACCACTAAAAATATATTTTACAATATTTCCCTAAGATGAGAAAATATTTTTTATTAAAATAAGTTTTAGTATATATGTTACAGTCAAAACACGAAACCCGTCAAAACCCGATTTTACTAGGAAATTCTAGTTCTAACAAAGCCCCCTCGGTAATTCTAGTTTTCACTAATATAACACAGTTAAAACTGGAATTAACGAGAGCGCTTTGTTAGAACTAGTATTAACTAAAGAATATTTAGTTAATTCTGGTTGTGGCTGATTTCTCGCGTAGCTCTTAGTTAAATCTAGAACGGACTGGTTGCTATTGTTACAATTGAATTCTCTCGCCATTAAAACTTGATGTTTATTAAGGATGTGGCTATTTACACATACAGTATGTATACGCAATAGGTGAAAGGGGGGGGGGGGCGTACAGATCAGTGACACACATGCCCCCCGCACACGTAGCCACACTCACACGCTCTGCATGCATCCGAACGAGCATACACACACACACATCCGCGCTGGCGGATGTGTGTGTTTGCGCGATCGGATGTGTGTATGTGTGTGGCTACGTGTGCGGGGGCGTGTGTGTCACTGATCTGTACGCCCCCCTCCCTTTCACCTATTGCGTATACATACTGTATGTATAAATAGCCACATCCTTAATAAACATCAAGGTTTAATGGCGAGAGAATTCAATTTCAATATTTCCTAGTAAAATCGGGTTTTGACGGATTTCGTGTTTTGACTGTAACATATATATTTCTAGTTTATCATTATTTGAGAATAGTTATTTTAATTTTTTATCGAAATCTATATAAATAAAAATGAAGTGCTATTCATTGGCAATCGCATCACTTAAGAACAGCTGAAACGATATGGCTACTTTTTTTTTTATGTTCGTAATAGTCCTAATACGGTGCTTTTGGAAAAGAGAAATTGGAGTCGACAACACCTTCTTTGTGTTGCCATACATAACTTCAGTTTTTCACTAGCGCCAACGTGGAGCGCTTTTTTAAAAAAATGTAAATTTAAATTCAATCAAATATATTAAAAAAACTTTTAAAATAAATAACTTTTGTAAATAAAATGGACTAAAAATAAAATGTAATTTCTTTCTTTATTAGTAATATAAACAAGAAAAGTTTAATGCTAAATAAGAAATGCTACAACTCAGATTAAATCTTAAAAGTTTTGGGCATGATTTGCAGTTAGACAATTGTGATTATATTTAAGAATTAATCTGAATTGTAGCAATTCTTATTTTGCATTAAACTTTTCTAGTTTATATCACTGAGAAAGAAAAAATATTTTTTTACTTTTTACTCCATTGTATTTACAAAAGTTGTTGTTTTTTTAATATATTTTATTTTCTACTTTATAGTCATACTCTCGAAATTCACCTCTAGAAAATCGACTCTCGAAATTCAACTCTCAAAAATCAACTCTCCAAAATCGACTCTCGAACAAGAACTCCCGAAAATCGATTCTCGAAATTCAACTTTCGAAAATTGACTCTCGAAATTCGATTCTCGAAACTCGACTCGCGAATCTCGAAGAGTGGTAATTACCACCACCACCCCAAAATCTCCCAACAGGTAAGAACATTTTAAAATCCATCCACGTTTACTACCCTAAAACTCTTTCGTCACGAAAGGCAATCTCAACGGCTGTTAGTTACCACCCCGACCCCAAAGCCTCCAACACGTAAAATCATTTTACCCCATCGGAAAGTTACGCCTTAAAACTCAGACACAAACTTTCTGAGTCAGGGGTCTGTAAATTGATAGAAAGTTATTAAAAATGGGACCAATCGGGCAACTCTTCGTAGGGTTGCATACAAGTTTTTAGCCCTATATTTAGGCATTACCTGAGAACGTGTCGAGGTAGAGAACTACACTCTTTCACAAATATGAATGGGTTAACGACACACACACATACATGCGCGCGCGCACATACACACACACACGCATAGTGAGAGTGAAACCCTAGAGTACGAAATCACGCTATCCAGTCCTTTTTTAAAAGCCTTTTAAATAAGGTTACTTCTTTTTCGTTTGGCCATATAAAATTTTGGTTTTTCACTATATACTTTGAAGCTACCTGCGAAGGCGTCGATATGTAGAACCCATATTTTGTTCCCGACGTTTTCATAAAAACTGCAAATACAGGTCCAAAAGTGAAACAAATCGAGCAACCCTTTTTTGGTGTTGCCATACAAAACTGTAGCTTTTCACTATATATCGTATATATATATATATATACAGGGTGTCCCGTAAGTCGACGTCAAGCCGGAATCGGGTGATAGACCAAATCATAACAGTTAGCAGAAAAATATAAAAAAAAATCTTAGTCATGTATTTTTCAAACTATAGACATTTCTTTTGTTTTCGAGAAAATGTACAACCTGTGATGATTTTTTAGCTCCTGTTACTACAAATCTTTACTTTTTATCAATTTTATTCTTCTTATGTAATAGAGCTTATGTAACCTGTTGCTGTAAATTCTAGGCCAACTGTTCCAGCTTGGAAGAAAATGTCACATTTTGCCGAACCAAGAATAGAAAATTAATATTTCTGCCAATTTTAACTGACTGTAATGAAAAAAATGTACTACGCCAGTTTGGCAAGTAACTTTAAAAGTTGACGCATTTAATAAGGATTCTAAAATGGTAAAACACTTGCTACAATATTTCTTAGATTACGGAAAAAACAATTTTTTTCTTCAAGAAACCCAGTTTCGAAAAATTCCTTTTCACCTACTAAAAATGATTCTAGTGTACCCAAAGCTTGCCGTAAGACCATAACTTTAAGATTCTAGTTTGAGTGAGACGGAGATTCATTACATGAAGTGTGAGTGAGACAGATTGTCAAATCATTGAGTTTTTACAAATGTGCATCGTCTACTCTCCACAGAGGGCCGACTTCCAAACCAAGTACATGGTGAAGAAAGAGTTCCTTACCTTACGAGGACGTAGTACTTCAAGCAGTTGAACAAGACCCAATACTTTGGTACGTGTAATCCAGGAAAGCACAGGAGTGCCTAAAAGTACAGCTCACCGAATTTTACAAAAACATGTAATGACTTTCCGTCTCAGTCAAACCAGAAGCTTAAAGTTACAGTCTTACGGCAAGCTTTGGGTACACTAGAATCATTTTTAGTAGGTGAAAAGGAATTTTTCGAAACTGGGTTTCTTGAAGAAAAAAATTGTTTTTTTCCGTAATCTAAGAAATATTGTAGGAAGTTTTATACCATTTTAGAATCCTTATTAAATGCGTCAACTTTTAAAGTTACTTGTCAAACTGGCGTAGTACATTTTTTCTTTACAGTCAGTTAAAATTGGCAGAAATATTAATTTTCTATTCTTGGTTCGGCAAAATGTGACATTTTCTTCCAAGCTGGAACAGTAGGCTTCGAATTTAAAGCAGCAGGTTACATAAGCATAATTCGGGATTACATAAGAAAAATAAAATTGAAAAAAGTAGAGATTTGTAGCAACAGGAGCTAAAAAACCATCACAAGGTGTACATTTTCTCGAAAACAAAAGAAATGTCTATAATTTGAAAAATACATGACTTAGAATTTTTTTTATATTTTTCTGGTAACTTTTATGATTTGGTCTATCACCCGATTCCGGCTTGACGTTGACTTACGGGACGCCCTGTATATATCGTCGACGTATAAAGCTAAAATTTAAAACACGGGCGTTTCTTAAAAAAAAGATGAAATTTAGCTTCAAAAATGGACCGATCGGGCAACTCTTTCGTAGGGTTGCACACACAAATTTAGGTTTTTCATGTATATTTGGGCATTACATGAGAAGCCACCTGCGTAGAGAGCTACACTCTCCCTACAACCCTCGAGTACGGAATCGCACCATCGAGTCAGATGATAGCTTAGATATTATGCAGTACACAAATTCGATTCGTTTCGAATGAATCTGGTTTTTAAATATTTTTAATAAAAAAATTTTTTTTTCTATTTTTCTCAATTTTTTGGTTTTTTTCATGATTGTCATTTCTTTTCTTTGTTCTATTTATTCATTTGTTTTTCAAGTCACTCAATTGCGCTATTTGGGACTTGTTGATGAGTCAAAACCAAGACTTGAAACTGGTCACCCAAAATCAAATGGGTTGTGTGCTGAAATAACAAGTAACAAATTTTTTAGCTTTTGCTATATACCGGAGAATTAAACAAAAAATGCATTCTTGAACAAATTTAAATAATACAGTAACAACAAGCTTTTCACAAACCAATCTGTTACCATTCAATTCAAATGACATAATCTACAGCAGTATAATTTTTCTTCACTTCCTGGTTTCAAAATTTCACCTTAGTGGCATATTTACAGACACCATATAAATAATTCTCTATTTAACCGTGACGTGCACGTCGTTATGATGTTCTTAACACAACTAATTTAGAGACTGTCGGTTTAGAGTGCCGACGAAGATGACGAAACGTCCTAGTCACTAATAAAAGCACTATATACAACTATAAAATGTTCTCACTTCATAAGGAATTTCGATTGTGAAAATTAAGTGTTTATCACACTATGCAATTTGCACTATAAAGTGGAATTACCTTGACGTGAAATTTAAGAGTTATAAAAACGTTCTGATCACTAATAAATATCACCATGAAGAATAGATTTGTTTTGGCTGATTTATACTGATTTTTATAAGGAATAAGTACGTGTATCATCAGTATTGTTCCCTTAATAGCGATTTACTCTTCTGAGTAAATATAACGATTGATTGTCACCTTATGACTTCGAATTTTAGCCTTAACGTGAACATTTTAGTGGTTATCACGAAACTTGCACTTTGTTTTAGTGACAAAATTAATTTTTCACTACTCTATGGTTAAATGCCAGTTCGGTTAAAATCCTTCTACTTCCGTTTTTTTTTGCTTATAGCTCTCTAATTTTCCCGTGAGTGGACAGTATTTGTAGGCGGAAAATGAACGTTTTCTTTAATGGTTTCCTAAGGTTTATTTTTGGATTAAGGCGGTATGATCATATATCCCCATTTAGAGCTCTACTCTTGTGCTACTCACTAGAAAGTTATCTGAAACGCAGAATTCTAGTAATCTTATTCAATTTAACTTAAACCAGAAATCCTGAATACTTGTTTAGTTATCTTGAATTCCTGGAATCATCTCGACATCGAAATATCATGCTGCCTAGTATAAATTACAGCCTCTTAGAGAACTCTTACTTTGTGCAAGCTTTTAGATTATGGAACTCTCTTCCTGAACACATTCAGCGTGCGGGTAGTCTTGGCACATTTAGGAAGTCATTAGAGGAAGACATTAGGTATTAAGTATTAAGTGTAATTAATAGTAGATTATTTTTATTAGTTGTCTTTACTTGCTCTTATATTATTTCTGCCATTTCTTTGTTTTCTTATTTTATTTTGCAATCTTAGTTACTTTTAGCTCTTTCCTTTTTTTGTATTTTATTTGATTATCCTTTTTAGTAACCGTCTTGTACTTAATTAATTCTTTTATTTATCTGAATTCATATTCCCTTTTTTTTTAAATGTTCTCTAAAAGATTGTAAATCTTGTGTACTCTCCATATTTAACATAGAATAAATTGAATTGAATTGAATGCAATGTCAACACAGAATACAGTTGTTTGTTCTTGTCGAGTGGAACGCATCTTTTTACATTAATATTATTTCACAAGAATTATAATTAAGCAAGAAAAACGAAAATATATAAGTGGAACTATGGAAATTTCACTCACTGCACAAACTTAGAAAATACTGCTTGCAACGCCATCTATTAATCATGATTTATAATACATAATTCTCCACCTCAATCCTCGAAAAATTGAGTTTTCTTTTCCAAAGATTAAAATCCTTATAAAAACTAGGATAATATTCCACTTATCTTTGATACCAATAGAAAAAAAGCTTTATGTTTATCAGATAAATCTATAAACTTTAAGAATAAAGACGATGAACATGAAAGCAGCTTTTAGCTTCAACACCTTATATAATACATTCCATAGGGAAAATAATCGAAATTATTATGAAAATTCTGCAATTTACCATGAACTTCTGTTTTCTTTTTTTTTACTTTCCATCCTAGACAAGACTTAACATAAATCATCGTTTCATTCTTAAAACCCCCATACGTGCCCTAATTTCCATTTGTATAAACGATGTTGACTTGCATCATAGATTATATTTTTCAACTTCTTTTGTTGCTCTTACCTAACCTAAAGAAGCAAATAAAAGTGGAAAAAAATTCCCAAAGAAAAAATTCAACTTTTCGTACATATAAATTGCTGTTATAGTAAAATAGAGCGCAAATTTAAATGCCAAGTGTGATCTCAGTCGGTATCCGGCAGTCCTTTTCGCAAACGATATTGATTTACTTCAGTTTCTTCTCTAAAAAAAAAAAAAGCAAAGAAAATTTCAAAGAACTAACTCATCCCTAGACTATAAAGTAGCCCCATTCTCCATATATTTCAACCCCTTTTGTTCTTGTGAATATTTTTCTTTCGTCTAAGGCTTGTTTTACATAACGAATACACGCTCTTTTAAACCATGTTGCTTGATAAAAATAATTGGCTCACTGTTGCTTTCCATGTACTAGCTATATATAAATATGTATGTAAATATAACAACATCATTAAAAAAAGAAACAAAAACAGCGGAACTTTTAACGACATCTACCTATATTGCTTGAAAATTCCATGTATGTTGGATTCTTTAATGGTAGGAAGCAGAAGCGACCTTTTCTGCAATACTAACAACTTGAAAATGGCAAAACTTTAAAGTCATCGAAAAGCTCTCCATTACCTGAGGCGCGATAAAAATTTAAAATAAAAAATAAAAATAACGAAAAAGCGCGAAAAATTTCGGTACATATCCCTGGTAAATATTTATTTCATAATTTTTTTTTTAAGTAGAAGGAGCTACTATAAAGACCTTCAATACCATCCTTATACGCACATATATATATATACATATATATATATGGGTACCTAACCTGAAACAGTACTCCGCACATCACAGGACATATTCTGTATCTGAATTCTGTACTTGTATAGAACTGCAAAGGAGCAACAAAACATAACCAAACAAAAACCAAATTTCTGAAATAGAAAAATAAAGAATGAAAATAATTCGTTCTGCTACTCCAGTTGAAAGTATGAGAAGGTGCTGGATATAGACCCGGTCTAATATAGCCACCTTCATTCATTCAAGCTCCCAGTTTTTGACCGCCCCACAATGTGTTCAAGATTGTGGGCGGTCGTGTATTACGCACGCGTCTGCACCAACAGCCATCATATGTATGTGTGAATACATATATACAAAAAAATATAGAATATCAGGACCCATGCCAGGAACGCTTTATCTCTTCCCAAAGGAAAGCTCCACCAAACCAACAGTGACTAACCACAGCATTGTAACTTACGAAACGACACAGTACAGTACGTCTCAGTACTGCAGTGAATACGGTCCTTCTATCGTGGTGCTCCTCGAAGGTCTTTGATCCTTGCTTGATCTTTTATACTCTAAATACTCTATTGTGTGCGAGGTGCTGTATACTAATCGCGGTTAAGTTTTGAGAAAATCTTCCATCAAGGAAATTTGCATAAAGTTCAAGTTTACTCCGTCAGTGTTTTGCTAACGTGAAAGTGCTATTTATTGGGAACCTTCCACTCAGTAAACAGAGGTAAGTTCATTTCACAATAATTTTCATTCAAAGTTTCTCTCAACGTTTTGGGTTGGGGAACCACAATCGATTTTTACTGTTAAGCAAAATGTCAATGTTTTGCTATCTAATATCTATTCAAAATTGGAAAAGGTAGAGATTTTCAAACTGCTTTCGCTCTTTTTCTACAATCGAATCATATATAGGCATTGATTCAAAATACATCCTCGATTAGAGTATGTAGGTTACTCTGCATTTATTTATGTATGAGTGTATGTATGTTAACAACGTTACAACACGCAAGATTTTTTTTTTCTCAATGAAATAAAATGCGTGCCGACTGGCGAGTCCTTTTAGTACCTCCAACTTAAGGATGATAAGGCTTGGACAGCACTAGATAACGAATAACTTCTGGAAATAGAAAACGTGCTATCAGAGCTAAAAAAGGAAATGGGTAGTTAGAAGAATTTAATTTCTCGCAGGAAGTCAATCAAGCGAGTTTTGTTTTTTATTGTTGTGTCTCAAACAAAAAATGGATCTATGCCATCAGGATTTCAATTAGGCTTAACTTTGTTGTTCTTTTTTTTTTTGTTTTTTTTTCTCATAAAAGAAGATATAAAAGGATTCTTCAATTACTTTCATTTGAGTATTGTTAGGTGCTTACAAAACAGAGATAAAAGGACAAAAAAGGAATTATCTGAAAGTAGATTTACATATTTTACCTAGTTTTGATGCTATGGTTAATGTTGTTGTTGCTTATTTAAATTCAGTGCTGAACAAAAGTCAAGCGTTGAGTTGGTCTTCCAGTTTTTATAAATTTTGTTGATTTTACATATTTTAAAAGTTTTTTTTTTTGTTTTTCATTTTCAAGTTGCTTTGTGATTTACCGCGAAGAACCGAGGCGAGAATAAATGATGTGGAAAAAATCAAGTTAGGATATGACTGTTATATATTTTGGTTACTAAATTTGCAATCTTCTTTTTTTAATTTTCTTCTTCAATCCCCATGGGAGCAAGGGGCATCCACATACCTTCTCCACCTGGTTCTTTTATCCAAGGTTATGCTTTAGTTTTTATAATCATTTGTGTTCAATAATACAGGCAAAACAATTACTAAACTTGAAACATTAACATACACTCAGATAAAATTGATTTAAATTCTTTTCTAGAAATTTTTTCAATTTCCTGAAACCAATTAAAATGCAAAATACGCGAGAAAAGGTTCTTGTCTAAGGTATAATTATTCCTGAGACGCACGGGAACAATTTGTTTTTTTATTTCGGTAAATTTGAAATTATGCAAAGAATTTTAGGGGCAAGCGATTGAAATTTATTGAAAATAATTTCAATAAAGTTACAAAATGCATTTAAGTGCAAAAAAAATGATTGAACTTTTCGACCCAGCTATCAGAGAGGTCTCATCGGTATGGTTATCTCTGATCGCCCACACAAAATTTGTATATATTTATGATAGTGGGTGTACATTTTTCCTTGGTATCTTATCAATTTAAAATTCTATGCGATGGATGGTAGGGTGCAAATAGTGATGACATATTAATTTATTTTAATTTATCAATTTACTTAAAGAGATATTCTTTAAAGATTACCACTAGTTTACGACTTTTGTCCTCCTCCTTTCCAAAATTTCGAAAGTTTGGTTTCCTTTTATTTATTTAACTAGTTTTATTAAAAACGCAACATCATCAACCACTGTCTGTACTCAAAAGCAGAGATTTTTTTAATCAGCGAAGATAGCATGAAAAACGCTCATTACCAGTAGGTAGTAGTTATCTGGGTCATTCCCTGAAAAATAGACAAACGTTTTAGATTGGATTTGTTAGCGAGGGAAGGGTGGGACTGCTAAAATAAATAGCGTGAATTACTTCTAGAGATACGTCTTGTAAAAATTTTCAAAAAAGCATGGAATAAAAGAGGTCAATTCGGTAAAATTATATCGGTTACCTGCGAAAAAATATATAGACTGGAATATTTTTCGAAGAATAATTTTCAAGGAACGAACAATAAATTTTTCCACCCTACAATCGTAAATATATTTGTGAGCATACCAAAATTTCTTTCTCAACTCCAATCCTTCCTTCCATTTTTTTGTATATGCATTAGTTTTGTGATGATAAGAATTATAAAATGATCTATTTATGTAAAATCTTTAACATGAGTAGAAAAATAACCAACGTAAGGCTGCTCTTTTAATATCATCATTTGTGTCATCATTTTCTGATGAATTTCTTTTTTCTGAAATTTCCTCCTATATTTTCCTTAATTACAGTCATCTTTACAAAAGTATGAAAAAATAAGTATAAATATAAAATAGTAAAAATTATTGTGTTTTTAAGTTTTGTACACATCCGTCGAGAATTTAGTTCGTTGCCTGGAAATATCGCAGAATGGTGGTTTACCTGGATTGACTTAAAGCCAATTCAAAGGTTTAAACTTTTATTATAAAGTGATAAATTATCATCGAAATCCTACTGCTAATGAGACAAATGGTCCGAACGAATGTTTTCTAATAACTTCTTAATCTAGATTTTTTCAAACACTATTCGCCGTTATCACTATTAATTAAAGCCTATAGTAAGAGATTTTTAAGCCCTAGATAAGACTTAAGGTCAGGCTAATATTTTAAAAGCTTTCACATAAGTCAACTTTGTAAACTTGATAGCATTCTGATCTCTTGTTTAGATCGGACTGGTAAAGTTAGACAGTAGAAATATAAATTTATAATTTTTTATAAGATGGAAGATCGTCAGTGAAAAATTCTTCAGAGAAATGACACGTGTTATGCACTGAGAAGTATAGATTTAAGTGGAGAATTATTTTCGGCCAAATAAATTTCTATCAACGCGATATATAAGGGTGTCCAGGGGTCACCCACCACCCTCTATGGTCGAAAACAATAAAAGAATTATAATTCCGCATTACCTAGGTAGATTTTTCTTTGATCTTTAATTTTAGTACGTTTCCAAAAAAGTCAATGCTTCCTTTCACTACTAATAGTAAGTCTCCATTGGAGCGGCCAACATGAAAGAGGTATTGGCGATCGCTAATAAGGTGATGAGTTTCTACATATTTTATCAATTGGGTGTTGATGAGTGTTTCAAAAACCTTCGACAGAAAGGGAAGTAAGGGCAAGTGGTCCATAATTTGTGGAACGAAAGCTATCCGTGTAATTCTCCCAACAAAAATTTCTGGGTAAAAACTTATACGTATCGTTGGAAAAATATATAAAAAGTATGGAAAAGTACACAAACGGTTTTCCTGCAACTTCGTTAAAAACAAGAAGAAGAAGTTTGGAATTTCATTTGTGAATTGAGTTCAGTTTATACATATGTATGAAGTTTTGAAAAAAAGAAAAATTTGGCGAGTGATTTGATTTAGATTTTGGTGAAGAGGCTGTCGAAACGGAAGTAAGCCAGGAAATATGATATAGTGCGTGCTGAATTCACTCCAGATCCTGCAGTGAAGGTACCCCAAACAAAATTCATCTAATTTCTGAATATTATGATTATATACCAAAGCAATCAATAATTCACTTAGTTTTCAAAGCTTGTATATGTTTTCATTTTTTTTTTTCATATTATCTTGCGAAAATGTTTTAGGAAATTACGAAAGTAAAGATAACTTTTCTTATGACAACTTTCTGTTTTCCTTGGAAAAATGTTTCACTAACTACAAAGTTCGAATCACGTCATGCAAGAGGGGAGGCTGTAACGTATGCAAAATTCATGTCATTTATTTGGACAAAAAAGTAAAAATACAGACAGTGTGTTAGTTCATGCAAATTCATTATAACACATTGTCTTAAAAACGTGTACGTAAACAGTTCTTATGTGTTGGAAGAAGTATCCCAGCAAATCTTGCGAAGTCAATGCGAATCACAAAGTGGAACATAAATTTCGGTAGCAAATTCAAGAGATATGAAAGCGAAAATTCGAGCGGCAGCAAATGTTTACAGAACATTATATCACATTGGTGGTATCACTTCGAATCACTTTGCCTTTCTTTTCTGACAAAATGTGATTAATTTAAATGGATCTAAAATCAATATAAATCTACTGTGGTAACGATAACTTTAGCGATTCGCAAATCAAATTAATACCAATCTAATCTAGTCTCCTATAAATGTAGGCTCTAATTTCACCTTTAATAGTAATTAAATGTTATTTTAATTGCTCACCTTTTACAATTCACTGAGAGAAACTCAAACACGACAAACTTCAAAATGGAAGAATAGAACCAAAAGTTTTAAAACTGTAAAATTCTCAGAAGTTCTGGCACAAAACAGCACACATGCAAGTATCTATGAAAGTTAATAAAGGAGAAAAAAATTTGTATTCGCATTAGTTTCGCTTTTATATCGTTTCGATAACATAAATAATTTTTAGCTCTGTAGAATTTACTGTCATGTTTCGCATTGTGCAGCACTATTTTCGCTTAAGTTTTACTGTTGCGGACGTTCACCAAATTCTTTGCTGGAATGGCATGTACAGTTTAATTTGCAAAATAGTTTCAATAACATTAACTTTTTTTCTATTTTATCCCTCCCGCCAAATCTGAGCCTTGGCTAAATTTACATCTCACCGAAAAAGACGTTCGAAAGGTCTCCGATATCAATTGCATATCTCTTAACTTTTTACACCCCAAGAATACTACGTAATGTGACGAAAACAAATTTACTTTCTTTAATAGTTGAAAAGCCAACAAAATTACAAAACTTAATGAAATCTAGTGAATGAGATGAATACAAATTACACATCTAAGGAAATAACCTCTGAGCAGCTATCACTAATCGTCTATACGAGCAAATTACACCTTGTTTTATTTTGATTTCGTAATTAGGAAAAAAACAAGAAATTTTAACAGAAAATGGACTATAAATTAGTTTTTCCTACATCAAAAATGTCTTAAATCTATTTACTGTGGTAAAAATTGTAATATATACTCTGTGATAAAAAAAATATGGCGAATTTTTCATTTAAACATCGCGAATACTATGAAATCATGAAATATATATATATATATATATATATATATATATATATATATTTATTGGCTATTACATCTATGCACAGTTTCATGTCAATACATTCAAATGCTGCAGAACTACACGTCTTTTTTGTAAACATACAAAAGTGAGTATTCTGATTTTTATTATGTCTGATTTTGTTGAGGAAGGAATTTGCATTAAATTTTGTCTGCGGAATTAACATTATTCTGCCGAGGAAATGCTGAGAATGTTGCAGAAGGCCTTTGGTAATGATGTTATGTCGCAAAAAAATGTTTACAGGTTGTACAAAGACTTCAGAGAAGGCCTGATTTGAAAAAAAAACATTAGCATAAGTATATTGCGTCGGATGGGAAGTACTTTAAAGGCGACGAAATTGATTTGGAAGAATGAATAAAGATTTTTCATTTTATAAACGAATTTATCTTATTTTTTTATCACAGAGTATGTACAGAATTGAACTTTTCAACCCAACGATTAATTTTCAATTTGAAGATTTATTGAAATTGTTTTCCATGAATTTCAGTCTTTTAGACGAAAAATCTTCCACTTATATAGATGATTGCTTTTGAATGATTTTTGCAAAAATTTCGAAACCACCCTCTTTTTTTGACAAATATATATACGGCACTCGTTCCCACTTATTATTGCGCAAATAAATTAAGGACAAATTGGAGCATTCTTAAACTTTCGGGCTTTTAGTTGTGCTGGTCTGACTGTATCTGTAACTGCCAGCTTCTGACAGTATAACATCTCTTTACACATTTTTCTTTTCTTAGCTTATTTTACCCAAATGGATTTTTCAGTTATCAATACTTAATCTAGTTTTAAATTCTCAAAAACTTTTCCGGGTCGAATTAAATCTTTTAGCTAATCCATATACACTTGTAAAAAATGTCTTACCTTTTTTTCGGATTCTGGGACATGTCCTTCAGATAATCCATAAAAAGCGTGTCGCCTACATTTCCGCATATTCAGAAGAACGTAACATTTTCATTTCTAAAGCATAGCGTTATCACCTTTTCCTATTAAAATTTGCAAATCTTATCATTTCAGTTCACCGGTTTTCTTTTAATGTCAGAAATTATTGTGAGTTGATTTTCATCCTTGATTGCAATTCTTTTCCGCTTTTACCTCTTCTTTTCTTCTTCCCTTATTAAAAAAAAATATTTTTATTATTAAGGAAATTTTTTACTGTGAAGAATTGTCTATTTTTGTTATCAGATATTTAAAGCCATATTTCTCAAGAAATCTATTTAAAGAATTGCTCCTCTTTTTTATTACTTTTTTTTATGTTTTTTATATTTTTCTTATTATTAATTTTTCTTTTAGTTCATTTATGATGTTAAATAATTCAGATTCCCTTTGGTCGTCGATCGATGTCCAGCTTCAGCAGAATATTTTAATTTTTTAATTTTGCTATGTTTCCAAACAAAACGAATTTGATGGGTCATATTGTGACTTCCCAAGTTTGTTATTTGCTACATAGGGTATTTCCGGCTAGGAAGCCAATAGAGTAGGAGATGAACGTACTCACCTAGACAAACAATATATTGTATGGCTGGGAGGGGGAGGGCATAACAACCGTTTAAGAGTTACGTTGCTATTATGGCAATAAATTCGATCCAAATCTTTCCCCAAAAAACGTTGTTGAGGAATCTGAAAAAAACTGGTGTATGTGATAGACAAGGCAATTTGAACAATAGGAACTTTGATTCTAACGATTTAAACGAGTTCTTTGTATCCTCTCCTGTGGCTTCGTCTATTTAGATAATAGCACTTCATTGGTTCATCCTGTGAGCCACTTTCAACACCATGACGATTGCTTCTCCTTTCACGGAATCGATTACCAAGAGCTCGTAATAGAACTATTTTTTGTCATATCTGAATCTGTAGGCCCTGATAAAATCTCACCTAAATTCATAAAAATATTACTCCCCTATATATGTAGGTCAATATATCCTGCACTTACTAAATCATTGCCTTACGACGTCATCTACTTTCCCTACTAACTGGAAATTGGCAACGATTTTGCCTATTCCTAAAAAGCCTTCAGTCGCTACAGCATCTGATATTCGCCCTATTAAGTACTAGAAAAGATAAAGTATGGCCAAATCCTAGCATATGTGTGGAAAAAAATAACACGCTGGCAGTCAGGTTTCCGACCAAATCGCAATTACGAAACAGCCATATTAAATGTTACTGCGAACCTGCGGAACAGCCTGGATAAGGGTGAGGTCGGTATTTTCGTGCTACTTGACTTCTCCAAGGCTTTTAATAGAGTCAACCACTCAAGGCTACTCTTGAAGTAATTCAATAGTTTTGGTTTCTCTCAATCGGCTTTTGACTTGATCAAAAGCTTCCTCACGGGAAGATGCCAACAAGTTCGTTATAACGAGTGTGATTCAGACTTCTTACCTGTACCTCTTGGCGTTCGTCAGGGGTCTGTGTTAGGACCATTGTTGTTCAGCTTATACATCAATGACTTACCTAGTGTTATCCAACAAGTCAGCATCCACTTATACGCCGACAATGTCCAGTTATACACCTAATCCTTAATCTTGACAAGTCTCAATTTCTCACTTTTGGTGGTGGTACCTTGATCAGACCTATCCCCTCCAGATTTTTCGAGGAACAAGCTTTAACATATGTTGAAGAAGTCACAAATCTTGGAATAAGGCTCAATACAGATTATGTCAGATCAGTTCTGGGAAGGGCCTCTGGTGGGGTACGCAAGCTCTGGTTGTCCGCACAAATTCTAAGTTCGAACACCAAACTGAAGCTCATCAAAGCTCTGATTTTGCCACATTTTACCTTTGGGAGCCTGATCTTTCCAAAATTTGACTCTACCTGCCTACGCAGAATCAACGTTGCTTTCAATGATTGGGTGAGGTTCACCTTCGGTTTTCGTAGATTTGACCACGTTTGATTATTAGCTCATAACCTATTCAGGTCACACCGAAATTAGACGATTTTTTTTTTAAATGTCGTGCTCTCAGTCACTAAGGGAACAAAAGAATAGTTTTGATAATAGGTGTAGAGATAATAACTCTTGCAGAGCTACATATAGCACATAGAGCGCATTAGGCCAAATTAAAAAGGATAGTCTACAGTTTCCAGGTTTTATAAAAAAAAGCTATGTTAACGACATTTTTGCAAAAATAATAGAGATCAAACTAAAACAAAATATCAGAAAATCCGAAATTTTTAGTTTAGACAACCATAACTCTTGAAAGTAGTAGTAAGACTAGGAGGCTGCTCTGCATACAATGCGCTATACACTGTGACCGTACGCCTTGTACTTTTTTAGATACAGGGTGTATGGTGAAAAACTAACTTTTTTTCTTAATCACCTTGTAACTCCGATCTTTTGTTTGTCGAAAACACCCTGTTATATAATTTTGTTGAAATCATTTAAGTTTTCATCAAAATTGAAGTTCGATGTTTTGTAGTAGCCAATTTTGATTTTGCGACTACTCTCCCGATATGAAAAATGCAACCTCTAAAGTCTGTTGATGAAAAATATTCTTTGGCTGCAAGAAAACTGTTTCTGTTTTTTTTTTTTTAATTGGTATTTCTTTGCTCGGATTTAATATCTATATTAAAGCTACATACCTTTCGATGGAGTTAAACAAATCTGAAACACATTCTTCATTTTTCACCATTATTAAATAAAACACAAAAGGGACAATCAGATTGTTTATAGATTGTAAACAATTGATACATAAAAAGTTCCATCCATCAACAAACAATTTACTTCTACTAGTTAATGGGGAATTAATTTCGGGAATTTTTTATATGGAATTCGGTTCTTTGGAAATTTACTATTTAGAATTATAGAAATGTAAAAACGTACCGAGCTCTCCAATAACAGCTTTACGCTGCATCTTATACAATGAATGAATAATTTCCAGAGACATCTATGATGGCCTAGAACCTCACCTGATTTAAGCGTAAACTTCAGTTCATTGGAAAAACGGGTAATAAATACAAAAAAAGTTTGATCGCTCTTCTCTCAATAATGTCAAGGAAATTGTCGATTGGGTTATTTAAATGTCATCGTTCAGTTGTAAAACATTGTTGGTGTAAAATCGCTTCTACAAAATGCTCGTCAATTAATATTGCTTTAACTCCATTTTTGTGGGTTAATGAAGTCGTAAAAAATTTTTTAAAAGTAGTTAACATTAGAAAAGTTACGCAGTATAATTGCTAGACACTTTACACCACAATTTCTATATTTACACTATATATTCCTTTATTCTATACATATAGAATAAGTTCCACTACATTAACACTACATTTAAGTGCAAGATTGATCCACAAAGATAAAGTTTTTCTGTTGAAAATCACACTTTAATATTCGGATTAGTGCCTTTAAAATGGTAAAAAAGTTTGCTTAAATTACTTGATAGTAATATTTTTCTGTTATCATTCATCAATTTGTTTTTCAACAACAGAAATTGTTTGCATATAACCTAAGGACTCCAAGGACCCCAGGGCAGATGTACTAATACCCACTGCTGTTCACTGCTGGATTGAGAAATTAATAAATCGTAACAGTTATGTACGAAAAAATATCTGAGTTAATTAAACTGCCATGAAGTGTTGAGTTGAATTGAACGGGAAAACTCAAAAAAGCAAACACATAAAATCATGTAATTAATGTAACTTCGCACTTTAATTAAATACGAAACTCAGGAGAAGTCTCGTTATGAGGAATCAGTCACAATTGAATTTAGTTATCTGTTTTAATTTAATACTCTCACGTTTGGTGAGAAGAACATTAATCGTCACCCTAACATTTAAATTTTTTTTTTTTTTTTATAATCTCAGCATAATAATCCAAGATTACGAAACTTTTTGGTACCAACACCAAACTGAAATAATTTGCCAACAAGAAAAATTTCAGTAAACCTACATTATATCGCGAATATGAGGTAAACAACATTTTTATTACACATCTAATAAAGCCTTCTGAAATCTTACGTCGTATATTCTCCAAGTATAAAATTCAATTTACGGCATTAACTCTGATTTTCATGGATGAGTTTAAGACTGTCAAGATAATGCTTACAGGGAGCTACCCGTTAGCTGAGCTGTTATAAAAATAATGCTTTTAAAGTAGCTTTAAAAAATTAATAAAGTTTATTTTTGCCTTAAATATCAGACTCGTAAGAATCTTAGGATTGTAACCGAAAACATAAATATTTCTTCGGTAATTTCATGAAGTTCTATCATGTATGTAATAGAAATCTTTTTTGTAACAGTATAACGCTTGGGGTTATTTAAGGATTTTTCGGACTCATATAATTTATAATACTGAAAGTACAACTATAAAGCGAATGCATTTGGATACGTTCACAGAATATGGAGGTAATGTGAAAGGTATGCACCTCTTTGCGTGTTAGAGAGATCGTAAAAAATCTTAATGTCAATCAAAACGAGACTTGTCGCTATGAAAAAATAGAATTTACTAATGAAACTACGAAAAGCACCTTACGAAAAAAAGTACGTTTCTTATCAACAGGAACTAAGTACTCTTTAGGGTGGCAAAAAAAGAAAAACTCCTAATACATACCTGTGTCGTTTAGGTACCCAATTATGAAAAGGCTGAGAACTTCAAATAACAACTAATTTATTACAATCATTCACTTTTTCCAATGTAGGTTCCTATCGAAATGACACTTAACCCATTGCAGCCGGAATATACTTCTCCCCGGTGGAATTCGTCCAAAATCTTAAATGTTCTTACTGAGTGCATAAAATAGAGATTTAAAAAATCCAGGACTCTACCTATAGTACAGATGCTCTGGAATACCTAAAATTGTATCTATAATGCTAACAATATAGAAAAAGTATAAAACGGAATTTTTCTCTAAAAGCCGTGTGACCAATACTTCTGCTTATTTATGAAGTGTGGTATGGAGTGAAGGGTGTTCGCCTCAAATGAAATGAAATCCCTAATTTGCTTGTATTTTAGATGCATGGCTTATTCGAAATCTTCGAACGTGTCTCGTCGACGTTCATCATGGGGTGAGAAGAGATACACTATAAACCGAAACCAGTTTTCGTCTGTCTCTATCCTCAATCGTGTATATTCCTCTATCATGGAACGAAATACTGTTTGGATTCGAAAGCGGTTTTTGTCTGTGTATAGGCTCATGTGTGTCACTGCTGTATCAACGGACCGACACATTCTAAGTCATGGTTTAACACGTATGTGTGAGCAAAAATGGCGCCATAATATATCGACAGTTTTGGTTATTGACAGTGGAATGTGCGGAAAGAAATGGGACTGGCCATTGATAACGAACGTGTTAGATGCAGCAATGGTAAATGCCTGGAAACATCACGTGATGTTCTGCAAGACTGAAAAGAGAAAGCCAATCGTCCAATTCGAATTTCGACCGGACGTTGTTGAAACCTAGTTGTCACCGATTGAACGCCAGGTCGTATGACCCAACAGGTCATTCAGTGGCATGACACTGCAGAAAAAACGAGTCCGGAGGATGGAATTTGTCACATTGTACAACGTGGTGATGATTATCGCCGATGTAAGCAATGCGGAGGAAAAACTTATTATGGATGCTTACACAAAACTTGCTTCCAAAGCTATCGCAATGGTGAGGTTCCCACCAAAAAGATTGCTCATTGATTTTAATATCCATTAATTGCAATTCATTTCGATTTGTCACTAAAGCTATTTGTTTTCTAAATTGAAGCCATTTGTTTCTCGCTGTTCCAAATTTCAAATATTTTTAGATCAAGACCAAATTTACACAGAGATTAGAGAACCCTGAGCTCTGGACCCTGTGTTCTGGAGAAAGCGCATATAATTTAGCATGCTTACTATTTTTGCTGATTTTCCAAATGAGAAAATTTCAAAATAAAAAAAAAAATACTGAACTTCGAACGCGGATTTAGGTAATTAAACGGTAGAATTCCGCGAGACTATCCAAGAATGGAACTTTGCCCCAGGTATCCTCTACCATTTTGCTAAATGAAAGCACGCAGTTGGCCTAGAGAATTTTTCACATGGGGTGAAGTTTCACCCCATCAGGCAGGAATGGGTTAAGACTGACAGATTTTTGGGAAGATTATGTTATGGAATACACCGATCATTTTGTTGAAAAATGTTTAATTTTTTATTTCATTGCTCAACGTTTCGGGTCCAAATACGAGCCTTCTTCAGCAGCTCTATGCATATAATAATTTTACATATGAGTTCAATTTTTTTAGAAATTCTAAATACAAATATTTTAAATACCTTTTTCTGTCTGCGGCGCGTATAAGTGCTTTTTTTAAGACAATAATTATAGCAAATGAACAAAATGGAAAGCAAATTACAATAAAAGAAAAATACATTAATAAAAAATTAAAATAAAGACTAAGAAAAAAAAGACAATTAACTAGTTACGGGGACATTATGTGACTAAGTGGAAGCTATAGTTACTCGTTTTTTGTTCTTAGTCTTTATTTTTAGCTTGAGTCGTGACGTCACAATACCACCAATTGGATTTTGAGGCAAAATACTGCTCTAGAGGCATCTTTTTTTCCTCCATATCATATTATTGTATTTTTTAATCTGATTGTTCATTTTGATATGCAGTCCTTAGATGCTGCTTTGAATAATATGAAGATGAACCTAAATATTTTAAACTGCAACTCAATCGATGATTATATATATATTTTGGAGAATATTGTACTAGAACTATTGTTTTTTTTTCTATCAAGATTATTAAAAATAATAATAGATATACCTGATTTTCCAATTCTACTGGCAAACGTATTCATAGAAGAAATAAAGTACACACGCGATCCCGTGGATTTGGAAACTTCTAAAGCATTGCGTAACAGAGGTAATACTCTTATTGGCAGAGCAAAATATCACTATTATCATAAAGTTATCATAAAATCATTAAAACTAATATCAGTCGCAGTTATTATCATAAAAGGCAGAACCAAAATAACATGAGAAATAGTTAGCGATCGTAAAAGGATCGCTACTCTCATTTTCATCGTAGCAAAAGGATTTATGAGAGAAAACTATCAGAATCTGTCTTATAATTGACGAATTTCTAAAAATTTTTAGGGATAATACGTACAATTGATCTCATATTTATAACATACTAGGGAGAGCCCGTCGGCGTTTCCCGGGGATAATATAGATATTTAAATGAGTGGGTGTGGGGTGGGTTGGTTAGAGATAAAAAATATCTAAGGTATTATCTGACTCGATCGAGCGATTACGTACTCTAGGGTTTCCAAATCTATAGTAAAACACAAAATATTGGTAGCCCTACGAAGGAGTTCAACGATTGGTCTTATTTTCAAACTGTATTTGCAATTTTTATGAAAACGCCGCTTATAAAATATGAGCTCTCCACATCGAAGACTTATCTGGCAGCTATCAACTACATAGTGAAAAACAAAAGTTGTGTGGCATCACTAAGAAGGGATAACCCAATTTAGTCCATTTTTGAAATTTTATTTACCACCAAAACACCAGGTAGGCAATTTTTTGTATGGCAACCCTACGAAGGAGTTGCTGCCATTTTCAAACTTAATTTAAATGTTTTTTAAGAAAGTCCCATATACAAAATTTCAGCGTCTACACCAACGCGTGAGGCAGTGCCCAAATATATAGTGAAAACCTAAAGTTTTGTATGGCAACATCAAAAAGTTGTCGCCCAATTTGGTCCATTTTTGAACTTGTATTTGCAATTTTCATGAAAACGCCATCTACAAAATTTGAGCTCTCCACGTCGACGCGTTCTCGGGCAGTTTCCAAATATATAGTGAAAAGCCAAAGTTTTGTAAGAAGAGGTTGCCCGATTCAAACCATTTTTTTTTGATTTTATTTACTATTGCTATGAAAACACCATGTACCAAATTTTAGTTCTCCACGTCGATGCGTTCTCTTGCAGAGTGCCAAAATATATAGCTAAAAACGAAGTTTTATATGGCAACCCTACGAAGGAGTTGTCCGATTTAAACCATTTTTGAACTTGTATTTGCAATTTACACAAGAACGACGTATACAGCTCTCCATGTCGACGCGTTCTCGGACAGTTTTCTAGACCTCAGCAACAGCGCCATATATCGTGTCCAAAACTATCCTATCTTTCAAGCTGGAATAAACCAAACACATTCACAAAATTTCATTGAAATTGGTTGGGCGGTTTCGGAGATTAGTGTAAACAAACACAGTGACACGGGATTTTTATATATTGAGATTGATTATACATGTAAAGAATGTAAATCGCAACCAAACTGATAACAGCAGTAAGAGTAAATTAAATAATCATCATCCATCCCCAAGGCACAAAACGTCCTCCATGCTTTTTATCTCATATCCTTCAAGAGAAGTATTTAAGTTAGGAAGGCGTTTTGAAAAATATAAGCAAAGATATTATTATAGAAATAATTCATAGTTAAATCAGTGTCACCAGGCTTTTTAGTGATGAACTGTAAGCACCAATTAATTACAGATCTTGAACTAAGTATTTCATAGTTCTCATAAAGATGCAATAAATGTCAGGTTGTATATTTTTCTCTTCTCTGTCATAAATTTTAGACGCTTTCAATATTTCATCATATCATCAAATCTTTAATTATATCTGAAAATGTCTCAAGCAGAAACCTTCATCAGTGTCACATGTTGACATTTACGTGAATATTATCGCCATGCTTCGTTGAAATTAATTTTCTCTATTAATTAACGCCATCATTTTTGAAAATTTAGTTTCTCGAGTAACAAAGCATGAGCACAAAGACCGTGCTTCTAATTGTTCCCTAGTCCTTAAACTATATACTTATGTATACCTATGCCTCACTATATACTTACATAATAATCAATAATAATATAGTAGAAAGTAACTGTATTAGAGCACAATATACACTTTAATGTTTGACTATTGATTTTCAACTTTATCCACCCATTAACTGGAGGTTGTCTTAACTGCAACAACTACCCTCAAGAACTAATTGATTTTGTTTTACATCTGCTGTATTGATGTGAAATGCCTTTAGCATGGTTATTATGTTCACAGTGAAATGATAATTTTATTACTCATGATAATTATAATTTTATTCCGATAATACCGATTGCATTTCGAATTTCCCAGGCTCAGACCATCAGATACATAAATTTGTTATTAGCAATTCTATCCTGGATGGGAAAATTATATTGGAAACGTACACATCCATACAAATTAGTGGGATAAACTGAACATTTAAAATTAAGCTCGATGGTAATTAATAGATGAAAATAAAAAATCGATAATTATGTGGAAAAGTGGGAAACGTTAAGGTAATTCGCCTAGTGACATATGTAAATTTAGTGAAAATCACCAAACGTTTTGAAAGTTTTTTCCGTAAAAAAAATTCAATAATCCAAGAATGAATTTTAAACGGTTCGAGCTTAATATGCGAAATGAGCTTCTACTCCGTCACGGGGACTTAAGAGGTACTACTGTTGGTGTAAATCTAACTTTGAATAAAGGGCTATAGATAAATATATGTATAATATTATGTTTTTGACAAATGTTGAAATTGGACTTAGCATAAATGTATGTTTGCCTACAAGCCATTCGTACGGCGCTTCATTCAAATTATTAATCTTATACAATAACTCTTATTACGCGTTTGCATAATATTGATTCGAGTCAGTATGCCTCGAATAAAACCCATGAAATGGTTAGCAATCATTGTAACCATTCAGCGGGATTTAGGAACTCAAACTAAAAATTACCCTATGATTGTACATACATATATTCATTATAAGACCAATGGTCACATACTTTTCACTTGTTTGGTGGTGAAAAACTAAACAAAAGATACTTCAAGTTAATTAACAAACACTGCAGTTGCGTGCATGTTTTTTCGAGTAACTGATGCCATGCGTATTACGTCAAGGCCAACGACGGTACTTCCATTAAGCTGGAAATTTTTCGTCTTTATTAGACTGAAATTCATTGGAAAAAAAATTGTTGTTTTTCTCCCAATGAATTTACAAAATGCATTGAGATGCAGAAAAAATATCGAACTTTTCGATCTATCTGTCATCGAACTTCTGTGTTATGCGATCAGAGATAACCACACTGATGAGACCTCTCTGATCGCTGGATCGAAAAGTTCGATATAAAAAAAACACTTTCCAATGAATTTCAGTCTAATAAAGATGAGAAACTTCCAGCTTAAGGTTTTACTTGGATAACCCATACGGCAACAAGGGAAATAACCACCTAATTTGAAAATTGCAATGAGAAATCTTGCTACCATATAATTCAAACTTGCTTTTGTTAAAAAAGCATTTCTCGATCAGAGATGATGATACTTCCATTACCCCATGGGAAAACGAAAATTTTCTCATAGATTGGAGACATTAGTCTCACACAGATTTTATTAAATAAAATCCCCGTCAACAAAGAATTTTATTATACCGGAGACAGACTTGCAATATCAATATTGGTATATTGATATTGCAATTATATCAACTGAGATTAGAGATTTTATATTTGATTTATCACTTGATTTGCCATTTAATTTGTGGTGGAAAAAAACTGTTGCAATCAAAAAATCTTTAAAAAAAAGAAAATTCTAAGAAAAAAACGGGCGTATCGTAATAGCAGGAACCGTATTACTCATCAGTACGGTTTGGTTCCTGCCTGCCATATACGCCACAGTGCACAGCCAAGCTGACCTCATATATGCACTTAAAATAATTTTTAAGTATGAATTATATACAAGGCAAAATATTACGTACTCAATTCTCTATTTAATTTGTCATTTGACTTAAGGAAGCTCCGCTCAATTTCAATATTGAGCTCCAATGTACTACAGACTGAGTGAGCGTATACTGAGCTGTTGACTTACCCTTTGACAGATGATCGCTTAAATGGTACAGAGATGAATTCAAAATGGAAGACAGAAAAGGCGAGCACTTATGTGGGTTGAACTTATAACTCGTTAGGGCACTAGGAGCAAAGTTAACTTAATAATATAACAATAATATCTTGACCAAAGCGAAATTTATCTTTTTCTTAAAAAATAGAGATAGTGTGACCCGAAGTAGATTATTATTAATAGTTTGATAGGATTTTGAGGGATTGTCGTTCGGGTAATCCAACGTTCTCTCGATTTTTGTTTTTAACTCGTTGTCTCAGTTGCACTACAATAATGCATAGCCAAGTTTCGTTCCCCCATTCAAGCAAAAGGTGAAAGTATATGAGATTACATGTTGCGGTCTAAAAAGGACCAAAGATTATCAATCTTGTTCTGTTGCTTCCTATCTTCTTATTAGGTTATCTTTGCTAGGAGCCTCACTTACCTTTTTCTAGACAGAGATGCATTCCACAGAACTCTACGCTCGAGAAATCTTTAATTGAACATGCGTGGGGTAATAAAAATATGCACAATATTAGACAACCAAGCAACAATCAAAGCATTTAACTATCTATATACGTATTATATCTTTGACCCAGAGTTGGTTTGAAACTGTCTTACTATCTTGAAACAACGAACTGAAATAACTAAGGTCACACTGATTGTGATGCTATGCTAGAACATGAAACATGATGGCATTAAAGAAAACGATATTTTGGATGACCTGGTAAAAGGAAAAAGCCATCATCTTTCTTCACGAATCATAGGCTTAACACCGCAGACAAGCGAGGATATTTCAGATGCTCAACAGAACAGAACTAAAGCTCATAACAGGCCTTCTCAATGAATGAATACCATCTTAAGAAGATGGATAAAGTCTATAGCGAGACCTGTTGCTTCAGAATAACGAAACTGTCCAACATATCCTCTTCGACTGCGAAGCTCTTTTCCACATAAGGTCATCTAGAAAAGGAATTACTATCGCCGGAGGATATTACAAAGATGGCCTGCAAGAACAATATAGATCTTGTTAACGACCTCAATTTTGAATGGGCGCCCTAGGGCAGTTGGGGGATCACAAACGATTTCAGAAATCGCATAATATATAAAATAAAATAAATATAATAATAATGGAATAATACCATTTTATTGAACAATTGATAGCTTTAGAGTTACATGCAAGTTATGTTATTTTATGCACTTCCACAGAACAATAATACACTCTCAATGGATGATTAAACATCCAAGTGTTCCTTTTAATAAGCAGCGAGTTTTACCCAAAAAACTGTCCGATCTAAGAGTATCCCAGCAATTTACGCATATAATTTAGAACCATAAATTACTATTTTAGGCCTATGTTAACTTATTGACTTTTAAATCTTTAAACTTGTTGGAGCCTTAGGTTTGCACTTTAGAAATCTCTTAAATCTTATTCCGCTTCTTCATCCTCTATGAAATTTCTTAGGGGACGTTGATATCTAACTCTAGACAGCATTTGATGCATTTAGAACAAAAAAAAACCAGCACCAGAAATCAGCTGTTTTTCAGTGCTGCAATAACAAATGAATGAAATGGGGATTAAAAGTGTAGATATAAATATAGCTTCCGACACTCTGATAGCTTAGATATTTGAACAATTTACTTCTAACCATTATTCATTTTTTTTTAAAGGTTCATTGCTAGCTTAGGACAGTGTTCACTGCCAAATTAGGACATTGTTCACTTAAAACAGTGAAAGCTTGGAAAATGCCTGTGGTGAGCACTGAGCAACAACAATATTGTATTAAATCTTCCTGCCAATTGGTGGGAGGAGAGATTCTCAAGACACATTCCGTCCGCTAATTCGCGAAGTCGACAGTCATTGAGTTAACCGAACGCTTCCTTTTTGTCCATATCTCAAAAATACGGTATTGTAAAAAAGCAATCAAAGTTCTCTTAGTAGGTCACTTGGCCAGGAATTTCATTTCAATGAAATTTCCGAAATTGCTGATTGACATTTTTCGTCAGGTCGATATTATGAGGAAATGCATTACTTAGAATAAGCACTCTTTAGTGAGTAAATCTTTCTATATAAGAATCTAGAGTAACTAGGGATTGCAATACCGGTATACCGTGTCCATTTCCATACTGAAATACCGTTATTTGTTATGCTCGAATAACGGTATTTCGCTATTGAAACAAAACCGTTTAGTCAAACCGATAGTAATAACTTGTTATCAATATTGAAACTGTTGTTGTTAGCCATATTGACCTTACTCATAACCATAACGAACTTATCTTAAGGTGAAGACCCAATGATTGAGATGCGTGCGTTGCCATGCACTGCGTTTATTGCGTAAAAGCTAGAAGTACTGAACTTTTGTGTTAAGCGTGCATTCAACGTGTTGGTCATTTGGTCAAGTTTCATATAAAAGCCATATTTTAACTTACCTGTCAAGGTATTAGCTCACGCATCGAAATCATTGGAGTTTCGCCCTTATTCATTACGACAACGAGCTCTGTCTAAAAATATGTAATAAAATGCCGGAAAGTTATTTGTATTTTCCAGCACTCTCCTACTAAAAACAATATGTAAACGCTGAATTGGCCAAGAAATTTATAATGGACTCGAGAGCTGTGTGGAACTCAGCTTGCTAGATATTATCGAATCATGTTTTAAATTAAAAAAATTGTAAAAAATCGGTGATCATTGAGTTAAATACTAAAATCAATATCTCCGAAGAAGAATTTCCTACTGTTTCAAAACCAATATCAATCGTTTTCCGGTAAAACTAGCCGTTAAAGCATGGTGCCATGAAAATGCAAATCTTTTGACAGCAAATGCGATTATAGAATTATTAATGAAAACACCAGCTGAACAAAATTCTGAGGAATTTTATGCTGCATTAAAATTTCGGTTAAAATAAATGTGTGCTTTAGATAGTATTCTTATATCTATGTACTTTCACAATCACCAAGGGGATCAGAATATTGACAATCGACAAGGCAATTTTTCCAGTACAAGAATAGTTTGTAGTCTAAGAAAAAGACTTTCAGAAGCGAAATTGATCGCCCCATCTCCGAATACGCATGATCCGAATACAAAAGACCAGAGCAAACACGAATAATTGTATACCGATATCATGCGGTAAAAATATCGATAAACCGATATTATAATTTTGCGCCATTATTACAATCCCGAGTTGGAAGCTAAGAAAACTGTCTATTTTATATACCGAACTCATTCTTATGGTAACTATTTATTTTTGTTTCAAAGTCTGATGGAGGTGAAGTAATATGATTGACATTTCCCAGAAAATCGACCTAATATATTTGTCAAGAAACAATTAAAACATGTACATTGGAAACATTGTGCTGTCAGAGATTTAATTTAGTTAACTTATTTATTTATTCATTGTCACAAACTTTGGACCATCTTAATAATTAATTAGTATAAAAATTGCTCAATTCAAAATGATATATTTCACAACTTATAAGAATTTATCCGGCTCGAAGGACCAAGGTTGAAAATTCATAATTAAATTAATTAAATTTTCCAACATAAAATTTATTCTAAGTATTTTTTATTTTTAACATAATCCGGTCCATATCATGTCATCCATATACAAACCAAATACACGTTCCTTTGTACCTAAATACCTACACAACAAAACATTCCTAAAAGGCTTAAGGTGTGTTGAATTACCATTCAAATTATAATAGGTATCCTAATAAATCTTAATTAAAATTATATTTTAAGCATGAGCTTAATTCTAATACCCGAAACCATGACAAAAAGCAATGAGAGCATGGTCTGAAATAGTTTTATACTTAGATTAACACTCCACCCTCTAACCACAGATCAATATTCCTTTTCTGTTTCTGTGTCGTAAAACTGAAACCAACCATTCATTTTCCTTACACTATACAGGACTTTGTTAATTAAAGGGACATTCATATACATGTACATATTCACTTGTAAACCTTATAATAATCTTCGTAACTGTATTTACCTAGAATTACAGATATGTTAACAATTCCATAGAAAACCGAAACAATTCTATTGTGATGGGGACAGATGATTTATGCATTTACATATGTACATATTTCTACTGAACAATTTTAAGAAAACCTACTACATACTGGTCACAATGCTGGTTGAGACTCCAATTTCAAATACAAATTTTCAGAATTACTTCAGTTTAGTTTAGTTTAACTTTAGCGTAGGAGGCTTGAGTTATCTCCTAAATCTACGAGTAAAGTTAGGCATATTGTGTCGTCCACTTGATGTAGACTTGTAGTGCTACAGTCGTAAAATGATATTGTTAGGATATAGGTTAATGAAGTCATTGGGCTGATCAGGGTTTTATTCGCTATTCAAAGTATTATTTCCCAGTTCATGCGAGTACAAATCCCAGTCGGTTTATTAAGCTTACATTGCCCTATGTGTACAAAACTGTCATTACTTTTGGTTGTGTTTTTTGTTTGATTGGTAAACTCCGGTGTTTTAATTCCTGATTGGATATTTATGAAGGTTTTTAAATACTAATGGTCGTCTATTGATGTCCATAAATGATCCATTTCTCTTCTAATAAGAGTTTTCTTTGTACGAACAAATTTATCGAGGCTTAGGTTGTTTAGCTCCTCCTAAATTCGCTTTTTCACCTCGATTACTGAATATTTAATATTTATGGCTTTCAATTATACAATCTTCTTCGAAACCGAACAAGACTTCTTCTGTTTAAATTTTTTAATTTCCAAATGACTTGTAACTCATCAAGGATGCGTGTGTATATTTTCTGGTTAGTGTATTTTAAAATTTTCATCTGTTATGTGCCATTTGAATCATCTCGTCAAATATTTATTAAAATAACGCAAGATCTAATGTATTGTCACTACTTTTTCCATCTGTAAACGTCAATGTTGTATGCAAATGTGAAATAAAAATTTACATTCTTCAGGCTGATTTTGTTTTTTACGATTGTAGCAATTAGCTGTACCAGTTTTATAGAACCAAACCTGCGACAAGCAACCAATTTTTCATTATGCTGTAATGTCCAAAGAAAACAGCATGTTCGAAACACCAAAAATCATATTCAAATCTCAAGTAGCAGACTTTTTCTCTAAAGTCTTGAATGATGCACACTTTAGGCCAACTAATACAGGATGTGCTATAATATTTTATATCTAATTTAATTTTTTGTTTTTATGAAGGGAACTTTTAGAATTCAGAAGAACTATTTGGGTACACTACCTCAATGGCTTATTAAGATAAATTTTATGAAGAAATTTGATAAAAGTTATTAGAAGTTTGGTCTTTGTTAGGTATTTAATGACAACTATTTACAATGTAACATTTACCATAAGTGATGAAATTCTATTGCCTTAAGCACAGACAAGTAATAACAAATATCCAGCGCCTATGGGCGAAAGTGATGTTCTGCAGTATTCAAGAAGAAGAAATCAAAAAACGATCTAGGGTCGTTTGCTGTAGAAATTTTTGTCTTTGCTAAGAAATGAAAAAATTATATAAATTTCAGCTGTTGGCGCGCGTTGATCATACTATTCCGTAATTACCTCCTCTGCCTGCATGCATACGAGTAGATATATGTATAAGCAGAATATTGTGCCATAGACATATCGTTTCGAATATAAAATCAACGATGCCTCGACCTTTGATGTAGGGAAGACCTCCATTTCTTCTTAGGAATTTACAGAAATGTTTCGGTAGAATTTTTATTTCCTTTAGAGGCAATACAATACTTTCATATGTACTGTGACCGCCGTCTATAAATGTATACCAATTCTAAAGAAAAAATGTAAAGTAAATTTCTAGGAAAATTTTCTCATGTACTCAGCCAGCGGGCATAAACAAAAGTAATTACTACTTGAGCTCCTTTGCTGAATTTATAGGACATTGTAGCTCTAGATATTTTGTTAGGTTTAGTTTTGGATTTTAATTTAGGTACTTAAATATTCATTATAATCATTTACATTACCTACATATTTTTACATATTTGTTAATTTTTTTTTTGCTTAAGTAACAGATTGGGAATAACAAATTTAAATTTTGGTATTTTTCCTTTGAGGTTTTGTTTAGATTTAGGATTTTTCCTTACAAGTTTTTTAGAAAAGATTTACCTTATTTCTTTAGCTGTTTTGCTGGATTTAGAGGACAGTGCAGGTTTCTTTACTTTATCGGCTTTATTTTCGAATTAAATAAGATAATTTTATATAAGTATATAAGTTTTTCAATAGTCTTGGCAAAGAAATAAATGTGTAATACATTCATGTCAAGCGAATTTAATATTATTTCCTGAGAGGAGATTCTTTGAGTTTCCAAAAGGGAACTGAAAAGTATTTTCACTGGCTTTCTGCTGTAGAAAACTCCTAAAATGTTATACAACAAAGGGAACGTGCATATATCTGTTGTAAACATTTTGATAAAGGATATTTTGGAAAGAATCGGGGGCAGTTCCTACATTGTATTTAAATAGTTCAGATCATACAGAAAATGATGATGATATAGAGATGCATTTTAATTCTTCTATAACTAGAAAAACATATCAAAGAAAAGTGGTTCATTCATGATGTTTTATCTACATCGAAAAGCAGCAATGATATTGAAAGTGCCTTTTGCTCTGAATGCCCAAAACAATGTAAAAAAAATTAAATATAATATGAAAAATATTGCAAATTTAAAGCAAAGAATAAAAAGACTGGAGATAGAGAACCTGTCGCGTCCCAGCTTCTCTAGTACCGGAGGCGGAAGCAATCGGCAGCTGTTGGGGTAATTAGGCAATGAGTAATCGACCAGCACTTCATTCTCGCACAGTGAGGTACTGGCTATTACATTAGTGCTCAAATGATAACACCAAAACTGCAGATAGCGATGACGCAATGGATAATTGCTGGACATATCACTTTGCACAGTGAGGTGCTGCTTTTGTCTGTTGTTAGCAAATATCGGCGCTGTGTAATAACAATAACACTACAGGTGATGGTCGCCGATGACGCAATGAATAATGGCTAAGTAACTCACTTTTGTCGGTGAATACTTACATTTATTTATTTTTAACAAAAGGATTTTATGTCAGTGTATTTATTTTCGTTCATCTACAGGATACAATAAATTCTGTTTTAGACACATCACAGATTTTGTTTGAAAAATACCAGGATATTAATTATTTTCATTCTAATAAAATGAATCAAGATCCTTTGGAAAATTTCTTTTCTAGAATTAGAGCCCGCAATGCCAATAAAAGTAATCCATCATTATCTGATTTCGGCCAAATTTTTGCTTAGTTATTGTCTATAAAATTTTTGTTTTCATCAAAATATGCAAATTGTGAAATCGACAGTGATGAAATACTCGAAATTGACTGGAACGCAGCAGTTCAGGAAATAAATGCCTAAGCATGGTTGAAGATCAGAATGATGCTCCTTTTATCCTTTATGAAAAGAACACTGGAATTTCGGGATGAATGAAGAAAATGAGTCTTCGGTACAGCTAAATGAAGTTGCTACAAGATATTTTAGTGGATATTGCTTTCTCCAAACTATGAAAACTTTAAAAATTCCTTGTTCTGAGTGTGTCCAAATACTGACGCAGGACCACAGGGTTAAATACAGGTGTTAGCTCAATTTTAATTAAACTGAAACAATACGACAATTGTTCAGGTGATAAGGGCTTAATTTCACCAACCGATTTTTTTTTATAATATATGTATGTAAATTACAATAATTGACAATATTCAGCAATACAATTTAAAAAAATGTATCCATGAAACGGATGAACTCGGAATGAATCAATAAAACCAAAAATGCTATGAAGATCGTACCTATACCTATCGTACCTATCACATTCATAAAATGTTAATTTAATTCCATATTTTAATATAATGAAAATATCTCCAGTCGGCCACTAAAGTGAATAAAAATTCTGCGAAATATTTTCTGTAAATTTCTAAGAAGAAATGAATGCTTGTTGCTTAACTAGCGTCTACGCTCATAAATATTATTAGCCGCCCCAAGCATAAAAAGCATAAAGCAAATATAAATATTCAATAAACTTCTAGGAAAAATTGACGTCTTCCCTGCATCAGGCCGAGCCATCGTTGATTTTATATTGGAGCGTGGCACTCATTTTCATTGCATAGGCTGAGCGAGCCTATCCAATCAATCCATCCAATCTACAAACTCATCATCCATTCCTTTCATTCAAGCAATATCAACATTTACTCAGCTGAAAACAACAAATAAAAATTGCTTCGTTTTACGTCAGTTTACAAACGAAAATAAGCAAAAGTTTATTTCACTGTTCGTTCGGAGTTTCGCTAAAGTTAGCCAAGACTTGTCAGTTAATCTTGTCGGTTAATATGAACTGAATGGCATCACTTTCCACTATGTGCCTTGCACAAGGTATATAGAAGACAAGGTAATCCCGGCACGAACCATGTTCCGCCATTTTTCTTAAATTTTCTTTTCCTTTTTCTTCATTCACTGAAGTACGTCACAGGGCATCAGCTGCAATGTGTCAAAATTCTTCGCGCTTTTGATAAGTTTGTTTTGGTTTGGTAAATTATTTTGTGTGATTTGTGTGTTGTGATATTTCTGATGTTCTGAATTATGTCTTTATGTTTATTATGTATAAATTATCTCTTACAGTGCTTTGTAAACTATTCTGGAATCACTTCGGGAAATATCTTTCTACGTGGTTGCGATAGTTTCCGACATGGGACTAACTAATGTGGCCTTATGGAGGGAATTAGATATTAGTGAGAAACAACCATTCATTCAATGTTCAGATAATGAGTTGGACAAGATTTTCTTTTGCTGATACCCCGCACTTAACAAAATTAATTAGAAACCTTTGTCTTTTAATATGTAGATGATGAGTGATTGCAACCTTAACCCTTCATTCAACCCTATCTCATGGAAAGTCCTCAGTTTTGCTCTCCTCCGGATGTGTTGAGTGTTCCAGTTGATAAATCAAAAGTATATAGGGCGGGGTGACTTGCTCTAGTTCCACAATGCTTATCAAGATTAACGCTTTGTCGATTACAGTGAATTATCTCTTGTTTAAGGTCCTAGGTTGAAGTATTTACTGCAGTTGATTTTGAGGATCTTCCTTTTGTTTTGTTACAATGCAAGTACATCTTTCGTTCAAATCTCCTAGAATAGTACTTTGGATTGCTTTATAATTTAAACTTTTCCATTGCATTAAAAATAAAATACTCTCGAGGGAATATGTACTCCATGCTATTTGTAGCGATATATGGAATGTTTGCTGAAATGTCTCAATCAGAAATAATACATATACTTCATGTTTTACATTATCCTTTATTAAATTTAATAAGAGCTTAAAAAATGGCTATTATGTAGACATACCACCTAGAAACGCAAGTTCTGCAAGAACCCTTCATCTTTACTAGCCCTGTACTTCTGTTCAAATTTTACTCTGGTCTGGAAACGTTCTGTTTTCCTCTTAACTGGATCCTTCAGGTCCTTGACAGACACCTTTTAAAATGTAATATCTTGAACTGTGTAGCGCGTAGGCATCAAGTGATTATAGTTTAGAATCTTTAAGAATGGCTTAATCTTAGACTTCTTCAATTTCGCCTAGTCCATTTTTTTGGATACCTGTCAATCCCAGCTATGAGAGCATGTTCAAATTGCGATACGTACGATTTTCCCTGTTTTCATAATTTTCCTCATCTTGGAACTATAAAAAAAATGGAATGAAAAAAAAATTATTTTGATGAGTTATACATATATACAATTAAGAAAATATATTTCAGTAATTTTTTAATACTTTTCATTGCAAATTACTTTAACAATACGTTTTCACTTTGTGTGATAAACAAAATCAAACGTAATTGAGGTAATAAATAGCAGGCCTGCCTAAAATCAAATAATGTTCGAACACCAAATCAAATAATTGTCTTCAATTTCACCAAATTCTTTAATGTTTACAACAATTTGTATTACTGAAATTCGAAATTAATTTCAGGGCGCTTTTAAATTTTTGACCGATAGCACTCGATATTTAAAATACACTAGAAATCTCTTAATTATTTAAAAGAAATAACTTTTTAGAAAAACTTTAATAGAGTATACTCTGTACTGTCACTGTCAGATTTCCTTTTCCTTTTTTATTCATTCACTGAAGTACGTCACAGACTATCAGCTGTGATGTGTTAAAATTTTAATGGGATTACCTTGTCTCTATATACCTTGGGCCTTGCATATCTGTTATTACTTATCTGTGCCTTAAGCTACTCATTCCAAAGTTATTAACAATAAAAAAAGGTCGAAAGAGTTGTAGACCAACCTCGGAATAAAAATCATACGTTGTAGGCCATTTACTTTAGTTAACGATTAAACGATTTTTAGCGTAACCTATTGCTGTGAATCCTGTTCAGCTTTGCCTGAATTGGAATATTATCAAAAGCTCGTTCGGTATTTTGGAATCCTGCAAAATGCAACAGTTCAACTCTGGAGACTCAAAAGAGTCTCCTTCAGTGATTTTATCCTATTGATTAGGCATAAATGGATGTCCTTCGAGGGATCCATATACATCTAATGCGCTTATTAATTATATTGTTCATAATTTGGACAGTTGAGGTAATTCGACTGGCAGATTTCAGCTGGTCCGAAGGTCTATTTTCGGCCTTTGGTATGAATATCATATTTACATATGTAGATCTTACCATACTCTTGAAACTGATATCTCCAATATCTTCAGGCATAACTTACTCTGAATATCTACAAGAGGATTGGTATAAGTATTTCCAAACCTTTTTGTAAGAGAGAGGGAGTGATTTTGTATTCTCTATACTGTGTACAGCTCATTCTATGATTGCAGGTTTGAAGATAGAAGAAGCTGGAGTGCACTACTCCGGAAATCGTATTTAAGAAGGCTGTTTGAAAAGTTAGTCACTTTGGTAACAGATGGCACTCAAATCCAAAAACAATTTTATTTATAATTTAAGTATACACAAATTTTTTAATAGTATTCAAATGTGGAAAAGAGTGTATATCTTTGCGAAAATGGAAAGAAATTAATTCCATGTTCTGATAAAGCACTACTTTTTGGGTTGAAAAATAATTAAGAATTCTGATGGAAAGCTAACAAAACTGTATTGAAGACTCTATGCCATCGCAAAGAATGGTTCGCTACTGGTTCATTGATTTTCGATGTGTCTATCCAAGAATGAATGATGCTGAACTCCCGAGACATACAAATGAGGTCACAATTGAAGAAGAAGAATATTCTTGAGATAGCTAAAATGGTAAGCATCTCAGATAAATATGTTTCACATGTCCTGGAAATCCTAGCAATCGGAAGATTTTTCCTACGTTTGTTCACAGTTGCCCAAAAACAGAATTAGCATTTCAAAGTAGTGTTTGTACATCTCCAAATGCTGCAATCTACATTTTTACGGCGTTATGCAACCGTTGCTGAAACAAGGATCCTTAATTACACTCCACCAGAAATGAAAAAGTAGCCAAAACAATGGATTTCATTTGGGGAACGTCATTCGCATAACACGCATCTACCGCATACCAGGAAAACGGGAAAACAATCACAGGACACTATAATGGAATATTTGTCTCGTTTATCAGCAAAGAATCAAATTCGCTTTCATTACGACAATGTACCAGATCACATTTCTAATGCACTACGAATTGCTTGCCCATCCACCCTATATTCCACATTTAGTCCCTTTTGAATTCTTTCTCTTTCTGGTGTAATTGTGTATCGAACGTGAAGTAACAGGGAGCGTAGAGCTTTATCAAAAGTTTTAGCTAAAAGAAGTTGGAACACCTTTGGGCAAAGGATACCAACCTTAAAGGAGACTATCGCAAAAAATTCACATTTTGGTTCAAAAAAACATTTAAAGACTTTTCGACATAACTTTTTGGAAACTTGCAAGTAGATAACGATAATGATTATGATTATCTCCTAGCTCCTCTTTTATTCACTTGATTAGGGTTTTGTATTTGAAATTTTCTTCAACTGTTTATACCTTAATTGTAGCATCTAAGGGCATTGAATTTATCTTCTTTTGCTTTATCATGGCGTGCTATATAAATTCAATTCTGCTCTTACTTTTTCTGAGGTTATACATAAATCTAGGCTTTCTGCAATAAATCTTTTGTTGACATCCCAGTTCCTATCTTGGTAATTGTTTAGCTAAAAATTTCATTGATTTCTAGACCAACGTAGAATTTAATCTGCAAATGATCAGAAAGGGATGGTTCCTCTGAGGCATACCACTGAATACTTTTGTATGATATCTGCAATATTTCCATTCTTCTTCTCTATGGATATTAACAAAAGTTGACTTGATTAATAACAGTTAAATTATTTAGTATAATTGTAAAATTAATGTAGTAGGTACTAAGTGCTTATATTGCAGTTGATACTTTCTAAAAATGTATACTGAGCGTTCGCTGTCAGACCGATTAACAAACCGCTAAACTTTGCTTACCTACCTAAATTTCCCAAGCCTCTATGGACTAGTGGGAAGTAAACAGTGTTAAAAATTCTTTTCCTTTTTGTATGACCCAGTGAGGGAACCAAATCTCAAAAAAAGGCTTGCCTGTTGTATTAAGCTCGTTTAACTCGTTAACTCATTGCTCTGATAAAAGGACACATTAAAACAATGACCTTTATCGCATGGTGTGGGTGATTTTTAACGCTGTGTCACTTAAAGTGCTTGGGGTCTATTTGTGATCCCAGAGATTTTCATTTTTAGTAGAAACTAGCTCGCCCCACAGACGATGTTCTGCTCTCTCGGGTAGGTGGAGCGATGAGTTTGATTTGGTTAAAGTCTGGACAGACGACCTCGTTGTCGTTGCCGCGATTGCACGATAGGCAAGGGGCGAAAAAATTGCCGCGCCAAAGATCAAGCTCGTAGAAGTGCGAAAGATTGCAGTTTATTTGAATGAAAAAAAATCGGCAAAGTCGGACTCGCGCAGGAAGGGTTCCGTACCATCGTACAAAATTTAACACTGTATACTTTTTATTTATTTTTTCAACTGAAAGTAGGCGTCATTTGAAAAAATAAAACTGTCATTTGAAAAAATAATACTGTCATTTGAGAAAAAAATTCCTACTTATGATAATAATAATAAATGAGAATAAAACGAGGAAAAAACCGCCGTAAAAATTACGTTTCTTGTATGGACCCCCTTTAATTTTATTTTATTTTTATTATTTGTTGTTATTGGAGCAATATAAATACACACTCTCTGAAAATGTCAACTGTTTACCTATGGTTCATGAGATACAGCCAGGTGACAGACTGATGGACGGATATCGGAGGCTTAGTAATAGGGGGTTCCCGTTTTTACCCTTTGGGCGCAGAACGCTAACAATGAACTACTTAATGTTTAAAACTGCACATTGGTAATGACAATTCAACCTTAAAGTTCGTACATTAAATTTTGAAAATAAAATAGTTGATTTAAATATGAAACACAAAAAATTACATTTTTTTAAGTAATTTCAAAAACTGTAGCTTGAAAACAAAGAATCTTTATAAATTAAAAATCTCAAATTAATATTTTGATAATTAAATATTGAAAATGAAAGTTCACTTAATGATTTGTTGAAAAATATGTTAGAAATAAATACATCTATTTCAAATTATAAACACATTTATTTATGTAAATTAATATTATATTATTCACTTTGAGTTTATCTTAACGTTAAATCACGAACAATATGTTTTTTTAGTTCATCAGGTGCATAAAGATAATGGTCTGATGATTTTTCAACACGTAAACTACATTGCATGTGTATAATTATGCGTGAGAAAAACATGGACTTTCTAGATTCAATCCACACATGGTCATTGTTTGTCCTTGAGACTTATTTATGGTCATCACAAATGCCAAACGTATGGGAAATTATAAATGTTTGAACTTGGAAAAGCACTTTCTACGAGTATTAATGCATTTTTCGAACCAAAACTGTTTTGCAAGGTATGCACGCTAAGCCACAAAATGGATAATTTTAAACATGCGTTGATCTCATCTGCATACGTTGAACGTGGAATTACCGGAAGTTTGTGTAAATTCACCTTAAAATAAAAATAGAGCACCAGGAAATAATTTTTCGTTGCCATTTAAATTTTTAGGGTTTGATTTAATGCTTTCAGTAAATGTTTTCGGACGGATAATAATGTGACATTGTTACAGTACTTTAGCCATGTCTGAGTGTTTTTGATGTTACATATTCATTTGTCTGTATGTTTAATAGTAACTTTAGAGTTCTTTCACCATCCAACAAAGTCGCAGCGATGTCAGATGAAGCAATTGCAAATGTGTTGTTATCATGAGTTCTGACTTTGGCATGGCTAAGCGATATTAAAAACGTTTTAAAAGCTTTACTTGGCGCCTCCTTTTGTTGCAATAGTAAGTAGGTACCTATATAACTCTATCATAAATGGCCTTTTGTTCGTTTGACAAAAATTATGCATTTGTATTAACAAATGAATTCAAATCGTTAGTATTAAATTGTTGTTCACGTTGCATTTCATTATTAACTAAGTCGTTTACCGATCGATTAGTTGAAAGCATTCCCAAATTTATAAGTGATTCATTCAACAATATGGCGAATAATTGACGAATTTTATGTGCGTCACTAAGTATTGTACTTATCTCAATGATTGTCACCTTAAATCAATTGCTGTTCGCGACAAGCGTCATGATTTGTAGCATAAAATTGAATATTAACTCTTCTTAAATATTCGTATGACGTTGTTCCACGTAGGTACATAAACAAAAGTACTCACGTTGATTTGGATGAACAGTGTATAATCGGTCTAATGTATTTTCTGCAAATATTCCTCCATAAAAATTAACAGCAACACCTCGTTTGCATGGCTCCCAAATTTTTTATGATTTAGTCCATGTGAAATAGATTTGTTGGAACTTCAGAATAACATAATACTCTTACGAATTGAGTGTAAGTATTTTTTTGTTTACATAATTCAAAGAACTCAGTTAATGTTGATTTTAGTGGTCTTTCCATTGCATTTTTTTCATTGAAGTAAGCACATTTATCATTAACAAGATGTATGTGCCCATCTGGTAGCGCGTTATTTAGTCGTTTCCATTTACATTTTGAACTTCAAATACTGCCATACCTTTATGAACATATTTGCAAATGTATTTAATTGATTTTACATATCTGCAAAGATCTACATTTATATGCACATATATGTTTTGGAAAACAAAGGCGATATTCCATCACCCATATATTGTCCAAGTATTTCAACTTCATTTTCCCCATTTCTCATTTGCAATGAAAATGTGTGTCCTCCATTTTCTGGTTTTCTATGACGAAATAAAGAGTAGCCGTATCTAGCAAAAAATCGTTTGAAAATCGTTTCGGGGATTTACCATTTTCCATGTACGGCGATGTCATATTTAAATTTCCGCATGAACCCTGGATTATATTTATTGCTACAAATTCAAATCGGTCTTGATCAATAGGTGGATCTGGTATTTCTGCAGAAATTATGTTATCAATTTCTTTTTTATTTGATTTTTTCAATTAACCAAATTAAAATGTGCGCATATGGCAAACCTCGTTTACAGCGCTACCCATCTGATCCTAGCATAACTATGAACCATCGTCTTGACAAAATAAATAAATATATTGTAGGAATAAGACCTCAACCGATCAATTCGTTCAGAAATTACACGATCACTAACAGACGCACCAACAATTATATATAATAAAGGTTTGCATCCTTCAATTGTTTGGTTCCGTTCGCTTCAGCCGATTTTTCATAATTGCACTTACTAGTCAAACTTTTCGTCTTTCGACTATTGGGCTGACTTAACAACGTAGCTAGCGGAGCAACCTCTGTCAGTAATTTAGTTGACTCTGAAAGAATTAAATTGGCTATACAAGTACTGGAGAAGGTATATTTAGTCTTTTAGATTGCTTCTCTCTACATTTCGGCTCCCTCCCCTAATAGTCTTTCTCGGCTTTTCTCAAGCTTAATATCTTTGATCTTAATATAAACTCTCGAAAAATTTGGCCAGTATTTTGTCTGGTAGTTTTAATAGATTCTTCTTCAATGGAATGTAAAATTCATCACTTTCCATTCAAACGTTCCCATACTACTATACTGCTTCTGGACAACTCCAAAAGATTTTATCTATGGAAAGACAATCTTCCCCCTATATCCATACTAGAGGTGCTCTTGGTTTGAACATTCTGTTCATAATCTGCGAGTTTAAATTTGTTATCAGGACAAGGAGACAGCTTTTGCGATAACTCACTTTAATTATTGCGACTGTTCAATATGTTCAGTGTCGGCATACATGACTACTTTATAGAATCGACTTCATTACAGAATATAAAGAGAGTCGATACTACAAGCCGACGTGATCCATACCTCGTCCCTGACACCAGTACGTTTTTTAGTTGCCTACTTGTTCCACCCACAAACCTGAATTTTTCAGATACACCGAGATTTCTGGTTTTTGAAAACTTCTCGCATTTGAGACTTCATCATAACATTGGAAGATTGAGATGCATTCGATTCGTTTATGATTTTGTCTAAGATGATTTCTTTTTTCTTTTTATAAGCTTTTATTTAACTTTTTTTGTGGTCTGTCTGCTACAAATGTTGCCATCAAAATTTCGACTAGTTCACTAATTTAGCTAGAGCTTTGAACTTTGCAAACGTGTTTGAATCCAATATAACGGACTATTCCAAAATGGTGGATTACCTTTTTCTTGACAACCCCTTGATACGGGTATCAAATGAAAAGGCTTCACGAGTAGAATAGAATTGTATGGTAGAGATAGCGTTCACAAGATTAAACCAATATCAAAGCAGTTCTCTGTCAAATTTAACTATGACACGGTTGAACGGAGAATCCTATCAATAGTCCTGTCATGGGCATCTATTGTGCACAAGATGCAGATGTAGCTCAGGCTGTCGTATACTTTTATTTGAAAAGCAATTTTTTTTTCCTCTCAAAAATTAACATGTATTCGTTGCGTAGAGTGCGTTACACAAACATCTGGAAATTTTTCTTTCACACATCCAAACATTTTTAATTCATGCATCTGGATGCTAAGAGCTTTGGGAGTGGTCAAAGTAACTGTGCAATAGTGTTACAAGACATTACCAGGGCAAAGCAGTGTACTCTCAGAGGTCATGTTATATCCGAAAATATTCTTTAGATAATTAGAGAGTTATTAGTGAAAACGCGAGGATTACTTGCAGGACCTAACTTTTGCAATACTCATAACGTATGCCTGAATATTGGTTTGCCCCATTCCGCCAAATTTGATATTTTGAGTTAAGTACGTTTTTTGAGATTATTACTGGGGTTGAATTAAATGCTTTAATCAGCTTTTTCAAAATTATATATGTATCGAGATAAATCATGTCATATTTTCCCCATAGCATATTTTTGCCACAAAAGTTGGTATTGGTTTACCCCAAATCAAATTTGTGTATACATGGGGAATGAAATACATGAAATACTTTAAAATATAATTTTAAATATTGTTGTGACACACGTGCGGAAATTTAAAACTGCCACGTAGAGTAAATCAAAATCAATTTTGCCAAAATGTTGGTTTGGTCCATGTAGTTTCAGCAATATTGCCTTAAATAAATAGAATTTTTGTATTAAAAAAAAACAGAGCCTTTTAAGGTATATTATAAAATGTTTGCAACACAGGCACAATTTATTTCGGAGTCAATTTTGATGACAGCTGGCAGAAATATACTTGGAAAACCGAACAATTTAAGGTCTGTTTAAAAAAAAGGAAAGGAAAACCATTTTTTTTGTATCAAATAATTTTTATTTAACTGTTGCTTAATTATTATTCACAACCGAGATGATATAATTATAAAATTGGTGAACGTTCTTCATTACATTTTGTACAGACAGTATCAAACGTATCGGATGCTTTTTTATTCTGCCTCTTGTTTTAAATATTCTGTCGGTTGGTCTTAGTTTAGGACAATTTTGAGGATTCGCTTCCTTGGGTACCTACAACGGGTATGCATCCGGCATCGTAGAAATCTCTCGCCTTTCTGCCGTAGAGGCACGTTGCTAAATCAGGCCAGCCAAAGCTAATACATCATGCTTTCTAAAGAATAAAAGAAAGCGCTTCTGAAGATACTGGTTGAAGTTCATTTTCATCTAAGCCAAATTTCGTTAGGAAATTTTCGGACAAAATTCGGTCCCTGGATTTTACAACATGGCTCCTTTCTGGTGCTCTGTTCGGTTATTTCTGAATATGGAAACTTCGTAGGCCTTCTCTTCTTTTAATTCATTGGATCGTAGCATATGACGTTCCAGCCTTATCAGTCATATATCTCAACGACATGTTGGCATTTCGTTTAAAGTTGTCTACCACTTCGTTGGCCAATTTTTGGTCTATCGAAGCCGATTTTCTTCCTGATTCCGACTTTCTCCGGACGCTAAAAATTCTCGAGATTTACTGAGAACATTTTGAATAGTCTTCTTCGGAATTTCCAACTTTTAAAATAAGCCTCTTTGAAACATATTCAGATTTTCCATGTGGGTTGAAAGAATTAATTTGCGGTGTTCTTCTTGACTGATTTCCAGTTGTACTACATAAGAATTTTGCATTTAATGGCTTGCAATTATAAGTGCACACCTTTTTATAATACAGTCTTACCAGCGCTCCCTAATTTAGTTTACCTGGTGATGAGTAATGGAAGCGGGGATAGGTGGTTGGTTTTTTTTTCTTTCTAAAACAGTCCTTATTTCAAAACAATGCACCGATTAAAATCAACTAAGATAAATTCTCGTTTAGTTTATCTTCCAGATGCAAATAGAAATTATTATCAAACAGATTTAATGCTCAAATAAGGAGTGTTATTGAATTATTGCGCAATTTATCTTATTTCTGTTATGTTTTACAGAATGAAGTAATATATGTTCAAGTAGACCTTTTTGGGATTCTCCGGTAGAAATGAAAAGCAAAAAAGGGATTTTTTTTGATTTTTTTTTTATCACACAATTATTTTATTTAGGACGACAAAATTTCAAGTTTTAGTTCTACTCATCAACAGGACCCAAGCAATAAAATTGAGTTACACGAAAAACCAAATGAAAATAAAGAATAGAGAATCTTGTTTCCATTCTCCTGTTTTCATTAATTTCTTTTTCCAGTTCCTCAATTCTGTTGTTTGGGACCTGTTAATGAGTCGAACCAAAACTTGAAATTTTGCCGCCCTAAATAAAATAATTGTGTGATAAAAAAAATCAAAAAAAAATCCTTTTATTGCGTTTCGTTTGTACCGGAAAATACCAAAAATACTTGAACAAATATAAACTTTACCCGGTAAAAAATCATTACAGTTTTATTCATTGTGAATAAAGAAATGAATTTTTGTTTAGAAAAACTAGAAATTATTCAAGGCTAAATAAAGATGTTGAAGTAATAAAATATTTCTTTTAACTTTATTAGTAAATTGTTTTGCCCCATTTCATACAAGCAATATATTGTTTGAAAATCTAGATTGCCCCATTAACAACATAGGTTCAAGTTAATGAAATTGTAACGGAAATTTTCTTCTATTGACACAAAAATAATTCACGAAATAAATAGACGGAAAAGAACTGAGTTTTAAGCAAATTAAAAAAAAATAATGTATCGGACAACTCAACTTTTACTGCATTTATCTTAAAACTACATTTTTGCATATGGGGCAAAACAGTATTCAGGCGACGGAATGCTATGAGGCTCGAGCGATTCAAGAAGCGTCAGTTTCTTAACGTAACACGTAAAACTCCGTATAGAGAAATGACTCCAGTCCTTCCTCCATGTATGTAAAAGGCAGAATTAAACTCGTATAATGGGTTTTCGACCCGCCCGATGTTGAAATGGAATAAAAATGTTGTCTGTGAGGTACTATTAACGAAATTCTCTATTTATTTGAAAAACCCATTTATCATTATGTATAGAATGTGGCATCGTTCAAATGACCACCGCGGCTTCTCATGGTAGCATGACTACGAGAGGTCCGATTTTCAATGACTCTGCGACTTTGAGCGATGGCCTGGTTTATGTTTACTTTGAGGACATTGGTCGATTGTTGCTTATTGGAATAGTCCTGTGACTTCCGAAAACTTCACAAAATAAAGTCTAGCGGGGTCGAATCGCACGATCTTGGTGGCCAATTTACGTAACGTATACGAGAGATAACCAGACCCTCAAATCGTTCATGTAGAATGTCCATCGTAGCATTAGCTGTGTGGCACATAGCGCCTTCCTGATAAAATCACATATCGTCCACGTCCATATTGTTCAAATCGGGCCAAAAAATATTAATTATCATCGATCTGTAGCGCTCGCCGTTGACAGTGATGGCTTCACCAACAATTTCGAAAAGTACGGAACAATGACGCCGGCCACCCAAAAATCCGCACCAAACAGTAACATTTTGTGGATGCATTGCCACCTGGTGAGTCTTGGGTGGGTTGGTGCCATCCCATATATGTCAATTTTGCTTATTAGCATAGCAATGCATCCAAAAATATTCCTCGTCGAAGATTTTTCGGGCAAAATTGAGGTCCTCTTCTAAACGCTCCGAAACCCAGTCAGCGAACAAACGGCGTTGTCTATGGTCATTAACTTTGAGCTCATGGTTCAGTTAGATCTTGGACGGCTGCAGGCCCAAGTCTTGATGCAAAATTCGCATAGTTGAAGTCTGCAAAAGGTCGAGTACTTGTGCCCGCCGAGGAATTGACTGCCTCGGATTCTCCTGCACACATTCACGGTCAGCGGCGATGTTCTCTGCCAATCTGGCGTTCTTTTGATGTACGGGTAATGACTGATTGTTTACTGGAGCGGCCACCAAACTTTGGAGAGTCAACTTTGTCACCTTGTCTGCCGTAAAATAAGCGAAACGCGCGCAACGTTTACACTAACGAACACTCATTTTGATATTAAGTTTTTTCATTTGTACGTGCTGCTCAATCGTGTAACTTGCCATGGTGATTTGGCATCAATGACTGACAGATAAATAACAGATTTAACTGACGCCGCCAAAACAACATGGCCGGCACAGCCTCTCAACATCGACCCGTTTCTATTGGAAAACTCTTTACATAGAGGATAGATTAGCACACATTTTCAAGCATGCAAGGGTAAATTTAAAAACCTTTGGATATTCAATAGAAACAATTATTCTTTGCATTGTCCGGTAAATAATACTCGCCCAACATTCAAGATGCATATCCAAATTTTACTCATTTCTTTCCTCTTTTTCACTAAAGCCTCCATGCATAGTGGAAAATAAGAACTCCGTTTGGTTGCCCCTTGAATACATTTTTATACTTAGCCCATTTAACGGCGAAACAAAGCATTTAACGATGGCGAATTTTCATAAAAAGCCCCTTCAGCATAAACAGTTTTCGTATTCTTTTCCATTAATATAATCAAAAGCAGCACACTTTCAGCTGCAATTTCCACAACAAATTTTCCTCTTTCTGGTTCTCTTTTGAGGCGAACGTTTCCCTAAGGATTAATTTCACTGGGTATGTTCCATTTTTCGCAAGACCACTCAAATTTATCATACCTTTTGGTCAGAATATTTTTCCTAGTGATGGTATAAAAAGGATTCCGTATAAGGTTTTTTTTCTGTTTGGAATACATTTATTTGGAATATTACTTATATAAGAAAAGGGTGTATAAATTATTTTTGTTCTCTAAATATTCCATTTGTTCATTGAGATAGAAATTGCTTCTTTTTTTGTAAGAGAGGCTCGGCAGGATCTTGTTATAATCATCGCTGAGAAGTTATATATGATATACTGTAATAACTTATGTTGCTATGAAGCTAGTAACATCTGCATACGAAAGGTATGTGCTAATATTGAAGAGTGGTGGCGCAGCCATTAGGCAGATCTCCTATGGAGTAAGCTACAAGAGTAGGTCTCCTTTAGTAGATAGGGCGCAGCTAATATTAGCAGATACCCAATATAGTCGCCAAGTCATACTCTCGAATTCTGTAGTGACTTTGAGCTTTTTATTCCAATATTCTTAGGTTATTTATATACAAGAGATACAATTATTAATATTAATTATATACATGTGCCTAAATTGATTACTTGCACTTATATGCTTGACAGCGTTTTGTTTGATGTAACTGGTTTGACCTGTACAAAGCATGTCGCAAACATATTTTCATATGAAGTGATTAAAACCACATAAAATACCAACGCTGGATTAGCAAGCAGTTAAATTCAATTAAAATTCGCTTGTTTCTAAAACATGATTTAGCTCAGACAGGATTTCCCGACAATTTTCAAAGAAGCTAAAGAAATCGACACATTTCGGAAAGTGAAGAAGCGTCATGTGAAGAAGTTTTTTGATGAGTTGGCTGTAGATGAAGGTGTACAGAATCCTGCAGAAAACTTCCGAATATTTGTTTCTAACCGTTGTCTGGATATCATAATTTAATAACTGATGGTGCGCTATGAAAGTATGCAAAATCTCAGTGGCTTAACAAATACTGAAATTGTTGAAAAAACAAATCGCCTCTGCAAGTATTATTCAGAAGAATTATCGACTACTTTTTCTCAAGTTTTCGATCCGTGATGCTGGAAAGAATTCGCGAAATTTCAACTATTAGAGAACTAGCTGAACTCTTAATTGTAGATAGCTCTGCTATAATAAACAGCGTCTCGGATCTGTGAACAGCTTTAGGCTCGTCGCAGACCGAAGATGCGTTTGCAGCTATACTGCATATAGTTACATATATAACTTTACAGTTACTTGATACTGAAACTTTTTAATTAAATTATGATACGAATTGTGAAAATTTTTTTCAATTTAGGAAGCAAAGTGAATTCAATTGAAAAAGACTTTTTGCTTAGTTGGTACTATCTGACGTAAAAGAAAAATCTATGGTTTTAGATGCAGCCGTATAATGTTAATAATTATATCAAACTAAAACCTGAAAGTTACGGTCTTACGGCAAGCATTGAATCATTTTTGGTAGGTAAAATGCAATTTTTCGAAACTGGGTTTCTTGAAGAAAATTTGTTTTTTTCCGTAATCTAAAAAATATTGTAGCAAGTGTTATACCATTTTAGAATCCTTATTAAATGCGTCAACTTTTAAAGTTACTTGTCAAACTGGCGTAGTACATTTTTTTTTTCATTACAGTCAGTTAAAGTTGGGTGAAATATTAATTTTATTTTCTTGGTTCGGCAAAATGTGACATTTTTTTCCAAGCTGGAACAGTAGGCTTAGAATTTAAAGCAGCAGGTTACATAAGCATAATTCGGGATTACATAGGAAAAATAAAATTGGATAAAAGTAAAGATTTGTAGCAACAGGAGCTTAAAAACCATCACAAGGTGTACATTTTCTCGAAAACAAAAGAAATGTCTATAATTTGAAAAATACCCGATTCTGGTTTGACGTCGACTTACGGACACCCTGTATGTCAATTTTTCTCTTCGTTTGATATTTAAAAGAGGAATTCGGAATATGGCATTTTGGGTTTAATGAGATTGAGTTGGTTTGTGTCTAAATTTATTGTTGGTTTAGTTGGTTTAGACTACCATGGAATCTTAATTTATTCTATATATATCATTTCAAGCAAATAATTTTAGTTGTAATTGTATTTTCTTTTCTGTTTCCCCTTTATTTTATGTCGTTCAGACAGTTGATAAAACAGACATCAATAATATAAACTGCTACGAGCAGGTCTTTCCCATACAAAATTTTTGAAGCCAGCATAACTATGGGCGCAGATGGGCAAAACATCCCAAATTACTGTCATGTTGCGGGATATTATATAATTAGGAAGGACTACCATGATTAGCTAAAATGAAGGGAAATTTCCAATTTTATTTTAAAAATTAATTCTTTACGCAGTTCTTAATTTAGTTGTTGCTAAATATGTAGTAGATATTTAAGTATTTACGTTTTTATCGTTTTTAATTTAAAACTACGCTTCATATGTAATTACAACTACAATACTGTAATAAATTTTATATATTCTAAGAAAAGTGAGAATCCTGAAGAATTGATAAATCTGTGGTGTATAAAAATATTAAAAGTTTATATGTGTCTTCACGAATTTTTGCTTCATGTAATTCATTTTAAAATTAAGAAATAAATATTGCGAAAATTCTCTGTACTCTGTGTATTTTTTTTAAATCAAATTAAGAGCTCCAACAATTTATGTGGTGGGCATACAGTTTTAAAGTTATTAATACCACTTTTTAAAATTTCTGAATAAGCATTAAAAAACATTCTTCTGAGTAACGATGTTGTCAACCTTTATCGATTATTATATCATTAGGTAGTCAGGAAAACGAGGGTAAGCAGAGGTACAATAAGATTCTTAATTTATCTTGAGGAGCGGTAGTTTTGTCATCATAAAAAATTAATGAATAAGTATTGGAATAATGTAAAATAATAATATTGGAATAATTCTAAAATTGTCAACGACGAATACATTATAATTTCCTAAGTAAAGGAGCAAAATAGTTACTTTCGTTTTGTTATAAATTCAGTCACTATAGCCAGAATAAAGCCACCACTTTCACATCCCAGATTGGAAGCTGAATTATCTATCATATAGGTCAAGTATATATGTGCTTATCCAAAACCTGAGTAATGCTTTATCTAATATGAACCATTCCTACATACCTACCTTATAAGATAATAATTTATTCTTCTATAACATTTTTTTTTTTAAATTAATAAAAACACTTTTCGTGTTAAAAATAAATGTAAAAGCATACAATTTTTGTTATTAGCTTGAAATATGAATTATCAAGCTGATAACATATTTATCGCAATAAATAATTTCCTTTTATGAGTAACAATTTCCATTCTGGAAATATTTTTCATACTTTGTGGCAGCACAAATCGCTCGAAACATTAAAGGCATATCTTATGCTGGCTTCACTTTTTGCTAGCTGTCATCTCATCAGTCTAGCCGTGCGTTCATGTGTCACACACCGATGTGCTTTGAAACTTTGTGGTGTGCATGTCACGTGCCTTAAAAAACACACCGAATTGTCAACTGAACGGCTGGTGTGCACTTTGATCTGAAACGTCACTTTTGAAAGTTGTCAGTTTAATTTAAAGTGAACATTTTGGATATAAAAAAAGGAAATGAATAACAAAGTTGCATTACTCGGTGCAATTGAAACCTCAAATGAGTTCTTGAAACGAATTGCCCCTTTTCAGGTATGGTAATAATTTCGAACTCATTCATGTAAATAATAAATTTGTAAAATTACAAAGGCATCTGCTATTCAACTGGACGACGATGATGATAATGATGTTATTATGAGAGCAGGAATTGATTCTTTACAAAGAACTCAACCCAATAGGTTTGGATGAAAACGATTTTGTTATCTGAAATAAATTATTTTATTAAAAAAATTAATTTTTTTACTAAATTAAGGAATTTTTACCATCCTTCCAAACAGTAACCGTATTTTCCTTTTGTAAAAAGGAATTATCTTCGTTTAAAATAAAATTATAGATTTGTTCCATTTTTAATTTTAATTTGCAATCAATTGAATTTAATTTGTATATTCGCGCTAAATGTCACTTTTGAAAGCATTAATGGCTGGTTTCACAGTCCAGGCTTAAGCCACGGATGTGGCTTAAGTCCAGAACTTAAGCTTACTCGGTTTCACAGTACTCAGTAAGCTGAGGCTTAGTTAAGCCGCGCACGAAAATTTTTAAGTTGTGAGCACTGCTGTAATTGTGAATTTTTTTAAAGGAAAGATGCCATTGTGGATTAAAACCCAAGTGAAAAGAAGAATTTTTTATTTACGAGTTTTTTGTGTTTTTTATCTGGAAGGATGTTAAATCTAAAATCTTGTTGCAGAATGTTTCGACAACGTAAAGCATCATAGCCGAATGTTTCTACAGTAGGAACCGAGAATAAACATCAACGTCATCCCATTTCTCGAAATGTTGCGGACGCCTTATTTTAATTTTTTCACGGGTCACACCTTATTATATTATACATTTCCTCGTCGCTTATATCCTCTGCATCAGATAAATAACTCATTTTTGTCCTAAACTGTTTGGTTTCTTCTTAAAACGTCAAATGGAATGCTGACACTAGCTGCCACACATAGTAATCAAAACTGATAATTAGATAACTATTTTTCGCTTGGAAAATTTCAATTTCACTTAAGCCTTGACTGTGAAACCAAAATATTTATTAAGCCTTGGCTTAAGCCATCACTGTGGCTTAAGCCTTGCCTGTGAAACCGGCCATAAATCACGCTAAACGTCAAAACTACTAAACGCACCGAGATACTACGCTAACAGACCGTAGCGCAATAATGTGTACATTTTGGGCGGCTGAACGCTGTGATGTGCTTTGATGTGCTGGAAAAATGGCAACGCTTTGGTCGCCTGAATGACATGGTGTGTAAAAATGTGACATTATGTGACATTCTGCATGTGGCTGAACGCACGGTATATATTGAAGTCTATGGTTGACAAATAGAAGAAGATTATACCTAATGATGGGATGGACGGCGATTTAATTAACTTCATTAACATTCAGAGTACTTTACTAATTTTACAATCTTCTCTTCTGAATAGGTACTATACATGGAATTTTTCCTATTTCGTGACACCAATGGCATAACAATTTTCTGCTCTCTACTAACTTCTCTACCCTTTATAATGATTAATTTCCTTAAATAGGATTTGGGATATTCATTGTTAGGAAATGTGACATGGTCAAGTAGACTCTACATATACTGCCGATACAATTTTGTTTCCTGTTTATAAAACATCAGTATATTCCAGGGTATGCTATATATAAGTGATTTGGGTGATAAGTGTACAAAGATTATATCAACAAGAATTTATTCCCTACAATTCCAGACTGTTGAGAAATCTAATTGTATAATAGAAGATGTTATTGCTGAAAATCACAAAACAAGTATCCACAGTACTGTTAGTTTAAACATAACGCAAATGAGACGGACTTCTTCCTTCTAGCAATGATAAAGACGAGGTAATTAAACTTCACCACAAGAAAGCTTAAATTCAAAATACCCTAAATCATTCATTTTTTAAACAATATTTACGTCATAAAAACCATAGAAAAATCTTTCCCTCCATAGAATATTCCAGCAAATCTTAAAAATAATTAACTCTTATACTATGATAGCCTTGCAATATTAAAGCTATAAAAACACGGTAACTCCTCTCCCCCCCCCCTTCCCCTTTTTTTCTTTTGCTCTCATGAGAGTATACCACTACTGGATACATCATTTTGAACTTATGAACAACAACAAGTAAACATTTGAAAACAACGAGTTAATATAGCCAAGGTTTACTTAACCTTTTTCTTTGCCCTCTTCACAAAGAGGATCATTCTGGTATACTCTTTGGAATATTTCCCTTTTTTTTCTATTGTTTTTCATGCACATACTTACATACAATTAAATTTTATATACAAGTTGGAGAAATGTAAGTTGTTAGTACGTAAGGGGATCCTTAAAGGATATTGTTATCATGTAATATTTTAGCGAATTACATGCGAAATAATCCCTTCCACCCCCATCCAAAAGCTCTCATAATCTCCTTATGACTTCATGGCATTTAGCGTAAGCTTCAACTTTTGAACGAGCGTATAAAATCCACCAGTAATTAGAAAGACATTTAGCACTTCCTTTTAACGTAATGAGAAATTAAATTTTCATATTGCATTAGTCGCAGAGGAGAGGAGTAGGAGAATGAATTATGTTTATGGTTTACCTCCTGAAAATCATTTAAAACACCATCAATTCATATTAAAATGAGCGTCCTTTGTTTATTGATGGCATTCGCTGTCGAAAGTTTCACTTTGTACACACTCAGAATATGGTGCATATGGGAACACAGGGTGTTACAGCCATACAAAGGGTGACAGGTTTACATGATGCATGTGGATATATGTATATAAGCAACAAATACTAAAATTGTATAGAGGGCGTGTTGTTGAGACAAGCGTAACAATAGGTAATTAATTCAAAATTACGAGCTAAATATTTTACTTATATGAGGGGATTCATGCTGTTTGATAGTCAGAGCTCAGCTTACTAATTACTGTAAAGTATGCAAGTGTTGCTATGTATTACGTCTGACTTGTGGATTCATTTTATCTGTATTATTATTATCATTGGATATTATTTTAATTTATTGCTGCTTTCTTAGATTTACTGTTGTTGTGTCCCTTTCTTAATTGATTTTTAACTACTTTTCACTTATGGAAATAATTCGCAAATTGTTAAAACTTTTTATTTTTTCATTATGTGTTCTTACGTTATAATATAATTATAGCCAAGGATAGTCGAGGTCAGCTAATGTTCCTCGCATACATAGTACATATATAGACAAAACGTACGAGTCCACGGCAGATAAATCATGTTAGAGACCTACAAAAAATAAAATCACTAGGTAGAGTTCGACAGCATAGAAGATTGTGTACAAAGTAAGTACGTAAAGATTGCGTAAAGATATTTATGATAGATAAAGCTCTACCAAGTGCTCTACAGAGGGTCAACACGTTTTCCCAGTTTTATAGTTATGGTAGAATTTCGATAGAGATCAGAAATAATAATATCAAACAGACTTAAGATGTGAATTTATCCGCACTGTAAAGTTCGGTGGTGTTGCATACAAAAAACATTATTAAACATTTAAAAAAGTTAGAAATTGGTCTAAGATCCTAGATGAATACCCGTATGTAATTTTGTATTGTCATCCATTTGCGCATGTTGAATTTTTGATATGGATTTTAGCATATATTTCTAGAAAAGTTCAACGGACAGTATAAATGGTCATAAGCAATTTCATACGATTTTATATTCTGTAGAAATTTTCAGTACAATGAAAACGTATAAGACTGATCGTTTCCACAGTATTATACGTAAAAAAAGTAACATTTTATCTGGCAACACCAAAAATGGGTTGCCCGATTGAGCCCATTTTTGAAATTATATTTGTTGTTTATATAAAGAAAGCGTGTAGAAGATGTCACGTCCTTACGTTGAGGTAGTGTCCAAATATATAGTGGAAACGAAATTTTTATACTGCAATCCCACGAAAGAGTTACCCGATTTGTCCCATTTTCGAATTTAAATTTACTTTTTTACAAAATTTAAACTCTCTAACTGAATCCGCTCTCGAGTTATCGTGAGGACCGCCGGACAGACGGACGGATGTACATAGACGAACGGACGGACAGATGGACGGACGTACACACACGAACGGACGGATGTGCAAAAACTAAAATACTAAAATATGATTTTAACATCTAACTTATAAAAATATGACTGTACAGCAAGCTAGAGTGGTAACTACAGTATACTCAGTAAAATTGACAGCTATTTTTAAGCTTTTCAAAACATTTTTAGGGTTCTGTACCCAGAGGGTGAAAGCTGGAACCCTATTACTAAGCCTCCGATGTCCCTCCGTCCGTCATCGGGCTGTATCTCATGAACCGTAATAGATAGACAATTGAAATTTTTACAGAGTGTGTATTTCTATTGCCGCTATAATAACAAATAATAAGAATAAAATTAAAGGGGGCCCCATAAAAAAATCGTGTTTTTGGCGTATACATAGTGATAAATTTTGTACGATGGTACGGAACCCTACGTGTGCGAGTTCGCCTCGCACTTGGCTGGTTTTTTGGAATTATTTTTGCTGTAAAAAATTACATCTACATACTATGAAAAAGTCATGGATACTACAAGTACATGATGTAGCTATAAAAGTGCTTACGACGGTAAAAAAGTAACATTTTGAATATTTTACGAGCATGTGAAAATGCTAAAAGATTGCAGCAGCTGGGCTACGTTATAGCACAGATAAGAAATATTTCTTACCTGTGGTTGTAGCTGAAGAGATAAGTGCAATAAAGGGTTTAATGTTGCCTATGAGTGAATTTAAGTTTTTTGGGTGGATTATACCTCGCTCAAAAATTATTCATGTAAATAAAGTGTCCATATCGACGCTTGGATATCAAAATGGGATAAGCGACAATTTTTGGGAAATCCAGTTATATATACAGAGCAATTTTTCTGCGTCGAATTGTCTAGGTTTCATTCCCATACGATGACTTTTGTGTCATTTATTCCAACGGTGATTTTGAGACCGAAACGTGTTTTTTTGTTACTAATCAAAGAATTTGGACAATTTTCGGAGTTATGTCGATAAGATAAAGTGCCCAAATGAATATTTAAAATTAGGCTTTTTTAAATGTTTTTGTTTATTCTGTTCGTACCCAACATATCTAGTTTGCAGGGGAACCGTATATTCAAAAACAAGGAAAGGTAAAGTGAGCGTGATAGATAGAGAGCAGTATCTACTCTTTGTTTAGAGACAACAGAGAGATTAATAACAATATATTCTTGCCTATATTCTTGGAGCATGTAGGGTAATTTTAGTAGTCAGACCTCTTTTCTTTGAACTGAAATAAAATAAACCAACAAGTGGAATTCTTTGAATTTTTTCCACAAGTATTACACAAGCTCACACCCTATGCATTTGATCCAGTCGTCTGTTCTGGTTGTGTTTGTGTAAATTGTTAGACATCCTACACACTTATTCTCCTTTATCTTTACAATTTCTTCCATCTTCTTAAAACCTGTTCTCTTGTATTCCATTGGCATGATTATCCTGAATATTTTTGTGGTTTAAATACTTATCTATTAAACGCAGCCATCCTTTTCTTGCTCCATCTATCCTGAAATGTGATGTATGATTTATTATGGTTTTATATTGGGAGTAGTAGACAACCAAATATTTCTCCATGAATGAAAGTAATCAATATTACTTGTACCTATTTCAAATGTTTAATAAAATATTCTGGTTTTTATATAACGTCGGAGACACATTGGAAAGATACACACACAAATTTTCAATGCACATGGAATGAAAACAAATCTTAAATCTTATATTTGCAGTTCCTTCGACTTATGTTCTTATCACATGAAATGCTTAGGCTTAATACATATATTGATGTTGATTATCAATGTGCCAAAAAGAACGTGCCTTTTCTCTTAAAAATACAAAAAAAAATAAAGGAGAGGGAAGAAGAATGGGTAGCAAGTATATCCTACGATAAATACACTACATATCTTATCGATTTGTATTTCATTATATTATTTGAGTTATATTATAATCAGAGTGTACCTTCAAATTGTCTCTGAAGAAAATTTATTTTCATTCCTACTGATTTCAGTCCATTTATACCTGTTTTTGATTATATTAGCCCATCCTTTATCTACTCCATTACACACATCCTAAAACCATTTACCTCAACATTCAACATAGCTAGCAGAGGTCATGTAAAAATCCTGAAATTCCTGCGAAAGAATAAAAAACACAAAGCAAACAAATAGGATAGAATGATGACTGCAATTAATCTAATTACATAAAAATTAGAAATTGAAATATGAGAATCCTTTCAACACCCGCCTTCCCTATCTCGAACAACAATCTTTCATAAAGAGACTAGACGTGACTTGTTAAAATTAAAATATTCATGAAATGTGCCATGCAATGGCTTATGCATTTCGAAATTCATGAAGTCTTGAAAATCGAATCGTTGTGTGGGTGTTTATTGAATTTTTTTCCCTAAAAGGTATTGCTCAATTTCAAGGGTCTTGAAAAGAGATTTAAAAAGCAGTCGGACAGAACAAGAAATTAAAGATCTTCTGAAAAAAATTGTTTGGAAAACACGAAGTGAAAGCATGTTCTTTTTTTATAATCCTGGTTCCATTGATTTCGGCAACGTCATATGAACACAAAAACTAACGTGACTATGCCACTATATGATTTTTCATTCCAATTTATATGTAAATTTTCCCCAGGTGCAAAAGACCTGCTTTGATCTGTTTAAACTTCGCACACAAAAGTTTTGCAAGTATATAAAATGCCATGGAAAGCGCATAGCAAATATGTCGAGAATTAAAAGATAAAATTAATGAAAAACGTTCATAGGAAATATATTTTGAAATATGAACGCCACATGGTTTTATTTTCAGCCATAAATTTCTATATAGCAGAAAAAAATATTTTCTGCTTTTTGGAGGATGATAAAGCTGTTTTTTTTTATTATTTATTTTTTGTCATTCTTTTATTTTACACTTTGTAGTCTTTTACGAAAGTTCCCCTTTGCACCAGATTAAAATAACCAAAACGAAAACCAATCTTTTACGTTAATTGACAGCCTCGGTAATTTTCTTGAAACTTGGCATAAATACATAGCTCAAATGACAATACAATATTTTCAAATGTCAAAACAAGTACCGAATTTATTTTCACGACGCACATAGGTACATAGTTCCGATGAAAGTATATCAATTTTTGAACTACCTCTACCGAGCTGTTTTCCCTGAAACTTGGTACATATGCGGAACTACGCGTAAAAGTACAATATTGTCAGATTAAAAAAGTGGTTGCATGAATTTAGATTTACAATAAAACAAATCATATTTTTCTTAAAACTTGACATACATATCTCGGTTTGATAACCTCATCGGTACTGCACATGCTTGCTAAGTTTTAAGAAAATCGGCCCAGTTGAAGTGGGTCGAAAATTGATTTTGATTTTTAGAGCACCTCCAGAACAACCTTTACGCAATGCCTGTTCCATTTACTTCAGATATTCAAATATTATCAAGAAAATTGACTTGAAAGATTTGTGACAAAAACTTAACCAACCACTTTGTAAACCTAGCAAAATTAATTTCGAAATTCGCATCTAGTAACACTTTGCTGAACGCATAGGTATAGGCATTGCTTAGCTAGGTAGGCTTTTGATTTTGTAAAAACAGTTTAACCCTAGAGTCTACACCATACCCGGATATATACCGTTGATATACCAAAGGTACAAATGTAGGTACCTCCTTGTTATTGGGAACACAAAATATTTAATAGTCGTATGGTGTGAGATTTAATACAAGAAATAAGATGGGAAAAGGTAGATAAATCGAAAAGAAGAGTATTTATGTTTATTTTACATTTGTTTATTTAAAAACAAAAAATAAAATAAAACAATTTATATGTACATCTATCTTTTTTTTTGTGTTTTTGAGCTTCTATTACGTTCTCACAAATATGACAATTTCAGCCATTATTTACACGGTGAGGAACGCAAACTGGTTTTTTACTAATATAGCAACTCCTTCGTTCGGACCATCGCATCGTCTAGGACCTAGACCACATACATTATTCAAAGAAAGGCAAAGATATCCTAATATTAAGAAGATAGGACACGCCGAACAAAATTGAAAAGTTTTAGTGTTTAGACCGAAATAGGTAATGTCATACACTTTCGTCTTTTGCATGAATGAGGTGGCTATACATTATTGTAGTGCAACTGAGACAACGAGTTAAACACAAAATTCGAGAGAACGTAAGATTACCCGAACGACAAAATCTTCTTGAATACCTTCAAAATCCTATCAAATATTCATAATAATGTACATCAGGTCACACTACCTCACTTTTTTAAGAAAAAGATAAATTACGCTTTGGCCATGCTACTGAAAGGAGATTGGTTTTGCTATAAAAAACATTGAATAATTCTCACAACATTTCAGAGAAAAGCGCGTTAAAATTTTATGAGAGTTAAACCTGAAAACTCCGCCACTTCTCATTTATTTACGAAAATGAATCATATGCCATTCTGTTTCGTTACATGCAATTTGCGCTTTCACATTTTTTATCTTTATTCATAAAAGTTTTAAAGAGTTTCATTTTTGAGGTCATTCCCTTTAACTCTTACACGAATTTGTCTGTATATTTCTTTTTTACTATTTTCGACACTCTTGTAGACCCACTTTTCGTCATCAAAGCGAGTTGAAATTCGGCACACATGTTCATGTCGCATGACAATTGAATCTATCAAAATTTGAACCGGAAATTTCCATGGAAAACCCGGAAAATCGGGAAAAATCATTTGAAAATTTGGTACAAATTTGATTAGTGATAAATCCGTTTCAGAAAAAATGCAGAGTTTTCCGATTTTTCCGAAATGTTCCGACTTTTCCGGAAAATTTTCCGGTAAAAAAGTTTTCTAAATTATGCACGATCACGTTTCCTATCAACTGGCATCATAACTTTCTCTCCGACAATGGTGAAAACTTGTAGAAAAATCGAGGAAATTTCACGTAAAACGCTTCTCCGCAGTTTTTCAGACCAAGGAAGCGTTTGAGCGTTTTGCAACCTAAGACAAAGTTGTAGAGCAAAATGAGTTGCATAAAGTTGCTTTTGTGGAAAATCCCATGGAAAACCCGGAAAAGCTGAAAAATCATCCGAAAATTTTTCATCGATATGATTAGTGTTAAATCTGTTTCAGGAAAAGTGCAGAATTTTAAAATTTTTCTGAAATTTCCGGAATTTTCTGACTGTTCCGAAAAATTTTCCGACAAAAAAGTTTTATAAGCTATGCGGAATCATTTTTATCCGTCCTACTGGCATCAATACTTTCTATTCAACAATCATGAAAACTTGCATGAAAAATCGAGGAAAATTCATGTAAATTTTTAAAAAAAATTTCATAGTACCTAATATTCAGTAAATCAGTGTCTTTTCAGCCGTCATAAAATTGTTTTAAAATATCTCCCTGCTGCACGTAATAACAATTTAGTTAACGTGAAAAAGGCAGAAAATAAAATAAGTAAAAAACGAGTTTTCAAACAAAACTGAGGCCAAGCCGCATGAAAAAGTAGAAAATAAAATTTTCTTCACACACAGAGGTGGACTCAGATTTTATTCGCTGACAATTACCGATATATTTCAGTATGATCAATCAGAGGTAATATGTGATTTGATTCATGAAGAGAAAGAATATTTAAGAGAAAAGTCCCAATCAAAAAATCTGAGTCCATCTCTGTGTGTGAAGAATAGTTTATTTTCTACTTTTTCATCCTGCTTGGCCTCAGTTTTGTTTGAAAACTCGTTTTTTACTTGTTTTTTTATTTCTTAGTTCCCTATTAGTTTATACAGTCAAGGTATGAATATCGCCTCAGATTCCATAAAAAGGGTCCTGAATATACGAAGATACAATTTTATCTTTCGTATACATAATCCGAACATATGGCTATGTAAACAAGATATCAACACAAACGTTTTCTGTTTTCAATGCTAAAACCCAGTAAAAGATATTTTTTATGCTAACATGGAATTTAAAATATTTCGATTTCAAATTGCAAACTGTTTTCTCATTTGTACCTTGGTGTAGACTCTAGAATTAAAACAAAAACGTCAACCAATGATAAGCTATGGCCGATTCGAGAGGAAATTTTTGCGTTTCTACGTCATTCGGACACAAATGTCATTTTTAACGAACTTGTTTTGAGTTCTTCATACCTACTATATTGACTGAAATACGTTTGAATATATTAAAATATTTAAAAAACAAAAACCTTAGTTTCTTCGTTTAAATCACTTCGGGAAAAGTAATTATGTGTTAGTGGAAAAGTAAAGAAATTTTCTAAATAGAAATATCTTTTTTCACTTTGATAAGCACGATTGAAATTGAGACGAACAAATTTCTGACATTTGTCCCTAAATGAATGAAGCAACCAATTGACAGATAATTCGGCCATTTAATTTTTGTGTCATTATGTCAGATCTTGATCCGAAACAAAAAATCATAAGGACAGCTTAGGCCATGTCATAGGGACAGCCTGAATTAAAAAAATTTACGTCTTTGTAGCGGTATGGCGGCTATTTGGAATCGTCGGCATTGTGATTCTCGTGAATGACATTGTGTTACCGCCATGTTTATTTTCATGGAGTACAAATAAAATGTAAGAGTGTTTTTGTATAACAAATCGTTTGAATGCCGTAATTTTTCCGACAAGTTTAATTAATTATCCTGTAAAGTGTAATTACGCAACGCCGGCCAGCCATAAAATTATGATTTTCGTTTCTTAAATCACCTAATTCGACCCTCTAAAAATCGCCATACTTGTAACAAATGACTTGGATTTTTCCGTCATCATCTCCCGGTCTATGATTCATCAGAGCTGTTTCATTCCTGTTGAGTAACGATACTACCTGAAGTGAAGTACGTAGTAATTGCATACAATTGACCTACGTCAAATCTTGGCAACAGCTAAAAACGAACTACAACTGCAAATAAACTGAACGAAAGGTAACATAATATGCACATTATAGGCGCTAAAATTCATGTTCGTGGATTCAATCATGCTTGCATAACGCCCATTATAGTTGAACCTTTGCTTTGATGATTTCTAATGGTAGAAAAGATGAAACGAAAATACTTGCGTATGTGTATTTCATTAGATAAAGCGAGATTCTAAAAAATAAATTTTATCGCAACACTGATCAATTATTACACGACACATATGTACATAATACGTACATATTTTAGGTAGACCTATACTTTTGCTCTTCAAAATGTTTTATAAATTTTCATTGCGTCAGTGAATAAGATTAATAAAATAATCTACTTACATTTCTCTACGGGTCACAACCAAAAGATTAGCAGGCTGCTGCTTAAGAATATAACTCAAATTGGATTTCAGTTTACGTTTTCGTTTCAATCTGATCTTCAAGCACGACGCGACCACTATACAGAATTGCCAAAATGTGCGCGATTCTAAGTAAACATACTCTATAATTCTATAATTCCGAAGGATTTAACCTTATTATTGGATGAATGGTAATATTCTGCCGAATATAAAGCAAACTTGAAGTATTTTCTATTCTTTCATATCTATCCAAAAGTATAGCCAGGCTTCTGTTTAATTCGAAGTTGAGAATCGTGGTATTGTTGTTGTGTTATTATTAGGAATTGTGATGGAATTTCTTTTACATATATGTTGTTGCTTTATAAACACTAATCTCGTTAATTTAGAGGTACAACCTATTGACAGTTCATACCTTTTCTACGAATGCCTGTCGACCAATATAGACGCGTAGCAAAATACGAAAAATTGATCTCTCGGAAATAATGAAGGCATCTTTGAAATTGTAAATTTTTATTTTCTGCTAACTTACAATCAAACTGACTACTATCTAAAGTTTAAAGTTCCAAATCATCCCTTTTAGTCAGTAAAAATAGGGAAACACATTTTGTTCAATTTGACCGATTCATCATAAATTATAACTTTGCAAAATACAGGAACTAAAGGGATACGTACTTTACCTCTACTAAATTCAAGAAATTTTAATTTTTTTTTATATATTATTAAGGCAAGTTCAGGAGATACCTTATTATCACTGACATATATAATATGGACTGCTTAACTTTCTATTTCATATGGGCTCAATTGCATATGTCAAAAAAGTTCTTATGCCGCACGCTGCCAACATTGAAAAAATTCATTGGCGGTAAGTTGACAAATTTAGCGCGCAGCTCGAAAAGCGATTATAAAAAAAACTTTTCGAATTTCTGCTGCGTTTCTAATGAATAAATTGCCTTTGGTAAAACAATTTTATCAGTAATAACCCTAAAAAATTAATTTAAAAACGTTTATTTCGACGGATCCACTCATTTGTTCGTTGTTTACTCAGTTGGTACTTGGTCCTTAGACCGAAAGAGTTAGCAATATAGAACCCACTTTTTGTAGTGCATTGCTATGAGCGTAGTCAGTCCATATTATACATGTCAGTGCTTATGATGTAAAGCACAGCATGACAGGAAGGTGATAGGGAAAGGAATTAGGAAATGTGGTGAGAGTGGTGGAAGTACTGATGTATGTCACCGTTAAACTTTCGTAAATTGTATGCCGGAGGAAAGAAAGTAGATGGTAAAGTGTTCAATATTCGCACAGTTCGGGATAAAAAAGCATCACGGAATTTTACTGTACGGTCGAAAGTGGGTAAAATGATGTGCGCGATTTGCAGCGCAAGTACTGCGTGTAGGAATCATTCTACATGGGATCAGAGTAGATATTTTATCGAAACATTGATGCATGTATAGATAAATGAGTGAAATGCATCAATCATTGCGGCGGTGTTCTAGTGAGTCGATAGTACAAGTCATTGCTACATCAGCAGTGAGCTTAAAGGAACTTTGGTAGACAATATCCAATGAAGGTAAGACTATGCGACCAGCCCCGGCCCAGATATGGAAATTGTATTAAATTCTAGGTCTGGTGTAGGACTTACAGAAGAACGCCAAATTCGATGGACTGAAATATTTCTAATACATTTTCAAAAATCCGATGCTTCTTTGGCAATAGAGAAGGTGTGATCTGTCCAGGTTAACCTATTGGAAATTTTAATGCCAAGAATGGATAATGATGGTGTATCGTAAATCAGCGCTCCATCAATAGAAATGGGAGTGAAAAGTCATAATCTGGCTTCAAAGAGATGAGACAGCTTTGGGACTTAGATGGCTTGAACTCGATGCGAATCGCTTTATTCCAATAGATGATATGATAAAGGTCGTTATTCATTGATCTTATCATGCAATCTCGTTTGACAGATCTGGAATTCTCTCTGGTGTCCCCAAGAGTGTCAAAGGAGTAAGCGATATCAAGGCTACTGTCACAGACGAAACTATGGATGGGATTAAAAGTATGGGGAGGTAGGATCTTTAATAACAATTAAGAAGATAAATGGAAAATTAACAGACCCCTGGGGCATATCGGCATTTAGAGGATGATGGTATTAGGCGATCAGGTAAAAACTTTCAATCTATAATAGCAGAGGAAGGGAGAGACCAAGTGCATTAAGTTTTACTAACAGGGCTGGACTCTATTGAAGACCTTTTAAATATCTAGAGTAACGATTTCGTAATCATCGAAATTATGAAGACTACCGTTCGAATGTTCCGTAAGAAAAGTCGGCAAGTCTCCAGATGAGCGTCCAGTCCGGAAGCCATAATGGCGATCATTGATCAACGATGAGACAGAGCTTTTAATTAACAGGGGTGAGAAACCATCAGGACTACTGCATTACGGCTTTACAGATGTGTATTGGCTCTTATATAGAGAATTTGAAGCGAATCTACCAGTCAAAATATTAGCTTGATCCATGGAGTCAACAACCACTTCACGATTAATAAGTATTGAAGGTATAGAGGAACTACTGAAGTTGTTCCTGATGGTTTTGACCAGAGAACAGAAATCGTGGCTGCCTTTACGACTTGCCAAGATTTTTTGTCTCACATTCTGGACAAATAGAAATTTCTCTCTCTTGTTAATGGACTTGCAGGTGCTCCGTGCGGTCTTGTAGGCTTGTTTCAGTTCTGGACATGGATGCAGTTGATAGGCGCGAAAAGCAGACTCTTTCACTTTTATTACTTGATTGAACTTATCGTTAAACCAGCATCGATTTTCCTGTTGTTGAGACCTGCTGTAATAATAAGGAATGTATTCATGCATGCCAAGACTAAGTATGTCACAAAGTTGTACATTCATCAACACAAAGATACTGATTGAGAATTTCCCAATCAAAATTTTAGATTTTTTTTTATTTAAAGGGGTGCAACCCCAATGGCTGTACCCTATGCGTGCAGTGTGGGGGATATGTTCAGAGTACAATACTAGTTTCCCTTGCGTACAAAATAGCCTCTACTGTACAGTGGCTTCATACCTATATAACTTTATACGGTCCTATCTCACAAGTAGACAACAAGCTGCTGTAGGTCAAAATTTAAGTTCAAGTTTATTGCCTCTTTTCTCGGTTGTACCGCAGGGATCAATCTTGGGACCATTATTGTTCACCATAATCCCGGAATCTGGTTCAATATATTTGTATGCTGATGATGTTCAATTATTTCTTCCAGCCAATCTTGACAACTTATCCGTGAGTGTCGATGAATTTTATAATGAGTTATCCCGAATTATTGCATGGCTTGTGGATAATAAGCCGTTGCTGAAACCAATATACATCGCAAAGTATACAATTTTTTCATAGATCGATTACTACTGTGAGTATCCCCGCATTGTATCTACAGTAACCGAAAAGAATATAGTTAAATGACAAATAATCTAGGCATGTCTGTATATGCAATATTGACATGGCGTTATCACATTGAGAAAACTGTTTCCAAAGTCTATGGTTACTTAAGAAACTGATGGCATCAAGCAAGGTAAAAACCTTATAAGCTCTATGAACAAATTATCAAAGCTCTTTTAATTCCCATTATAGCTTATGACGTCTGCATATAGTCCAATGTTGACAACATTATTCGTAGGAGCCTTACTGTGGTGTACAATGCTTGTCCTAATTATATACAAAAAAAAACTCTAGAGATTCTCCCATCACGTCGCACCCAACAAATTATTTTTCCAGGGGCTCAGACTTCTTTTATATCTCGCACCTTTTTTATTCATGGTATCAGACACTGGAATAATCTTCCTCTTAATATGCGTATGAGTTCCAGTCCTGTGACATTCACATTTAGAGCCTTATTATTTATTATCTGCTAACTGTTATACAATTGCATGCATGACGTCGTTATCGTTATATTATTACTCTTTTTTCATCCTATAGCTATATCTTCTCTTGTCTGATTTATCTATTACCTACTCTTATTATTATTGTTTTTAGCATATTTTTATTATCTGAGTTTGCTTATTTGATTAACTTTCACTTTTTTAGTTTGCTTAGTTTAAATTTTAGATTAAGTGGGTACACACATGAAATTACAACAGTAAAATTTTGCTAACTCAGAATTTGCGGAAATTAATGCGAATTGTATCTTAATTATAAGAACAAAAATAATAAAGAGTATAATTAAAAAAAAATTAATATTAGAATAGTTAGAATTCCGTCGAAGAGCTAAAGAATCGAAAAAAAAACAGATGTGAAATGATTTTATATGTATGTAACAATCAATTCAATGAAAAATGTCAACATTCCCAAAAGAGATCTCCACTTGATGTACATACATATGTGCTACCTACATGATATTACTGAAAACAACCACCTTATTAATTTAATTCCTTTTGATCTTTGGTAAACACAAACGGAAAAATTTTTCGTTTTCATTCCTGAAAGTTTCTTTTAAATACGTTTTAGAAAGGAACTAAATTCCGTTTCATATAAGTTTTCGCAAAATCTTCTCTCTACTATTTTATAAACTAATTTGAGCTATTAATGTAAGTGTTATAATAGCTTAAAGCATGCATAAAATCACATTATTATTCGGCATTAAAAAATCTTAAATTGACTTTCATTATCTCGATGTCATTTCGGCTAAATCTGCACTCCTTGTTAAAATGGAACACACACGATATCTGTCAGAACTTTCAATTTGCTGTTTGGCCTCGTAATTTTATTATTAATAATGAATCTATAAAAATCAATAAACGTCCAAGAAAAGCCTGAAAACGTAGCATCCTTACACATAACACTACACGTACGCAGATCCATCAGAAAAATCCGTTTTTGTATTCATAAAGGAAACAATGAATCCCTGGAACGAAAGGATGGCTTAGCTTAGAGGTTCATATGCGTTCTTCCTTGAGTTTTATAGGCACGTCTGAAGGAGATATACTTGTTTAGTATCTAACATCAAGTTCTATTGTTTCAGCATGTAATGTAGAGAATATAGTATCTATATTTTTTTTTCAATTTGCGAATACATATGTATGTGTATGTACTTAATGTAATCGCTTGTCTGACACTATACTAAAGAAATATGAACTACATTGAAATATGTATTCTGGTAGAGGTCAATACACAGCTAGGCATATTAAAAGGCGTAATAAAGGAGGGAAGGGTGGAATTTTATGCATTTAGGAGAATTTGTGTATCGTGGAAAACTATTTAATCAATCTTTTCTTCATTTGTAGCTTGATGTAGCCATGGAGCATGACTTGAAATAGTACTCCGAAAATCGTGATTCACTGAGCTCTACTCCAAGTAAGAGCCGAACTATTTAAAATAAAAAAAAATTTTGTCCCAGTTGAAGCAAAAAATGTTTCCATGTGATAGTACCACCTAACCTAAACAAACAAAAAGTTGTATGACGAGAGCCATCTCAGCCAGTTCGGAGTTACAAAATAATTGCAAAACACCTTTTCTATTTTTACAACTTTTTTTTTTCTTTTACTTCTTTGTTTTGTTTTACAAAAACTTTTAACTGTGGACTCTGTAGCTCTACATATAATGAGATCTTAATACCTTGACCTTTTAAGATGCAGGGTTTTTCGCGAAAAACTAGCATGTTTTCTTTTTTACAACATTTAATTTTGGCAATTTGTTGGCAATAATAAATGTAATATAATTACATCTCTAATTTAAAATTAAATGGACTCTATAAAAATACATTTTGTACTGCAACGAATTTACCAGCTATTTGTAAAATTACAATGTTGTGTGGAATTCGTTCACCATAAGCACTGTAAAATTACAATGTTGTATGGAATTCGTTAACTCTATGCATTGTAAAACTACACTGATGTGTCGGAAAGTGTTCCCTATGAGTGTGGTGAATTAAAATTTAAATTTGATTTGACATCTAACGTATTAACGATAGTCTTGTTTTATTTCAGAAAAAATTTTATTTATAACATTTGGAATTCGCTTTCATCATCTTCTCGAATAAAGCTGTCGATGTGTTGTTACCAGTTGTTACTTATGGATACAGATATAGCGTTAATCAAGCTTATTCTTAAGTGTTTTGGAATGCCATTCCATTCGAAATCAAACATTAAACTGAATTGAGATTTAAACAGTATATATTATGTCACTCAGCCGAAAATGAAACCAAGCTTGAAATCAAAAAATATTTGTTTTATATACTTACTAGGTAGACATCAATTTAAAATGTGTTAGGTAACTACTTAAATGGCTTTGATGGTAATTCATATCTATGTATATAAAGTAAAATAACTTCTTATCGAGCAAAAAAAAAACAATATCATCAACTTTGACAACAAAATTACTTTGAGGCAGATAAAGTTTCAACACATGGGGACATTTAATCTTACAAAATATTTATCATCATGAGTCATTTCTTAAAAAAAACATAATTAAGCACATTTACATAATTATTTAGAAATTTGATTAATTTCAAGGAATGCTAACAAGGAATTTTTACACTGCTCTCTGGTATTCTACCTATTAGACGAATTACTTTGCTATACTGTGATGGATTTTTTGGACCCTCTTGATGCTTCTGTGTTTAATTCAAAGATAAATCTTTGTATGATTTCGTATGTCTGCGATGTCTGCACTGGGCATTTAATGTTTAAATTGTAGTAGTATTTGAAAATGTGCCCGAATAACATAAGAAAATTCATTGTTGAAAACTCTAAACCGCTTGTAAGGTATCTAAATGATTTAAAGCCCCCTTCAATTTCAGGACAAACCACCATACCGCGCAAGGAATCTTGAAAGTTCATAAGATTATTATTTTTACAGAAACTCAGTAATTTATTCGCATGTATACACTTGAAATCAAGTTATGGGCAATTTTGAACTCTTCTGATACATTGAATTTGGTCTTAAGCTTGAGAAAAAGCAATGAAAGGGATTTCTTCAATGCCTTTGGAATCATTTGAATAGGAAAATCCACGATGTTGTATCTCTCGATTTCTAATTCATTTGTGTCTCTTTTCACGTTGGAAAATATTTTATGTTTCCTAAACACATGACTGTGGAAAAAAGTCTTAATTTTAAATACTACTTGTTCACAATTTTCAACGGGGCAATGTAGTAGTTCTTCTATAAGTAAATAAGTAAGGATTCATGATTTACAATTATTTAAAGCGAACGGCAAGAAAATCTTCATACTCCTTGCTTCCAAAAAAGCAAATAACATTTTCTCTTTGAAAAGGATGAAAGCGAAAGTAGTGCGATTTAAAAGAGAGATATTTAGAAAACCTTTCACCAAATTTAAAAGAAAAATTATTTCTCAATCTGTGCGTGTACAAATGCTTATCATAATCTTGAACACTTGTTAATTAAATTTCGTAATCTGTACAAATAATAAAGAAATTACTTTGACAAGACATACCTTCACACAGTAAGAAAATTCCAAGCTATAAAATGAAATGTAATACAAAATTTTTGAAAATATCCACCTTAAAATTATCTTTAATATACAGAAAACTTAGGGATCAAGCTAATCACTTCAAAGTACAATGAAAAGGTGATGAAATAACTGATTCATGCTAAACAAGAATAAACATGCACTATTTTTCCCTTTTTCAAGAAATTTAAAATTTTTGATGCGGAAAATAAAATCCATTGATTGTGTTGTAAAATTACTATGCAGCATTGCCAATCCAAACTGGTCAGCACGTAAATTTAAATTTTTGTATGAATTCTCAATTCTCAATGGATTATTAACATGGACATCCTCTAATATCACACAGGTAAAGCCGTGTACATGTCTGTTCTTGTTTTTTTTAGATAAACGTATGAAATTAATACAAAAAAACCGGCGAAGTGCGAGTCAGACTCGCGCATGAAGGGTTCCATACCATCGTACAAAATTTAACACTATGTAGGTACTTTTTATTTATTTTTTCAAATGAGAGTAGGCATAATGTGAAAAAATAATGCTGTCATTTGAAGAAAAAAAAATGCCTACTTATGATAATAATAATAATGAATGAGAATAAACCGAGGAAAAAACGCCGAAAAAATCACGTTTCTTGTATGGGGGCCCCCTTTAAATTCTAATTTAATTTTATTTTTATAATTTTTTGTTATATCGACAATAAAATACACAGTCTGTGAAACTTTCAACTGTCTACCTATTACGGTTCATGAGATATAACCTGGTGACGGACGGCCTTTTGGGTATGGAACCCTAATAAATTTTTACCACATTAAATGTAGTGAAATTGTAATAACTCTTTAAGTCACCTTAAGCCCATATTTTAATTGGTTTTCTAAAGATCTATATTATTTGTGAGCTCCAAATGCAGCGTAGAGTTTGTTGAAGTTTACTTCAAATCGGATGGAATTTTCGTTAAAAAGTAGCTAATCAATAAAGAGTTTAAAATATTACGCTCCCAAAGAATCTTTATTTTCAGACGGACACGTCCGGGCACAAGCGATATTTCAAGCCATGCCATGGCGTTAAATAATTTAACTCATGACGAATTAAGCTTTCAAGGACTTTTTTGAAGTTCAGATATAAGTACGGCTCCCGCACGCATAAAATGTCCATATATTCCCTGTAGATATCACTTTTACTCAACCAAATGTGCTCTAAATACATATTGAAATGTGTTTACAATATTAAATGTTGGAAATTAAATGCCAACACTAAATATTGTGAAATAAAATTCCCGGATTTTACCAAAATTTCAGTCGTAAGACAAAATCACTATGCATTTAAAATTACATTCCAAAAAATGCCACCCTCACTGCCAAAATGATAAATTGAAATTTAAATTGGTTTGTAAAATTGCAGTGTGAGACATTTAGAAATAAAAAAGAAATAGGATGAATGGACAGTTAAATTACGTTTATTTAATGATATGTTTAGGATTTAAAAGCGAATATCTCCCAATTTAAAATGAAATTGAAAATGTAAAGGTTTTATGCCCTAGACACACAGCACTCTTAATGAAGAAATAACTAACGACTCATTAGTCTATAATGATTCCTTATAAACTGCGGACACACAGCCATTTCTTTAATTAAGTTGTACTGTCAAACTGGTTTTGATAAGCTTATGGCATTAAAGAAGCGATATTGATCGAATTAACGCGATAGATTTTGTTTTCATTTATTTTATTTTCAATTTAACAGTTTGCTAATGAGAAAAACATTATATTTAAAAAAAATATTGATAATATAATTTGTGATTTGCATTTCTTTGCATTTCTTCTTCTTATTTTTCAAATCGGCAGATGCACAGCGGAGCTCCAGATTTACATTATATGCCAAATCTAGCATATTTTTCCTCATTATAGCTATAATGAAGGAGGAAATACTTCATTAGTGTACTTCATTATTATCTGATTTTCGAGCTATAATGACGTATACTATGTGACACACGGGATTTTAATGAATACTTAGTACAAATGATTCATTAGTTCGTACTGTATGTCTAGGGTATTAAGTGTTTAAATATAATTATGAGTGTAGTAAAATGTATTAATACGTTCATTTGACGTTATTGCGAAAGTCGACTCGATTTCAACTGACTCCATGGAATCCCAGAAAACTCTAAATGCGAAAAACTAACCGATGCATCTAATCTTAGCTATTCTTAGCTATTTTGTCTCTTCGATTGATAAACAATAGAGAATTTTATACCAATGTAGGCTATTTGTTTCCTTTTGTTGATTTTATCTCTTCGAGTCAATTAAAACCGACTAACATTCCCCAGAAAGGTCCAGGTTCACAGTATGCATTTTACAAGTAAATGAGATGCTAGATTCCATCCAAATTATTAAAACCTGAGTACTGAAATTGTGTAAGCTAGGAAGATTTTCTATTTTTTTCCTTTAAAAAAAGCAAAATAGTAAGTATATTTACTTTTCGACAATTAAATAATTTGACACAGGGTGTGTTTGTGTCGCATAATCTTAATCCCTGGGCGCGACCTCCCCCTCCACCACCCATCCCCCTCTCCTAATATTTGGTTATATCGAGTGGTATTACACTATCGGCGTAAACGCTATTAGCATTTGATGAAGTGACTAAAATTTTCAGACAAATAATGTAAAAAGTGGCTAAGTGAAAACCGTTACACTATTTGCCTACTCTCAATGAAATGCTGAGTTACTTTAAATGTCTACAACATAATTCATAGTGGACTACTTATTTTCTTCCCCTATTTTGCAGCACACGTTTTTCCTAAAGTAGTTTTACATGAATGGGCCACAGAGGAAGAATATAAAATGATAAAGCCAATTGCTGAGAGCCGCTACATATATAAAATTTTGGATAAAGATTGGGCTTATCAGATCAACAAAACGATGTGGGGGGAAGGGGGGGGGGGGTTGAACCTCTGAAACCCCACCACATATATACGTCCTTGCCACCCTGTAATGTACCTCTACATACTGCTCTTCTAACCTCCTCCATGTCACCTGAGGACGTGTGTATCTTTTTACTGAAGAGCATGGAGTATATTCCCACCTTTCTCGGATTCTGATTACATCACTTCCAGTCAGGGTTTTTGTACTTAACGAGAAGCAGCGTCTGTACAGTCTTAGTGTCTTTTGAAGCATTATTACTTGTATGCCATTAATACCACTGAACTTAAAGGATTTGACTGAATCTGTTGTTTTATTGTTGACTATGGAGTATATTAATTGCTAATCATTAATTTAATTTAATTCTGTATTTAGTTTTCATTATCTTTCTTTCTAACAGTATATGACAAATGTATATAAAATAAATAACATATTGTTACGAGCAACAAAGTGACACAAGTGACATCTGTTGGAAATGGAAACAGCTTTAAGTTAATGACATCTTAGTAAACCTTGGGTGCGGACAACGGAATATTCAGGAAGGTTCCAGCACAGACAAGAAATACCCAGACAACGACGGTAGTACTAAAGCAGGCTATACACGATCCGTTTTGCCGTGGTTTTACGGTAAAACCACGACAAAATGGAACGTGTGTAGCGAACACCACGTTTTGAGGTTCGGATGTCTACTAAAATCAGAATTCTGACATTGATTTTATACATATAGATATGCCACCGCCGAGCACAAGATGTTGTTACATCTTCTCACTGAGTCCCCACTGTAGTACTTTATCATCTGCTCACCAAAAGGTCCGCCATCTGTTAGTAAAACTTGGCGAATATTAATAATAAGTTGTCTTCGGTTATAAATAGCGCCATATCACAGGAAAGAATCTAATCTAATTTTGATTTTTCCGTATTTCTTTATCTAATGATGTGTAGAAATGTGGAAAAAATCTGTAATAAAGAAATTTAAACGCATATCTTGATTAGTATCAAGATGATTTGAAGGATTTGGCGAATGAGTATGATACGTGATTTAAGTGAAAAGAATTTCATACTTCGCTTTCGCACCAGAAAGTTGGAGAACAGACAAAACTCTTATCTAGACACTGCGGGCTTCCAAGAAATTTTTCGGTCGGATTTTCGATAGATTTTCTGCGATCTGCCATTTCATATTTGTTGGTGACTGGTGCATTGAGTTTTCGTTAATAATTTGAAATATTTTCTGCCAAACAATTTGTTTAGCTTGATGAAATTTCTTAGAATTTTTGATTCGGATGGCGGTAGGTATACAGAAAGCAATACTTATTATGAGCGTAACAAACATTTTTTTTCTTATAAATTACTGGAAATTTTTCTTCAGAGCTCTAATGCATTATTGGTTACCGAGACCGATGTAATAAAGTTGGATTGATTCGGGTGCTGAGCCTAGATAGAACATTCTTTTGTTTTTCTAAGAAATATACTGGCAACAACGGGAGACAACAAAAAGGTCAGATTTAATTGGTTGATGGAATTGGCATACCAGGCAGTGAAATTCGACTTTTGAAAACTGCTTTGTTTACCTGTGGAACGGAAGGGACACAGGTAAACGCAACCCGTCTCACCAAACAGATGGGCCGCCGTATACCTATTGAGATGGTGACGCTGCTAGCACTCGTACTATATGTAAGAATTTTTAATGATCTGCAACTGGCTGCTGCGAAACGAAGCTGTTGACGCGCTGGCTGAAAGGAAGCATTGCAAAATTGACGCGATTTTGAAATTACAATTACCATTCCTAATTTGAAAATAAGTTATTTATTTACCTAAGTACCTATAATATATATAAGTTACTGAAATAATGTGGCAAATAAAATATGTATTAAATTACATATGCATTAATTTAAATAATAATTTCTTGTAGAACAGAAGGAATACAAAATTCAACAAAAAAATCTCTTACGAAGTACTTTTCTATATATCTCTATATATCTCATAAAAAGCAAATTTATTGAGAAAAAATCTGAAATTCCTTTGAATTCCTTTATTACATTTTTTCCACATTCCCAGCCATTGTTAGATAGGGAAGAAGAAAAAACATTTGTATCGAAGATAACTTAATATCCTCATAATTTACAATTTGTTCTAATAGATGGCGCCATATGTAAACATGATTTCACTCATTTGGGAAATATTACGGCCTCTGTTTTCTAATTTGGTACAAGTAAGGGCATCTGTCGAGAAGATGTAACAGATTTGATGGCATATCTATATGTATAAAGTCAATGATTCTGGTCATGCCAGAAATGCAACGAAACAGAATGGAAAATATTTCGTTTTCGCAAATAAATTAGAAGTGGCGGAGTTTTCACGTTTTACTCTCATAAAATGTTCCCGCGCTTCTGTGAAAACCGCTTTTTGCTGAAATATTGTGAGAATTATTATTATTATTTTCACTACAAGATGACGGCAAAACGTGTTGAAGTTGTTACGTGTGTGGGGCGTTTTTTTACCAGATTTTAGGTTTGTATCTCGACTAAAACATTGTTTTAAAACGACGGCAAAACGGATCGTGTATGGCACCCATAAGAAAGCAATGTATGGAAGAGCTTATAGCAAACCTCACTAACTCACTGATCTCGGCTAAATATATCATGGGTACGAACCAAAAATGTTTTTAAATATAGGCAAAAATTCATTTCTTTCATAGAATTTAAATCGACCATATTTCTTCAGAATTTGTGTGCATTCGAAGCCTATTCGAATAAGTTGTGTCTGGACAGTCTCGGCTTCGTGGAAGTTGGATTGGTTGCTGGGACTTGTTAGCTAAAAACTTTTATGAGCGTAGATCTAGGTATATCAGCGCGGATTTTTTTCTTAGGCCTTTATAAATTGATTTCAATGTAGGAAAGAATTGATGTATTTCTTAGAATTGAAATCGACTATATTTCTTCAGAATTCGTTTGCATTATGGGTGTCTGCAGACGGTCCGAACAAATTCTGGTTGACGTCTTGCTGGATTTTTAGTTGTGATGGGGCGGGGGGGAGATAAATAAATTTATGTTTTCAATACCTCGCACACATTTTTTCTCTTAGTTTGAATCATATTTATTTTCATATATCACGACTAGGCAAGCAGGGAAGCCGAAACCGCTGAGAGTTCTAAGTACATACGCACTGTCGTTCTTTGCGTTCGTTTTTGTACCTTGTTCTAGAACTCCCATATACTGGAGAGCACAAATTGTTCTGTCGATTGAAGTGAACTTTTTGTACTGTTCCCTTCATTTAAATCGTTTCTATGAAAATGAATGAGGCGTTCTTTTTGCATCTTTTATTCTGCCCTGTACTGTGTGGACACAAAAGAGCATAGCTAATATCTTTCGAGTGCCATTTTTGTTTGTTAAAATTTGTAATTTTTTTAAATGCCGAAACCAGAAAATGCAAGATCTACCTGATTTGGTTGTAAAGATTAGTGATAGCCGCAGGCGTTATTTCCTTAAATCTGCGATTTGTACCCATGCCAATAAATTTCGCCAAAATGTGTAATTTTATATGCTCATCCAACTTAAAAGTTTTTATTTCATTCCCGCCGTGGCCGTTGTACTGATTTGATGTAAGTATTATTGAAATAAAATAATATTTGTACAATATAAAATAAATTTATCGGAAAACAAGTTTCGTTTCAATGCAGCTGTTATAGTAACAGCAGAAGATAATTTTGAGAAGGGTAGATAAATTGGGTTTCCTCGAAGTTTTACGAATTTGCGGTTTATTATTTATTGCAGATATAAAGCTAGGTATTTATTGAAATATTTTCTCATTTGGGGGCTCTATTTCTATATTTTTAGTAAAATGACCTCAAAACAAAGGAGGGAATTACTTGATGATGATATTCGCCGTGCCATTGAAGAAGAATAAGATGATGATCTAAATTCGGATGAAGAGACGGAAAGAGAAGCTGCTGTGGATTTCCCTCCAGATGAGGAATCCAATGCTACAGAAATAACTTCCGAGATGGGGGGATACATACAGTGATTCTGATGATGAAAGAGAAGCAGCGAATGAGCAATATATTGGTAAGGACGGAACTCTTTGGAACTCGCTACCTTTGCCAACACGAAGAACACCTGGTGCATTTAGAAATCCAGTAAGTTTGCTTGCCTCCTGGTTTCACATAGACAGCCCAGTGGATGCCTTTTCATTATTTTTCGACAATACTGTCTTCGAAATAATTGTCAAATACACAAATTTGGAAGCCACTAGAACACTTGGAAATTCATGGCAACACACAAATGTTGTAGAAATACGTGCGCTTATTAGTCTCTTGCTTACTGCGCGTGTCAATAGCCAAGGCAAGGTTGATTATGAAAAATTCTGGCATAAATTATTTGGAAACCCTATCTTTCGGGCCACCATGGGTTGCAATAGATTCAAAAAACCTTTGAGATTTATTAGATTTGACGACAAAAATTCAGGAACTGTGCGAAGAGCAAAAAATAAATTAGCCCCGATAAGAGATGTTTGTAATATTCTAAACAAAAATTTCCTAAAATATTACAATCCTGGATAAAATTTTACAGTACAGTACAGTTAGTATCGTTTCGTGGACGAGTACCCTTCAAACAATATATTCCTAGTAAACCGGACAAATACGGAATGAAAATTTGGTGGATTGTAGAAAATGAGACTGCGTATCCATTGCAAGGATTACCATATTTATGCAAAGAAGGCAATGCAAGGGCCGAAAATTTAGCCCAAAACGTCGTGGAATCATTATGTGAGCCATTTGTATGCACCAATCGAAATATTACTTTTCATAATTTTTTCACTTGTTACGAATTAGTCAATTCTTTATTACCGAAGGGCTAACAAGCGTAGGCACACTAAGAAAAAGTAAAACATGTGGACCATCGTCTTTTCTACCGCATCCATCGTCGAGGGCCATCCAAAGTAATATGTTTGGATTTCGAAACACTATCGCTAATTTCGTAGGTTCCAAAAAAAATCGCTGCGTTTTTTTTCTACGAAATCTCATACAACAAGTACAGTTGTTAATAATAAAAATAAGTCTGAGGTGAATTTGTTTTATAATCACACTAAAGGTCGTGTAGATACCCTCGATAAAGTATGCCACGCATATACAACAAGACGCCAAACTAACCGCTGGCCAATGGCATATTTTCAAAATCTTATTGATGTAAGTGGAGTTGCTGCATTAGTTATTTGGAAATATATATATATAAAGGAATCAGTGCAGCTCATATATCCGAAATGAATGAAATTTGTTATGATAACAGTGAAGAAAACAGAGCATCAATTTCATAAGCACTACCAGTAAAGCGCAAACGTTGCTATTTGTGTCCAAATAAAATCAGTCGCATGCCCAAACAACACTGCGATAATTGTCCTAAAAATGTTTGTACAGAGCATTCAACAAAAAAATAAAATGTAATGAATGTAATAATAAGTAATATATACAAACAATGATATATATGTATAAAAAATAATTAAATATTTAAAGTTACTATTTTACTCAATAAATAAACTGAATTAAACGAAGTAATAACACTCTAGAATTATTAATTTGAGCTATTTTGTACTATGAGCCTCTGAGGCTCTTCTATCCGTTTGTGTTATAAAACCATTCCATCCTGATGAAGGTTAAATTGTTTTCACTCACTTTTGTTATGACCGTTTATATTCGTTAGTGTACTTGTACGTAGTTTTGCCTCTAGTTTTCAGCATTAATAAATTTAAGTTGTTAGAAATTTTGATGAGGTTTTCACTAACACCTAATTGCATAGCAACTTATAAAGACTATGTGTGAGTAACACAAATGGAGCCATTTCATAGTTAAATTTATGCTGTGAGAAATTTCTCCCTAGATAAATATTTAATTTCGTGGTTAAAATACTGCAGTTCTCTAAACCCTTTGAAATATTCATTACGCCTGAAAACCAAGCGAACTAATTATGTAGGGTTGGACCAACAAATATTTATCAGGACCACAAATTTCCAGTCAAGGATGCTAGAGGTACTGGAGGATAATAATAATTCAGGTCATACATAAAGCTTTTTATTTTCTGTATACAAATATATATACATAAGTATCGTACATGTAATCAGATGGGTAATTAATATGAAACTGCGTCCAAGGACGATAACATTATAATTAACATAATACTCCCATTATTCTCTGCTCATGTTGGAGGCGAGGATCAAAAACTGGCTCTTCGGTGTGGTTGGCTCTGATATGATTCTGTATGCACAAGAAATAACAACAATTTAGTGAATCCTTTTAATTTTTTACTCATTTCGTTCATTTATTTTCAGGGAAAAATTAATTAAGTGAACAGGATGAAATCAACCTTGATGTGGATTGTTCTCGGTGGAGCGATTCTTTTGTTCGGTGGAACAGCTGATGCCTGGGGAGGATTATTTAATCGCTTCTCACCTGAAATGCTTGCGAATATGGGCTATGGCAATCATGGTGGAGGATATCATTCATTTTTGCAGGTAAATTGAAAATTAAAAAATATTTTTTTTAATATTATGCTAATTATGAATATATGTATGTGGAATAATTTTTACGTAACTGTGATGCATATTTCTTATAACTGTTATAATAATTTTTGTTCGAACTTGTTTAATGTGAAGAAGGATTATTTGTGACGTAGACAGATACATTAAGTGGCATATTTCAAAATTGATGACAGTACAGACCTTATCACGCGTGGAGAGAGTCAATGGGGGTAATAAGCTCCCCCTACCCGCCCAGGATTCAGTCAGGTACCTCGAAAATTAATGCATTCACTTATATCTCATATAAAAGTGACATAAATATTTGTACTTATGTGGTTGGTATTTCAAACCCATGTACAAGAAAACCAAGTGGAACACAGCAAAAAAACTGTTCTGATACAAATGTAAATAAAGTGAAAAAGTTAACAGCTTTCAGATAGTCAACATAATAGATAGTGAAAAGTATTAAACCCACCCTACCCTGTATAAATATTTTTCATTAAAAAATTGGTGAAGGAATCAAAATAAAATTAAATTAAACCAGATAAAGTGCTTAAAAAGAGAATTTATGCAAAAATTAATGCCCGTCTGGACAGCTGGACTAGGTCGAAGATTTGTATTAATAATATCTAAGAAAAAGATAATTGGAAAAATTCTTATTTGAGATAGTCCCTTTAGAAATTTGAAGTAGAAATTAAGAAGAACAAATAGTCAAATTTTTCAATTTTTTTTTCCTATTAATCGCTAAGCTATCCTTCTGCTTTTTAGTAAACTTGATGATGGTGTAGTGTAAAGTTTAAAATGGTGGATAGCTTTTTACTCGAAATTAATATAAATGTAAGTACCAAAGAGGTACTAAATCCTAATAACCACGAGACGAGAATACTGGACACGGAACTTTCTAAAATAAATATGGTCCGAACATCCTGATGTCAGAATGGCTGACCACTTTTATCCTTAATTATCTTTTTTTTATGAATTGGTACTAAATGTTTTACGATAGGTACCAAATGGTACCAAATAGGTTCTAAATCGATAGAATATTTTTAATACAAATCTCCGACCTGGTCCAGCCATCGTAACGTTCAGAGAATTATGCTTTTCAATAAGATTTTTATTTAAATATCAATCGGAGATTATACGAGAAATATCTCCTAATTTACCTTTTATTTATTGAAAAACCTCACTTCATTTTTCTGTGATTCTTTCGTTCTTATGCAAATTCTCTATTCCATTTAAACATATTATTTTCTTCTAAAATCATCATCTAACCATGGCATTGCTATAAAGGTGTGGTTATATATAAAGTGAAGTCCAGAGTCGGACTGGGAGGACGGGTTATCGGGCGCTAGCCCTATGGGCCGGTGGTCGTTGGGCCGGTCATATCGGAGTGAATCGCAACTAGATGTATTTGACACGTACTCTGGACGAACGTTGCGGTTGCGGTTAGAGGAGAGCTATGAGTTAAAAATACTCAGAAATGTCCCACAACTTATAATAAACACTAACAGGACGCGGCTCCAAGATAAATTGTGGGCCTTATCAAAATATTTTTAACATCATATCGTTTTTATTTTGAAAAACGCATGGAAAGTTAAGTTTTTTTATCAAAAGGGCTCAACAAGGCTTTCAAAGTTTTGCTATACCTATGTGTAATATGTTTAAGCTCAATTCTTTCCTCAGTTCCTTCACGCAGAGCCATAACAATTCGTTTTGGTGCCTGAGGCAAATGTATAAATTTATGTACCTGATCTATAAAACTCTCAACTTTACCAATCGTCAACTGACTGCACAAATTTGAGCAACAATTGATCATGAGAACAGTAAGTAATATTTATTGCACATAAAATTAGTTGATAATCATTTTTTTCGAGTAACGTATACATTTAAAAACATTGGGGGAATCAGTTTGATAGAAATGTTTTCAAGAGTTTATAGATGGACTTTTCTATCGTTTTTCGCCGTGAACTAGTTCCCAATATTCCCGAAATTCGGAATGCTTGTCATTTCTGTTTCGATTTACAAAACAGCCACATTCGATAATCTTTCTTGACCCATTGTAGTTCGGAGGTGATAGGTGATTTTTTATTAAAATGTACATGAACCTATCGTCACCGGCAATATCAGAGAAACTCAGAGCTGGATTTCAGTATATAGGTAGGATACTTGGATGCTATAGTGAATTGATCAATGCACGATTAAAGCAAATCCAAAAGCGGCTTTTCTCAGACTATCAGCGTACATTTTACTACGAAGATCGCTGGAAAGGTTTGCAAAATCTTCGAAAACTTATTCCAACATTTCATATTTCCAGGTCATTTCCACGAAGTTTTGGTTTCGTTGGCATACTGGGTGCATCATTTTGTGATTCAGAACGTTCGAGTCACTTCTTTCTTGCTCTGGCCAATGTCAATGTCAAATGTATTTAAATAAACGGTTATAACTCAAAACTAATCTATATTTGTCAAATGCAAACGTTGTTAATATTATTTTTTTCACACGCAATAATTTTTTATTTTTAAACGGGGTCCGCCCCTCCGCTTCGACGTCTGCCTACTTGCCTCATCTTCTTACAGCTCTGCTTCACGGGTAAAATTGTTCGTCTCTCGGATACTGTTTCCACAGAGAAATTTAGTTTTAATTTTAAGGAAGAAAAGTTAATCGCTTTATCACATATTTTGTGCATACATATTTCCATTTTAAATTTCTTGCTTCCTCTTCTTTATTAAATGTTGCTACTTCTAGAAAAAAGCCAATGGAATCTAACAATCATAGAAAACGATTTCTTACTCTCCTTGTGCTTGGTTGACTAGGAAATCAGCCTAATAATTTGGGTTGTTCGCCTTTTTAAAAAACGTCATTTTTGGAGATCTTTAGGGGCTAGTTTGTCGTCATTTGCCCGGACCGATTTGAAGATCCAGTCTGACCCTGGTAAAGTCACTATAAGTATTTGCAAATTTTCATGCAACTTTTACTCTAATACATAAATATTTTACTAAATTAAAAATGTGGAAAACAATAATGTTACGCGCCACAAAGTGATAAAAGCGACATCTGTTGGAAATGGAAACAACCTTAGGTTAGTGAAATCCTAGTAAACTTTGGGTTCGGACAACGAAATATTCAGGAAGGTTCTAGGATAATTTGTAGAATATAAATACATCCAGGAGGCGAGTCTTATTTCAGGCAGTCAGGTGAACGAAGAAAACTATTTGGATTATGATAATTAGAAGTACAGTCCTAGCGATAACTAAAGAATTGATTTGATAATCGTTTGTGAATTTGTGAGACTAAACAGTAAAGTTAAATAAAGAAATCACTTTTGAATTATATCTGAAATATTATGTTTTAAATAACTAACTAAGGCCACGCTCGTAATAATATCTTTCGAGATAATATCCGTCAAAATCTTGTTTGTGTTTCATAACTACGGAATGCAAAGAAAGTAAAATCTGATTGGCTCATATTGACAGTGTTGGCAACTGAAATAATATTTCCCTTGATATGTAATACTACAATATTTATAGATCTCTCCCTTTTGCAAATACTCGCTACACTTCCTTTAAGTGTGGGAACAGCGAAGGAGGTTTTTTTCTGCTGTCGAGCGCCTTAAGACGTGGATTCGTGCAAATATGGGAGAGGAGTTCCTCACAGGGCTTGCTTTGTAAATAACCATCAGGATGTCGTCATCGATGTAGATGACGTTATTGTCAGATTCGCAAAACAAGACAAAGAAGATTGAATTTTCCCCGTATAATATTTAATTAATAAAATACTTTTTTCCTTTTTTAGCCTGTGAGCTTTTGTCTGATTATTCAGACCATTTTCCTTTTTTTCTGCGGGAATACGTATGCTGATTTTTCGTCTTGTATTCGTTTTTTGTTGTTTGTCGCCAGAGCAACTGCCCCTCCCCCCAGAGGAATTTCATTGCATTTTTGGCAGTACTAAAAATCTGATCGGAGGACCAACTAAAATTGTTGGATATTTCATTGCCGAAGATATTTAGGAATGGCGAGTTCAAGATATCTTCTTCATCGACGGAAATTACTTGAACAAGTGTTGTGGTACGTTTGATATATAACAGACAATATTGCGCTCTGGAAACATTAAACAAGACCCGATTAACTCTGTCCAAGTGAGCATTGATGTCAAATCATTGTTTAGCTATAGGTTCAGGCTATGTTTATCCATTATAACATTCCCGCGGGAGTGAGCTATAACATTGAAAGAGTACACGAAATCAAGGGTGCTTTCGTCTGCAAGGCCATGTAATGGGTGATTTTTTAAGCGTTTGGTTTTTAATTTTCAGAAAAAAAACACAGAAAAATTGGAAAAAAGTATAAAATTGTTATTAGAGATTAAATCTGAATCCTTGCCATTTTTTTTTTTAAGATTATTTTATGTAAATGTTGGCCACAACTATGTTCCAGGTGGTCCATACGGGAAGTCGAATTCTGAGTGACTGTTTCGAGCATAGCCGCTGGTATCTCACCGATAGCACGTATGATGTTATCTTCTAGTGCTTGAATCGATGCTGATTTATCGGCATAAACAAGAGATTCGACGTACCCCCACAAAAAAGTAATCCAACGGTGTTCAGTCGCACGATCTAGGCGGCCAATTCACTGGTCCAAAGCGAGAGATGAATTGCTAACCAAATTCATTTCGCAATAGATCCATCGATACGCGTGCTGAGTGGCATGTGGCACCGTCTTGTTGAAACCACATGTCAACCAGACTCTGGTCGTGTATTTTGGGCAATAAAACGTTGGAAATCATTGCACGATAGCGAGCACTATTGACGGTAACGTTGTTCTCATTGTCATATTTAAAAAAGTACGATCCAATGATTCCACCAGCCCAAAGTGCATTTTTCAGGATGCATTTGCAGCTCTTGTATTACTTGTGGCTGATCATTGGACCACATACGGTAATTTTGCTTATTTAGGTATCCGTTCAACCAGAAATGTGCTTCATCGCTGAAGACAATTTTTTTGTAAAAAAACGGATCTTCTTCCAGCTTTTCCAAGGCCCATTCACTGAAAATACGATGCTGTGGCAGATCGCCCGGCTTCAGTTCTTGAACGAGCTGTAGTTTACATGCGTTCAAACCAATATCCTTGCGTAAAATCTTCCACGAAGTGGAATAACACAATCCCAGTTGCAGCGAACGGCGACGAATGGACACATCACGATATTCACCAACACTGGCGGCTACAGCAGCAATATTTTCTTCGGTATGCACTCTACGCACACGGGTGGGTGGTCGAAGTAGCCGAAACACATTTTTCACAGAGCACGAATTTTGATAATTAAATTCAATAATTTGTAAGCGATGTCCGGGTGAAAGTCTTTCCATGATGAAATGGCAATGCAAACTGAACAACTTTAACTTTGTCTCATGTCACGAATCACGCTTGAGCTGTCAAAACCAGAGCACTGAAAAACCAAACAGCAAAAAAATCACCCGATAATAGGTGAGCGGTAAAAATTAGACTAAGAGAGAACTAAGACTAGGGCGGAACCTTTCGGTACAAGGACATTGATTATAAAACGGTCAGACATAACTCCGTCCAGAATAACTTGGATTGAACGGTTAGAGAAACTTTTCGCCCCATTTTCAGCAGAGAGGATTTAGACCTAATGCCTGAAATTTAGCTAAAAGATTAAGATGTCAAACTCTATCGACTCCATGGGCCGGATTCTGTAACACGGAGAGTTAGGGAGTTTTGGAAAATGAGAATTTTCGATGTCCCCGATTAAAACTCCGTTGCTCATCATTTGCGATTCTCTAACATAGTTGGCGAGTTAAGGAAAACGTGAGAAGTATCGCAATATTGAAGGATGGCTAACACTGTGTGGGACGTCTATGTTGATACGTCATGTTTGGTATCAAATTAAAGAGGAAGGAGCGGTTAATCGGTTGGTGTAGTTTACTTTTGATCATTTTGACGTCATAACTGACTTTTACAGCCAAAAGACGGATTTTTGCATATGGGTCATATATACCCGAGTTCCTATATTTTCCATATATTTGTTCCGTTATTTTTTCACATCTATTAATACTCTGTTGTGAATATTTTTTCGTGGAAAGTTAATTTCCAGGACTTACCAGTTCTTCGTGATGATTAGTTGAATATGTGTCCATTTTGCACCAAAGAGCGGCCATTTTTTCATCTTAAGAACTCTCATCTCCACAAACCTACAAATCTCCGTGTTAGTGAATCCGGCCCCATGTATTAGCTCCAATGCTCAATAAGCAATGCAAGTAAGTGTCCAGTAGAAGGGCCAGCACGAAAGACGTATTTTGGCTGGCGTCTTTGGAAGCGAGGGAAGTATTGCTTCCCTTAGATTTTATGATTTAATTTAATTAAAGCAAATAAAAATGAAAGCAAACAAAAAATTTCTTCAAATTATTTTCTTTCAAAAATATTTTCCATTAAGGCTTTTTATTCATCCTTCGCTGTAAACTATCAAAGAGAAGCAATAATAAGATCAAATTCATCTGAACAAAACGAACAATATGCAACTAAATTGCGACCTGACAATGACCATTTCTTTAACTCCTTTTATTTTTATATGAAAGTAGGGGGCCAAAACACTGCAGGGCCATTAAGACCCTGCGGACACCGCGACCAGAGTTGGTCTATGGTGTCCTTCCCTAGAGTAATTACGCTAAATCACAGATAAGTAATACCCACACAGCCTTAGCTTTTAGCAAAGGCAAAAGATCTGAATATTATCCAACCTACAAAAAATAACCCCTGTGGTGCTTAAAAAGCAGCTCTCGAGAGGGATATAGATAATTTATTAGAACCGATGCAATGACTCTTGAGGGCATGGGTATTTAACACTTTTGTAAAATTATAATCTGATTGCTTCTCCTCGCACAAAGTTCACGCCACGCCACTAGTATTGATGAGTGTTTCGAAAAACCTTTGAAAGAATTCAAGTAAAGCAATTTGGTGTATAGTTTAAGGGATCGTTTGCTTCTTCCGTTTTTGGTATTAGATGAACATAATCAAGTTTCCATGCCGAAGCAAAAACTCCTGCTGAATATGATAGGTGAAATGGTTTTGCGTATAGCTTTAGATAAAGATGAGGCACAGTATTGAGTTCAATTGTCAAAATACCATCAGACCCAGCAGCCTTAGACCTCCCTATACAATCCAGCATTAAAACCATTTGGGTATCCCGACTGGAAATACTAATATGGAATGATTTTTTAATAAATTAAAGAATTGACAAACTGCAAGTAGAAGCTCCTTTAAAAAACATGTACCTTTTCACAAAGATCTGATTTAATGCCGGAATACGAAATAAAACTGAAATTCTATTAACCCCCCCCCCCCCCCGTTAATTATTTTAAAATAAAACCCGAAAAGTCTTACCCGAGAATAATCTACATTCTAAATCAGACACAAAAATCAATAATACCTTCCACACTAACTAAATTCTTCCATACATTTGCCATTTATATTTAAAACACAATTCGATTCTTGTCTCACACCCAATCGATACCTATACAAGAACTACCTATAAATAAACACATTTAGTTTAAACATAAAAGTTTTCAAGATACTCAAAATCCAGGAATCCTTTTTTTTCTAATTCCCTAACGCCCCCGCTGTAATAAAAGAAAATTGCTTTCTTCGATTCAGTGAGCAGGAAAAAAGCTGAAAATTTCGATCGCATTAAGAATTATATGTAGGAAGAGGATAAACAGAGCCACGTCGAATTCTCTTCTGTTTCTTCGTAAATTACAGATTTTCCTGGAAAATATCCATACCCCATACTGAGAGGTACACTTATTCTACCACAAAATATATCCGGGACAATACTGGAATTACCTACATAAAGACTCATTTTTATACAATAAAAAAAAATTTATTTAAATTTTCCAGATGGAATCGGCTTGATTTATTCCAGTAATTTGATAACTTCGAAGTTATTAAATATTTTTGGTCTTTTGAAGTCTTCTGCTGGTTTTATAATCCTGAGAGATATTTTCATGTCGGTGAGTTTGCAATGGAATTGAATAGAAAGAATATTTTTTATAATGTAATTGGAAGGAAAGTAGGAAAATTATAGTTAGGATAATTGGGGTATGCCATCAAGTTATAGCATTTATTGTAATGATAGAAGTTGTAAGAGTTATAACTTATAAAAAACGTCAAATTTTTCAAATATATTTATATATTTATTTTTCTTGCACGAAAGTTACATTATCCACTTTGATGCTCAACCCACTCAGTCAACTCTGAACATTCTGAAATTATTTAAAACACGACTGTTTGAGTCGGCATTGATAACGAACATTTACATTACATTTACAACTAAGAAAAGTGGATGTTACTATTCATATGAGTATCCCAGAATATTTGGACTAAGTATTAGAAGCAGGGACCGTAAATAACTGTTGTTTTTGGCAATCAGCTAAAAACGTCCTATTAAGACTGAATGGTATACTTGAGACGGAATGGCAAAAAGCTAATAATTGCTCAAAAACTTTTAAGTGTAATAATAAGAGTTTCAATAATTTTTTTTTATTTTACAGCTAATTATAACTGTTACCGAAAACTTCTATTTATTTAAGTCTTATGATAAGAGTCCCAAGAGAGTTTTATTTTTTTAAGTCTTATAATAACAGGCTTTGTGGACTTTTATAAAATTTATAAATTTAAGTCAGTCCGTACCGGTTACCTGACATTTATTCATTTTTTATATTTATTTGTTTATTTAGCCAAGATATATAAATATAATCTGACTTAAATATAAAGTAACATATGTAGTGTATAAATTAAAAAAAAAAATTATGTTGCGATAAATTAATAAAAAATTAAATCACAAACCCCTTCAAAGAACCAAATTTCTAATTGCTCTTGAATGTGAATCAATATTGAAATCTAAATAATTTGAATATTTGTTATAAATTCTACACATATTTCAGAGGGGCTCATAAAATCAATAGTTCGTTCGATGACTTTTAATGAAAAAAATATCGCGGTAACTTAAAATTCTACCGGGAACATTCAGCGAAATTGATTTAGGAATTTCAGAACAATCTATTAATCCAGTCAAAACTTTATGAATAAAAGCACACAATAAGAACTCACGCCTCTTATGGAGCGACGTCATATTAATTAAAACCAGACGATCAGAATATGGTGGAAGCTCAAACCTATCATACCATGGAAGGTGACGAAAGACGAAACGTAGAAACTTTTTCTGTACAATTCAATCCTATTAATATGTACACTGTAATAAAAACTCCACACTTGTTAGTCGTATTCCAGTAGTGACCTCACAAATGAATCATACAAGGAATGCAATGCGTACGGGTCATTAAATTTTTTAACGCAGCGTCTAACAAACTAAAGCATTGAAAAGGCTGTCCCAATAATACAATCAAGATAGCGAGAAAAAGTAAGTTTAGAGTCAAAAATAATGCCCAGATCTTTAATGTGGTCCACTACATTTATAGGAACATTGTCTATGTGATACTGGTACGCAAAAGAAGATAACTTACGGCTAGAGACAATAACATTACATTTGAGAATATTAAGAAATAAATTATTATGCTTACACAAAAATTTAAAGCACATACATCATTCTGCAACAGTACACAATCATTCGGTGAATGAATCTGTTTGAAGATCTTAACATCCTCAGCATATATTAAAATTTCAGAGAATATTATCACAGATATAAGATCATTAATAAATCAGATAAACAATAAGGGACCCAGATGGCTTCCCTGTGGAACTCCAGATTGCGTACAAATAACATTTGAAAGCTCATTTCTGAAGAGCACTTTAAAATTTCTATCACTTAAATAGGATGAGATCCAATCAACCAACAATGGAGAAAAACCTATTTTTAACAGCTTAAAGAGAAGCACTCTGTGGGAAAGCTTGTCAAAGGCTTTAGAGAATTCGGTATAGACACAGTCAGTCTGCAACCGCTTCTCAAGGATATTAGCAATGGAAGATGTTAAAAGTGTCAAGTTCGTTGATGTTGATCTACCCTTACTGAAGCCGTATTGTTTTGAGCTAATTAATGGCTTACATTCGAACGTCAGCAATTCAAAAACCATGCTTTCAATAAGCTTGGGTATAACAGACATTTTAGTAATTGGTCTATAGTTACCAGGCAAGTCCCTCTTTCCATTTTTAAAAACAGGAATAACAAATAACGATTTCCAAGCATCAGGAAATACACCCGTTGACAAAGATAAATTAAATAAATAAAGAAGCGGACGCAAAAGACTATCAAAACATTGTTTGAGAACAATGCTAGGAATACCATCCGATCTAACAGAGCAAGAAGAATCCAACTCATGAACATGCTCACATAACATATGTTCACTAATACACCGAAGTCCTAAGATAAAAGTCTCATAGGCTTTTATATTTTCAATTTTTCGATAACAGTCTGATCGAGACTTTTATATTTTTCAGTCAGTTATAATAGTTATAGAAGACTTTTATTTATTTAAATCTCATAATGGATCTATTTCACAGATCTTTTATTGTTGCATATAGTCGTATTTGATTTTGCTAATATACGGATATTCGGATACTCGGATCTGCGGACTATCCAATTCCTGAAATCTAAACCAAATGATTGGTAAGTGGAGAAAGAAAGAAAGAGAGAAAGCGACATAATTTACTAGGTCACTATCACAGAATCTCAATTAATTCACCTACTTATGAATCATCAGTAATTGATATGCATAAGTGTCAACTGACCTATATCAAAAAATGTATAACATATATTTTGAAAATGTTATATAAATATATTGTTACGTGCAATAGAAATAGAGGCATATATTGGAAATGGATACTTCGCGTGAAATAAGTAATTAAGGGGTTATGGTCAATTAGGAGGCAACGAAAATCGCCTTATTGATGATTTTGTTTTGACGGCTGGTTTATTTATTCGCATACCAGTATTTTTTCAATAAAATAACACATATTTGGAGAAGTTCCAGTAATTTTTTCAAGACAAAATATTGATTTGTTGCGATCTCCGAGATGACGAAAAAAAGGCGTTTTTCGGTGTTCACACTTGATCAAGACTAGATCGTCTGTAGTCATAAATATTTATAGGATCATTAGTTAACAGCACGGATTGAAGAAGTGTTTAGGCTAATTTTAATTTTTGACAAAATGTCGGATGTGCAAAAATTATTATTATTTTTTCGCTGAAAAGAGTCGCTCATTTTTCGTTTATAAAAAAAAAATCGTCGTATTAAAAAATCCTTACTCCATCCGTGAGCTTATTATGTCCTAAATATGTGATCAAAATTTGAAAGCAATCGGATATCTAGAACACCGCCTCAAAAACGTTGTTTTGAGAAAAAGTTGATTTTACATGCAGATAAAAAGTATAAAAGGATTGTACGAGGCAGCCAATATAACTCCTATCAAAAAATATCTGTTCGGTCAAAACGAAAAACAAGTCGAGAAAATCCCTACCCATTCAAACCCACTCATAAATAACTTGCCGGATCTTCTAATACCGGCAAATTTCAAATACCTTTCACCCTTGTTCGTGGCTAAACCGGATAGTAGAAACATCTACCTCCACGAAGATAGAATAAGTTTCTAAGACACCAAAGGAGATTACTACAGGGGATAATCCCAAATAATCTCAAGAACCCGGGAATGTCTCTGATAAAACCTGCCAGTATAGGAACTTTCTAGTCCTTAACTTCCTAAAGATCCCAAAACATATCCAATTCTCATTCCCTCCCAGTCCCTCCCAAATTTAACAACATACTCTTGCGAGAAAGTCATTAACTACAGCTGAGGTGGTGCAGCAGCTGTAAGGAAAAGAACAAACAACAACAAGACAGGTGATCAAAACCAAACCAAGGATCAAAAAGAAGAAAAGAGAAAAACATCTAACCGAACTGACGGCAAAAGATAAGCCACAACGCCCTAAAGAAGACAATCTGAAGGATGTGAAAAATCATATAACAAAATCCAAAGAAGGAAGACAATGAAGAAATTTGAAAGCGCAAAAGCTTGACTTGAATTGACTTTCCAGAAGCCCAGTCTTATTTCAGACAGTGAAGTGAACGAAGTAAACTCTTTGGATTGCGATAATTAGAAGTACAGTACAGTAGCGGTAACTAAAGCAGAGTTGATTTTATAATTGTTTGTGAATGTTATAAAAGTAAACAGCACCTATAGTTAAATAAACGAAAAACGAAAAGGAAAAATGTCACGCTCGTAACAATATGTAACATAAATGTTATATAAACGTTGAGAAATACATAATCGTTTTTGGTAACATAAAACACCTTACTTACAATTGTAGTCTTATTTTGCATTAAGACTTTGTCTTCGTCTAACTGTAACAGCTAGTCACCTCCACAACAATAAGTTCTAAATAGCACATTCTAAAATATTAATGGTCTAGAATCCTAAAGAAATTTAAAATTTGTCTGCAATCAAAAACGTTTTGAGGAAATTAAAATATATTTGCTTTCAATTTATGTCACTGTTTCCGCATATATGGTAATTTTTTGTGTTGTCAGTGTCACACCACAATTTATAGAAATAGTCCTCCACCGGCTTTTCCATACTTTAGATAAATAAAATAAATAAAAATAAGTATAGTAAATTTTGAAAACTGACCATCGGTTGAGAAATCCCAATCGACTGATTGCTGTAACAGCTACGTTAAAAAAAACATAGATGGCTCTGTCCTTTAATTGGAAAAAATCTTCTAATCTAAATGAAGAAAATGAGTTAAAGAGTAAGGATTTATTAGCTTGACCTAATCAGGTCACGCCGAAATTAGCAGTGGCGTGGCGTCTTTGAAAGCAAGGGATATGCTTCCCTTAGGTTTTCCGATTTAATTTAATTAAAATATATAAGAATGAAACAAAATAAAATATTACGACAAAAAATTTCTTCAAAATATATTTATTAAAAAGTATTTTCCCTAAAGCCTATTTATCCTTCGCTGTAAACTATCGAAGAGAAGCAGTTATCGAATCACTTCCCTCTGAATAAAGCAATCAAAAACAATGCAATCCAACAACATGCAACGATAAGTATAGCACACGTCTGGGGTCTGTCTAAGATATCGCAACCGACACCACTGCCTGAAAAGGTGGTTTCCAGTTCTGCTTCCATCAGCAATCAAACAACATCCAACCAAATGGCATTCGAACTCGTCAGGAATCTACCTATAACGTCACACATCTCTGATGCTCGTTCGCCACTTACAGTGTAGCTACGCTCAATAAGAAATGGTTCTAAACCTAGGCGTGCAATGCAATGGAATGCTTCTATGGGACCTACAAACCGTGATATACCGGTAACGTGTATTGGAGTTAATTTCATTCATGTGAATAGCTTTTCTTACGAGGGATTCACGCTGTATTGTTTCGACTGGAGGCGGATTTATTTACGCTTCCATTAATTTCATGTAGGTAGGTTGGTTAAGAACCATTTCGGTTGTTGGAAGGAAAATATTATTAAGCCGCGCGGGCGAGGGAAATTTGTAAATTCGCGAGGGGTATTTCAAGTTGGATAGGGGAATATTACTTTAGAGAAGAGATGGCTTGAAATGTGATATTGATGACAAAACCGTACAGTCAGATTCAAATAAGCAAATGAGCCGTTATAAATATTTTAATTCAGCTTATTTAGAATTTATTTGTCGCTGTCATGCCGTAATCGCGAATCTGTTTTTTGGCTATTTTGAAATGCCGTACTCATAACTCAGGAAAATCAAATCTATATTCCATTATCCTGTGAAAATCTTATCTATCTTATCTATATAAGATATTAACGACTCTCGTTTTCAAGAATGAGCTCATAAATACTCAAAAAACGTTTACTCCTAACATTGCTACATCTCAAAAGATAAATTCTCAGTTTCATGAAGGCGACGAATAATACCCTCTGTTTCACAATGCCCTCTGTTATAAAGAAATTTGAAATTCTCCCATTTCGTATTTGGAAAATTCTTTGAAATTACATTTACAGAGCTCAAATACCGTTATTACTAGACAACTTACCCAGCACGTTAGAACACTCTTGAGTATCTCTCCACATTCTGAAAACCATTTATCATTGCCTTCGTTTTCAAGAAAACGCAAAATTTCAAATTTGTTTACAACTTTGATTGAAACAGAGTGTACCTGCTACCTCACTACAATCATTCCTTTAATTTATTTTATTTTGATTTGAAAGCACGAAACTAAAGACTGCAATTCATGCCTACTCTCACTTCCTCGATCATGGGTGCTAAAGCTTAAGGTTAAGAGCAGAGTTGATCTATTGTGTCCTCCCCTAGAGTAGTTAAGTTAAATCTATCACTTTTAGGAGCTCGATATTGCCCTTGGGATTTGCTTGCAAACCTTATTTTGAGAGGTATTTATCCAATAATTCTCAATCTTAAAGTTGCAAGCGCGGGAATCTCACATATGATATGTTTCATGGCTTAATCTTCCTCTTCGCACAGTCAACGCAGTTCACTGTTGCAGTTGCATATTTTTTTCAAAAATTAACTCCTGGAGCTCTTTAGAAACAGCTATCGAGAGCGGTATAAATAATTTATTAGAACCGATGCAATAGCATTTGAGCGCATGGTTATTTAACGCTTTTGTACAACTATAGTCTGATTGCTTCCCCTCGCCCAAGGTCCACACCACGCCACTGGAAATTAGACGATATTTTCTTAAAATTACGTACTTGTCAGTTAACTTCCATAGTAAAGACCGCAAGGTTCTGCATACAATGCCGTCTTAAAATGGAAAGTATACCCTGTAGTTTTCAAGATATAGTGTGTTTAATGAAAAAAGGAGCATATTTTACTAATCACCACGTAACTAGGCAGGGTGACATTTTGTCCCCACCCCTGCCATACAATCCTTTACTTGTCTGGACGAGAGGAATGATTTTGCAAAATACAGTCATATTAGTCTGGGACACCTGCATATGGTGAAAAATGAAATTTTTGTATGACAACCTTTATTTTTTTTTCCCATTACAAACTGACGCCTTCAAGTTTTGTCAAAAAAGGAGTGCACAAAATCTTAGCTATTTACGGCGCTGCATTCTCATGCTATATCGAAGAAATATATAGTAAAAAATAAAGTTCTTATATGGCAACCCAACAAAGAAATTGTATGATTTCTTCCGGTATTCAAGACGAAGTCTACCAACATATTTTCTCTATTCAAGCAATACACATATGTATGTAGATATGCTTAGTGGCCATCATGCAAGTGAGGTGTAATGAATATATATAACTGGACAGCAAGATACCACAGGGATGATTGCGGATAGAGGCAGAAGTTTGTTAATGATGCCAGTTGCATTAGGCCTTGTGAGTCACAAAAAATTTTATGCTGAATGCATCGATATTTGTTTCGTAAGAAATTTTATTTAGACGTGTGTTGAACTATCTGCAAGTGAAAATGAATAAAAATTTCAAGAAGCGAGCGAATATCGAAATTAGTATAAAGCTGGAAAACCAGTTTCGGAGGATTTTGGAATCCTTCACCAGCTTTACAGTGATAAAACTATGATTCGAACCCATTATTATGATTGCTATTCGCATTTTAAATTTGATCGAATATCATTTGAGGAAAATGAAAGGCCAGATCCCTGTACCAGTACAACTGCCGAAAATGTCACTGAAATTCACACAATTATTAATAAAAATCGACAATTGACAATCAAGGAAGTTTCTGATGCGACATGTTAATTGAAATAGTTCAATCAGCTCCAGCTGTAGATGTAAATTCAACAACTATTTCAAGAGAAATGGAAAGGGAGTCGACATTTTCGGGAAGCGGTATACTCGTCGAATTGCTTCCAGTTCGTATCGAGGATAATCATAGGTAATGGAACTTAGCTTGGGTTTCTTCATACAATCCTGACACAAAGCAACTGCCATTATAGTCGTAAAGTCCAAGCTAATGAAAAAAGTGTTATCGTGGAATGGACAACTTGTAAGCGTAGGACTGGGAAAACGTACCACTAAATGTGTAGGACTATGTGGCCATGTCATTGTACAAATATTTACTAAGCTGCATACAAAAAATCAGCTGGTTATTAATAATTTTTATGAAGTCGTTATTTGGACATATTCGGAGTGGAGGACACGTCAGTCAAACCATCCATTTTGTAGGACAAATGTTTTTCCGAGTTTATTATCCTATTATCTCAATATTCAAATAAAAAACTTAGTGTTATTCAGACAATTTGAACACCCCACCGAATCGACTCAATCAAGGATTTTCAGAGAGGAAAAACTTGGCGTCCTACTCACGAAGATTCAGCCTGTTATTACTCACTAAAAAAAAAACAGGCGGTGGCTGCTGGACTATTAATTGCTGATGTAGATTAGACTGTCAAGCAGTAGAAGCTCATTGTTATGCTAAAGAATAAACAGCAGTCTGGCAATCCTCTTACTGATAATTTTTAAAAAAAATATTGAATTTCGTCTGATAGTTGGTCTGAAGGAAAGAGTGAGGCAAAACCTTGAGACCTTTTCCTAGTTTAGAGCCGATACATGGCACTCCAGATTTTTACAATGGGCGTAATATTGAGTTAGCTTAGCTAGTGTGGCATTTACACATTTAGATATAACAGATCTTCGGCCAATTAGTATATTCTCCGTTTTGTTTAAAGCTTTGGAAAAAATTTATGATTATTATAATACTCTGTATATACTGTCTGGACTTATATAAGACTTTTGATAGTGTAAATTATGACAAACTTCTCAATAAACTGACCATATTTTTTCGCGTTTCAGAAAAACTGATAGATTGGCTTAAAGGAACTGAGAAGTTGCGCAAAAAACTGAACAATGAAATATCGTAACTAAATTCCTTTTATTACTTATAATGTCAAAAAAAATACAGTCCGCATATAAATCCAAAAAACAATTAAAAATAAATTAACAAGAACATAACCTAAATAGATTATTATATTCTTAGCATCCTTCAAATTGCTTTCGGCCGTACAGTCAAATTTCGTGATGCTTTTTTATCCAGAACTATTCGAATGTGACAACCGTCTACCATCTTCTGTCTTTCCTCCAACATATAATCTGCGAAAGTTTAAGGGCGACATACGTCGGCACCTCCGCCAATCTCTTCATATCTCCTAATACTTTCCCTATGTCCTTCCAGCCATGCTATGCTTTGCATCATAGGGTATGCCCTGAGCTTGACTGAATAATACAAACAGAAACGTTAATCATTACATTTAAAATCATACATTCTATGATTCTATGATTTAATAGTTCCCCTCGCATTAAAGCAAGTCAAGCCCCTTAGTTTTGAGTAATATATATTTTGATTTTAAATAAAGAACTCCAGACAGGATATAACTGCTGATGGTTTTGGTTTTATTAATGTTAATGGCAGAGAGCCTTTTTTCTACTTATCAATGAGGAAGGCATAACGTTTCAAGAGAATTTTACAAAATTTAGGGAAAACTAAAGGGATATTTTTTTAAAAAATTCCTCATTTATTTTTAAAGGGACTAAGAAAAAAACTTGCTGCTATCTTTTGTAGAGAATTAAAAAAATTTAGATTAATAATATATTTGCTCCATGTAGATTGTTTGTTCCTATCTCCTTGTTTGTACTTTAGCTGCAGCATAAACGCAGTCATAATCATAATCCAATAATAATTTCATCCGAAAGTGGAAGACAAAGATATCTTAATGACAAGTTAAGAAACAGAAGAGCTTTCCGATTGTTTTACATTTCAAGTGCACATGGCAAGAAAAGCAAGAATGAAATAAAAACGCTCTTTAAAGCTTTTATGAATAAAGATAAAAAATTTGAAAGCGCAAATTGCATGCAACGAAACAGAATGGCAAATGATTCATTTTCGTAAATAAATGAGAAGGGGCGAAGTTTTCAAGTTTTACTCTCATAAAATTTTCCCGCGCTTTTCTCTGAAATGTTGTGAGAATTATTCAATGTTTTTTATAGCAAAACCAATTTTTGTTAGTGTTATTTCTGAAGATATTAACTGGGAGAAAATCATGCTGGATTCTCTGATATTTTCGGGAAAAATGAGATTTTCATTTGAGCAGAATTTTATGTCTCCTTTCAGCACCTTGGCCAAAGCGAAATTTATCTTTTTCTTAAAAATGGGAGGTAGTGTGACCTGATTGACATAATTTAGAATAGTTTGAAAGGATTTTGAAATAAGATTTTGTCGCTCGGGTAATCCTACGTTCTCTCGATTTTTGTTTTTAACTCATTATCTCAGTTGCACTACAATAGTGCACATCCATTTATTTTCCCATTCATGCATAAGACGAAAGTATATGACATTACCTGTTTAGATCTGAAAACCACGAAAAATTTCTAATTTTGTTCGACTGTGCCATATCTTCTTGTTGGACTGGATATCGGTGACGACTTGCAGTTCAACACCGTAGGAAAGATGTTGCACATGTGAACTAAACATATAGGAGTAATAAGCAGTTTTGGGCAAAATTTAATCTTATTAACGATTACTAATTACAATAAACCATGTAATCGGTAATCAGATTACTTTGTAACCGATTACTAATGTAATCCATTTCTATAATTACATAATGTAATCGATTAACGTGTAGTGTAATTATAAGCTTATTTGATTACACATTAATCGATTACATGTTAATTTAATTTCAATGCAATGTGATTACATTGCCGAGGTAGGTTAGGTTAGGTTAGGTAAAAGGGGTGCCGCAATACAACTAGTCTGCATCACTTAGACTTCTAGTGGGTCCATTGTGCCCCTAGGCTCCATGGGATAACCTTTTAAATACTGCTTCCCCTTGGGGAACTCAAGATATCTCCAAGACTCTTTACCTAGATCCATCCTGCTTCTCTCTTTTGCCGAGATATAAGCCTTCTAAATTTTATGAATTTCATTCCCAAATGGAATCTTTGCATACTGGAGTATTGTGTAAATATTGAAGGAAGTTAGTTACGTACAAATAACTTCGTGCGCGTGCCATTAGTGATGGGAAAACAGTAACTAAGTATAACTAATTAGTTACTAATAAGGAAAGCACTAACTAGCTGCTAAAAATTTCTTTAGTTAGTTATTAGTTCCCTGTGAATACTGTATAGTTACTTAAAGTAACATATGTTATTTATTATAGCGAAACAAATCTAAAAAATAATCTTAATCAAGTACCAACGATCTAAATTCCATTCTATTTTAATTTTGTAATTTGATAATCCATTAACAAGAAAACTGTTACTAACTCTTCATTTATATACACAACTATAAAAACTTATGGCCCGTAACTGGCAATGTGGTTACATGTCGAATCATAGATAAGTGAAGTACCGTTAAATGTGGTGAATTGAATCACCTATTTTTTTTTAATTAATATCTTTTCTTAAGTTCTCAAATAATTGCAAATGTCTATTAATTTTTTACAACTATTTTGAGAATTAAGGTAAAGATATTTAAAAATATAGGCGATCCGATTCAATCCATGTCTCACGTGATCCATTTCACCCCGTTTCACTCTACAAAGTAATATGTTACAATGTATGTAATTAGATTACAAAATAATCGAATTATATTTTAACAGATTACATATTTGATATATTACATATTCTTTTATAAGTAATCTGATTGAAATGTAATCGAATAGAATTTAATTAGATTACTTGGTAATATGACTAAACTGTAATGGAATTAATAATTAAATTACGCTGGAATCAGATTACGCCCAATACTGATAATAAATATGTATATGGGTGGAGTGGATCAGCTGGATGATCATGACTCGAGTTATTGCATAGATATAAGAGGAAAAAAGTTATATTTTCGTCTTATTATGTGGGTTCTTGATGCAGCATTGGTCAATGCTGGGACATTAGCCAAAAACTATTTGAAAAGTATGCGACTCTGCCACTTAGAGCTGGACGACTATCCAGGACAAACAAATTTCTTCCTATTGGCCTTCCTATTAACAGAATATACCAAAGTTCATTGGAAAAATTGACTCAATGATTTGAGACTTTGAAACCAAGCCAAAACAAGAATTTAGCACTTAGATAACTATGAAATAAACAACAATTTTCCTTTATTACTTCTTTCGTTGTAAAAACTTCGTAAATTTAATTAAATAAAAAATAAAAATAAAATAGGTTTGCTCGTAAACTCTCAGTGTTGCGTTTTCGCAACATACAATTTCTCTACTATTAGCAAATAAAAAAAAATGGAATCAATTGAAATTCATAATTTTATACGAAAGCTTTATAATAATTGCAAATCAAGTAAAATTTTGAAAAAAAAATAATTCGGGATGAAATGGGTTAAGATAGTTCAATAATTCGTTAATTCGAGTACAATTTTAGTAACACCTGTAAATGGTAATATAAGAAAAATCAAAAGCAAAAGAATTTAAATATAACAACTGAGTATTTCAGGGTAAAACTGAGTTCAGATATTTAAAAGCTGAGGTTTTCAGCAAAAATTGAGGAGTTGGCAATACTTTCACCTTGTCTTCATGTCATCATGTCTTAGAAACTCTCTTCTTCAGCTGCGTTCCTTTTCTCGTTCAGAATGAATTTATTCAATCCATGTCGTTCTTTTTCTTGGGCCGAACGGTTTAGTTTCAATCTGTCATCGCTTTTTTCGTACTCCGAATCGTTCTGAATGCACCTGAGTTTTTCCCGGATTCAAGCAGAACGATTTTAATTTGTATTCGTGAATGTGTTGTTTACAATTTGGACTAAGTGGCATTAGTTTAGTTTAAGTTGCCTTTGTTGGAAAATAGGTTTATTTTTCATAAACAACAATTTTTACGATTTTAAGCTTGCTTTTATCAAGTAAAAGAAATGTCAAACACTTGAAATGGTTCTGTTTCGTTCCTTTTCTATGAGCACAGAATTAAATTATGACATCGTTCTGTCGATTAATACAGATTCATTCAGAACAAGAAAAGGAACGCAGCAAAAAATAACCACTGGATTCATATCTTAAACGGAGGTCACTTATTTCCCTGTTTTAACTTCTGCAGTCAGTTCCCCTACTTATGGAGAGCTTTGCCAGTCACTGTTCAACTTGATACTTCCGTCAGTACATTTAAGTAGTTTTAACAACACTAATATGTAGATTACCGTCTTTTCATCAATTGGACAAGCTATTTGCTTAGCTTGAACTTTTATTTGTATTTTTTTTTATCTGAATTGCATTTCTCTTGTATATTTCTCTTTTTTCATATCTTATATTTTCTTTAATTAACTTGGTTTATTTTATAATTATAAAATCTTTCCTTTGAAGCTAAATTTCTCTTTAATTGACAAATTTTCTATTCAAAATATATCTTTACCTACTTATATGAATGAAAAATAACGAGAACTAAGTTTAATTAAAACACAAAATAAAAAAGTCTAAAAACCCCTTCTTCGAATAAAGCTCTCAAATATCTTCTCTAAATTCTTCTATCCATCCATAAATAACAAAATAAAATAAAGTGGAATGACCAAATAAAATCGAAATAATCAAAGTCTATATATAGACCTTGTCTACTTATAGTTTGAACTAACATACAAGAAAGCCCAAGTCAAAACCAAAACCAAATTAATTTCCTAACAACGCAACCCTATTTATATCCACCCTGAAAAATATCCCCTGAGAATAAACAAAACAAAATCAATTTTATGTGGAACAAAAAATAAATAAAACAAAACTTGAAGGATAAAGCCTAAGATCATCCCTCTGGTAATATCAAGGATAAGAAAATGTCCAGTGACATAGAAGAGCATCAGAAATTCGTCAATTTAATCTTTGGAAAATATAAAAATCATGAAACTATAGAAAACAGCCCCTAGCACTTTGAAATAATTTTGTAATCCTGACAGCATGACATGTATGTATGGATGTATATACCTACATAAGTATCAGGAAATATAAAACATAAGAGGCATATAAGATGAGAGCTCTTTTCGTTGACTATGAGATAAAGGTCGTTACTGTCAGAAAAAAATGCGTACCACAGACGGGTTACATACTTATAGAATGCGTGACCTTTAAGAGTTTCTTTTAACACGAGATTTACATTTCTGAACGAGCTCCTTGTCTAGCTAACCATCATCAGACTGACGTTTGGTTTTAAATCATAATTACCTCAAGGCTTTCATGTTATAAAAATGGAAGGATGAATAAACGAAAGGTTGTCTTACAAGTATATAAATTTCTACTCTTCTTTTTTGAGGAGCGCGTTGAAAGAGGCTTGAGTTAAATATTAAAATATGTTTAGGCAGGGCACCGCACAAAGAAAACTGGGAAGAACCACTTAAGAATTTCCACTTCTGCTTGATGCCTCTATCCCTGTGACAATTGTTCTCTTTTATCATAAATGAAATAACTCTCTCGAAATGGGTTAACTTTTGTATAAAAGATTTTTACGAGATACTTGAACTAAATCCTACAGATCTGAATGTAGGCTTTTTTGTTATGTGATTATAAAACCAGGCTTTATCAAAGTCGTGTAAAGTTATTATAATCCAAAAATAGATTTGAAAATTTGTAGAAAGATAAATACAAAAAGTTTTTAATGTTTATACGAAGTATTCCTTTCCACTCCTCCACAAAGAGACTTGATGACTTTTTTTACGAATTGTTGGAACCGTAGTCTCCACAATTTTGATGAGTCGAAAATCGTTGGACTAGATATTTTAAAGGCCTTCAATAGAGTCGGCCATTCTGGCTTTTAGCTACACTTACAGTGCTTGGTCTGTCCCCTCTTCTTCTATTATGCGTGGTCTATTAGATGGCGTTACATCTAAATCTTACCCTAGAAATTCCTCAAATGCATCAATATACGCCTAAATACAATTTTAACAACCGGCGATAACCACAAGCAGCAACCACTGTTAAAAAATTCAAGCCTTCACTTTGTTACCTGATCAAGCACAACTCTGACTACTAACGATTACTACATTTTCGCTCACCGCCGAGATAGGTAAAACTACCTAAAATGTCTAATTTTATCGCCAACTGCAGCCTTCCAACTAGATAATTTTGAACTGTGGTAACATTTAGTTCGTTATGGTTATCGCACTGATTGCCGACCATTTGTAATTGAGTTAAATTTGCTTGATTTAGTCAACCAGGAAAAAGGCGTAAAATTATAAAATCAAAAGTGAATACAAGAAATTAATTTTAAAGAGCGACTGATTGAGTGCGTAAGACCGCATGAATTTCAATATAATTTCCAATTTCCGAGAACCGATAAAAAGAAAAAAATCTGTTATATTAAAAAACGCTCGTCATCTTTTCTTCTAATTTTCCTATAACTTTTACAAAAAAAAAACATCGATGTCTCTAGATAAATTCACTTGACGCACCCACCATCTCCTTTTTTTATATTTTTCGTACAATAAATAAATTTGGTAGGTAGTGATACCATAGGTATTCAGTACACTTACAATGTGTATTAATCTATCCATAATTACGATTTTAAAAATATGAATTTTATCTATGCTTTTACTGCGAATAGAGTACGAGACAACCAAACCGCATCAAGAGATATCTTCTTCTTTGGCTATCGCCGCAATTGTGTTTCATATCTGTCGACAGAGGAGTAATGTAGTAGTTGTTGCTCAAAGTGTCGCTGGTTGTCATAATTCTGTTTAGGTCTTATGCCTTGGATTAAGCCAGTCAAAGCTCCTCTACAAGTTCTATATCACACCATATGGGGGCCTTAGCTTTATTACAATTACTGTCGTTTTGGCAATAACTTGTCATACCAAATCGCTCGAGCACCACCGCAATGTCGGTTGCCTTTTGCTCCTTTATTTATTTATTTATTTTAATTGTCTACAGATTACAATATCTTACAGACCTGCAGCTAATGTATAAATTAATTCTAAGATGAGTTAACACTTCTATAATTATCGAATATACAGGATTTAAATCTATCTCTTGGCATGGAAGTATCGACAATTGATGAAAATTTATTAAACATTGAGGAACAATTTGAAATAGGCTCGTCAGTACCATAATTTTTTCTGCGATGAGGATTATACAGCAAGCACCTAGAGCGAATAAGCCTTTCGGGAGCATATATACTAATCAATGATAATAACTCTGGCGAGTTAATTCTGTAATCCAAAATATCTTTAACAAAAGTCGCACAGTTAACCTCCCGTCGTAATTCCAATTGAGATAAACCCAACAGTAAACATCTTACAGAATATGGAGGTAAATTATCATATGGGTAGTTACATTTATAAAGCGCAAATATAGTGAAGCTTTTCTGTATTGATTCAAGACGATCAATATGAACTTTGTAATAGGGGCACCAAACGACACTTGAATATTCTAAAATAGACCTTACCAAAGCGAAGTATAGAACTTTAAGAACATCTCTGAAGTCTTTAGAATTACGCTTAACGAAACCTAGGCATCTACGAGCCTTACAATCTATCAACTCAACATGTGGAATGAAGCTTAATTTAATATCATGTATAATATCCAAGTCATTAATTTATAAGATAATTAAAAATTATTGGATTGGATAAACGATGAAATGTCATAGTTTTACATTTACCAATGTTTAAGTGAAAATTGTTTATAGGAACACCAATCAGAGAGACCATTAAGATCACGTTGAATGAGTGCGCAATCATCCACAGAATTGACTTTTAAAAACAATTTCAAGTCATCAGCAAACAACAAACATCTAGCAAATTTGAAACTTTCTACTATATCGTTAATAAAAAGCAAGAAGAGCAGAGGACCTAAGTGGATACCTTGAGGCATGCCAGAGCAAGCATTTATCTCTCTGGAGAGGATCCTACCAATTTTGACGTATTGTTTACGATCAGTCAGATAGGATTCAATCCCTTTTAAAAAAGATGAGTGAAAGCCAAGTATACTAAGTTTACATAAAAGAAGAGAAATATTAATTCTATCAAATGCTTTAGAGAAATCCGTGTAAATAACATCAACTTAATATGAATCTTCAATAGCATTAATAGTGTAATGTGAAAAAAAAGTAAGATTAGTTACACATGATCGACCAGGAATAAAACCATGCTGTTCCAATGAAATAATTTCTTTGGTTAAAAATTGTATTCATAACAGAGACACCTCTATACTGTTTGATGTCATCCTTTTGCCCAGATTTAAATATCGGTGTAATGAATGAGACTTTCCAAATATCTAAAAAAAATCCCTGTTTGTAAAGATATAAGTTGAAAATTGAAGTTAATGGATGTGCCAAGGTGTCAGCGCAATTTTTCATTAGAGAAGTGCATAAAAAATCAGTCTCAGACTTGGTATTAGAAGTTAATTTCCTTAAGCACTGCAGTACGTCGCTGGTTGACAAAGAAACAACACCAATGTCAAGAGAAGACGGAGGCGTAAAATCATTAACATTAAGATAAACAGAGTCATCACTGTACACGGATTCAAAATATTCAACAAACATGGCACAACTAGATTCTAAATTAAAGGCCTTTTTGTTGTCATATTGCAACTTTTTCGGAAGACCTGTAGAATTACGTTTAGTATTGATAAATGACCAAAATGCCTTGCTATTTGATTTAATACTGCACTCCATAAACCAAACGTATTGGATGCTTATTGGATGAGATTCTCTTAGTAGGAACATGATTTTAAAGGCCTTCATGAATAACGTCCAGGAACCTGCTATACATTTGATGTAAATCATCAGAGTAAATCGAATTCCATTCATAATTTGAAAGGAAGTTATTAAGATTATGGTAATCAGCCTTAACAAAATTATATTCAAAAGTATCCGCTTCATTACAGTGAAAACAAAACTCATAAACAGAAATGCAAAGATTAACAGCTTTATGATGAAAATCAATAGGCGTTAAAGGAGTACTAACTTCATGAACTTCAAATTTTAATTTTGAATTAGTCTTTAAGATTGAACTTGAATTTGGGCATGAGGTTGAGATTGTGGTTGAACTTGAGTGTGATCCAGAGTCTGGGCCAAATTCGTTGATATTACATCGTTTTTTGAAATGTTGGAGAATTTTCGAACATAAACCCCTGATGGCCAAATGTCGGCGATCAACAATCTTGATAATAAATACTCGGGAACACCCAATTTAAACGCCTTAAACCGAAGAGAAGACAAGTCAGCATCCTTTTTCCAAAGAGGAAAACAAATGAACAAATCAGATGAAACCCCTGTCTTCACGGAAACGAAAGATATAATTTTATCAGGAGTGGTGTCCGGATGTAAACGTGACAGATGCAAGAACTTAAATTTACTTACAGCTGAGAGGTCACCGGCAGCGATATTATTTCCAATGATTTTTTTATTTAGATTTTTCTTTCGTTGAACAGTAATCCAGCTAGAGCGTTTGTCATTATCAACAAATCACGTTGCATTCGATTGAATAGGGTCACTGATCATATGCAAAGCGGCAGAATTTACTACATTATTAGCATCATCATTCACTTGAGAGCAATTTATATTTAAAGCAGAGCATTTCACTGCATGGCTTTGATTGTGTTGAGTTATTGAATTCATTACGCCGTCGTCAACCGTTACTGAATTCCGAGCACCAAGCACATTGTCAGCATGCAGATATAACCGTTGCGATATTGAAATGTTATCGTTAATTTGGGAAGAAACCTTACGTAAAGTTGGATTAGCACCTTTGACATTATTATTATCCTCAAATTGGGGAGAATCACAATTTTTATTTGCAGAAATCATATTTTTGATCACATAAAATTCACGAGAGAACTCATTTTTTAAAGACTCTAACTCATTCGATAACGTTTAGAACCGAGTCATAAATTCACTAAGAGATAAGTTGATGCATACAGGGCACTTCCAAAAAAATAGACGAATGCTGCTCTAAACATTTTAACAAACCGTCAGAAGCGCTAGAACATCTTTTATGATAATAATTGTTACAAATAGCGCACTGAACACTTTTCATATCGGAAAGAAGATCATCGCATTTTGTACATCGATTAATATTAGCCATTGTCAAATAACACGTCCGCACTCCACTCCCTTAATGCTACATGCATGGTTAAATCATCTGATGATCTATCTAGTACTAGTCTGATTCCTTCTAGATTAATTCCTGCACGCGTTGCACCGCAAGCCACGCCCATCGTTTCGCCGTTCAAAATACATTCGGCCGTACAATAAAATACCGTGATGCCTTTTTATCCCGAACTTTGGGAATGCAGAAGATTCTATCATCTTCTATCTTGCAGGCTTACAATCTGCGGAGGTTAACCAGTGGTATACATCAGCACCTCCTCTACTCTCCTTATGTCCCCCATCAACTTTTTATCTCCTTCCTGTCATGCTGTGCATCGTATTCCAGGGTAAATCATGTTAATTAAGCTCTAAATTATGTTAATGGCTAATTAATAACCCATAAATCTCATAAAGTAGGTCATAAAATTATGTTAATAGCTAATTAATGGGACAAAAATATCATTAATGAGGTCATACATTATGTTAATTATGTTAAATTAGTGTTAATGGCTAATTAATTGGCGATAACTCATAATTATCATTAATTTGGTCATAAATTGTGAAAATGGGATGCATTAATTAGGCACTCACATAATTTATTACCTAATTAATGCACGTCATTTGCATAATTTAGTTCCTATGACCAATACCAACTACTTATCCCATCGAAGAGTTTTCTAAACTTCGATCGATACTTTCAAAACTTTTTTACTTTAATTATTATGGGCCCGGAATTATTATGGGCAACCGAATCAAAAACCCATCTTCTTCGGTCAATGGAGAAAATAGGAACGCAAGAGTTCGTGAGGAATGATGATATCACAATTTTTAAATGGAAAGACTCGCATCCACTGCGATGGGAAAGAACCCACAAAAATTGTTTTCAGTTCAATGAATAATTGAGCGACACATATGATAAGAATATGGAAAGCGTACATGAAATCGGAATAGGATAAAATCAAAAAATCGAATTTGAAAACGGCGCTTCACTACCTAGATGTAACAGCTGCTGTGAACTCCTGTGTGAAATATCAGGCAAGAAATGGAAATATAAAAATAATTTGCAGGTTCGCTTAGAGCCTGCGGAAATGTCTTCAATCCCAAATAAACCCAGTGCACGTTCCAAGGAGTCTCCTGAAAATCCGATCACGAACACTTTGGGCCTGCTGGAAATTTTTTCATGTATTTTTTTTTTTAATTCTTATAAGCCAAGAATAAATCATATGAAATTCCATTGAAATAGGAAAAGATTTTTTCTCTCAGAATGGAAAGAAACGTACCTATAACAAAAACAAAAGGGAAGAACTAATTATCTAAGCGAGATTATTAAAAGCTGCTAGCTTTCCTTAGATAATTCTCATCTTGATTGATTTTATGGTTCAAAACGATAAAGTAGTCTAATGTCACTCTTCTGAAACATTTTTTTCATAGTTTACAGCCTCCTCTATACATATACATACATACATATAAAGTAATAAGCTACCATATCCTAGCGAAGTCCAAATAGTGGAACCCATATCAAGCAAAAGCTATCTAATTTCAGAGCACGTGCTCGAACGCTTCTAGGATATTCTCCTCTTTAAAATCAATATTCAAAGAGCATACTGTGTCAAAGCAGTCTCTTCCCTTTTATTCTATAAATTTTCTGTGGAAATGTATCTATAGCTTTCTAAATTAGTTATGAGCTTCTTGTCCTTTATGCATTTAATATGAAACATTTTGCTGGCCCTTCGATCTGGACGGTTCAAGCCTTCTGGATATAAATCTATGTATTGTATCAATAGATACAAATAAATATAGTAGATTCAGAATATTTATATGGCTTGTATATCAATGTGATACGAAGGAATCATTTTTCCGGAATGGTTGTAAAAAAATTAAGGACAATTTAAAAGATCACCAATCTTAACCTTATCAATAGAAGGAAATCAGAAGGAAAAATTAGTATTTTGCTTTCGAATCGATTTCTTCCTTATTCACAGTAGATAAAATTAGATTTATTATGCGGGAGTAAAATTAATTGAAATGGGGTCAATATACACAATATTGGCGCGGCTGATGTAAATAGGATTGAGTATGTTCTTCCAATTCTATACTTGATTCATAAAAATCAAATATGATAATACCACAAAATTAAATTGTATTTACTTGGAGTGAAAACTCGAACAGTTTTACGTCGCAAGAAACTGATATTGCTAGAAAATAGTCAACGTAAAACGTGCATTGTTTCATTTGAATGTTGACCCTTAAATAAGAAAACCATCAAATGACATAAAAATAAATAAATAAATTAATGCAATACTTAAAGGTTTGTTAAGAATTATTGCGTTAAATATCCAATTAATAAAATAATAAAGTCTTCAAATCTAATAAACTTCGACCTTGATTAGTAAATTGATGAAAAACCAATTTTGATGACACTCAAAACAAATGTCCATCTGTTTTCCAATGGAAAATAAATCATGTTAACGGTTCATTGATCAGAGGTTTTTACATTCCAAAAATCTCTTCATCACCAGTATTCGGGGTTAATCTACAAATTTGAGAATTTGTGCATGCCCTATGAAGGAGTTGCCCGATTTACCGCTTTCTGTAGTAGTAAAACTACAGCTACTACGAGGACGCCGTATACCAGAGGTGGTCAAAGCGTCGTCCAGTCGTCCGCGTAACTATTCCTAGTCGCCTGCCTGATAAGTACACATGTCGGCATGAAAAAATGTTTTGTTAATTAAAGTTTTTTTTTTTTTTAATTCCAGTTCCTCGTTCCAAATCTACAAAATTTAAATGATAATGAATTCATATAAAAATTAGAATTTCGTAAGAGACGGAAGGATTCCTTAGTTTTCATTAAATTTTCTAAATTCATTTTTCAAATGTTTTGTCTCCCTCATTCCTCTACTAATGTACACCGAGTATTCTTAGCAATTAAACATTAATAAAACCAAAATAGGAGATGAAGTCAACACAGACCGCACAGAATTCTTCATTCTTTCCGATATTTGCATAGAGCTGCATTCAACTTAAAAAAAAAATTTAATAATATTTCTTTACTGCACTTTTATAAGATATATCTTCCCAGATAAAAATACGATTTGCTTCACGTTCATTTGTAGCACCTATATTTGTTAGCAGATATTTTCAAGGATAAAGCACACGAAGATGATAAATAGAAGCAAAATATCTGATGAGCACTTTGAAAACCGACTGAGAACTGCAACTACTTCGATCGAACCAAATATCGAAAGTTTATTGTCTCATAAACAATGTTAATTAAATATCACATAAATTTCATGTTGCTATTTCTTAAATTTTATAATAAAACAAGTAAAAAAGCTAGAATTGGTCTAAGACCAATTCTAATGATACCCTAGATGAATACCCATATAAAATTTCGTATGGTCACCGATCTATGTAAGTTTGATTTTTGAAGTGGTTTCTAGAATAATTCGTCGGACAGAAAAAATTATTATAACCAATTTTATAGGATTTCGTATTCTGACTGACTGATCGTTTTCACAGTATGTGTTAAAAACCAAAATTTTTATATGGCAACACCAAGAACGGGTTGGCCGATTTAGTTCATTTTTGAAATTTTATTTTTCGTTACTATAAAAGCACCATGTACCAAATTTCAGCTCTCTATATCGACGCGTTCACAGGCAGTGTCCAAATGCATAGTGGAAAACGAAATTTTTGTAGGCAACCCCACGAAGGAGTTGCCCGATTTGGCAACCCCACGAAAGAGTTGCCCTATTTGTCTCATATTTGAACTTAATTTACTTTTTTTCTTTTTAAAGTCCGTGTACAAAATTTCAGCTTTCTAAATGAACTTGTTCTCGAGATATCGTCCGCACAGACGGATGGACGGACAGACGGACATGCAAAAATCAAAATTAATTTTAATATTATGCATAGGTGTCCAATCCATTTTGCTCTACCATCATTGTTTCGAGCTGTTACAAATGGAATGACAAACTTAGTATACCGTTTAAATTTCATCTAGGGTATAAAAATCATGAATTAATGAAGTTTAAATAACTTAAAATTGTTAAATAACCCCCTGAACCTACATAAGAGATAAAAATCTCTTATTCTCTTAACTAGGCTGCCAAAGCCCATTAACAGAATTTGGTATTCTACATAAAGCGTTAAGAGATGTCAGACTTCAGCTGATCTCTTAACTTTTGTGGAGATTTGGTATTCTAGCAAACAAATATATATGTCAAAGATCTCTTAACATAAGAGCTTAACCTCCCGATTCTATATAAGAGACTTATAAGAGATCTCTTAACCTCTTAAATTTAGCTAGTAAGAGATTTTAGCAGAAGTAGTATTCTACATAAATTTTTGTGGAGAAATATTAACTTTAAGAGGTTAAAAGGGTTTGGAGAATTATTCAGTCAGCCCAGCTATTAAAGACGTTTACTTTTCAAGAAGGAAGAAGAAGAACTAATGTTTTTGGCGAGGCAATGATGACAATATGATCAACCGTAACCTTCGGAATATACAAGCCATGAACAAAGTCGAAAAAAGAGAGCAGCTGACCGGCCCAGCAGGCGACATCCACAGTTTTCTTGCCTTGTGTTACTGCTGGAGTTTTTAATATAAAAGTTGCTTGTATTTTATTCAAACACTATAATTTCCATAAATTTGTTCTACATGCTGTTTTTTGTTTAAACTATTAGAAAGAAAACATATTTGGCTGCAATTTGTTTTAACTTCATTTTGCTGTGGGAGCGACAGCTTTGGGCGTTAGGTACTGTTTAAGATGAAATTTTAGTTTTTCCTCAATGACGAGTATACGTAAAGCCGTGAGAGTGAGCTCTTACTGCATGCTGTCAAAGAATAACTAAATAAAAGAAAGGACACAGAAGAGCGTTCCGATTTTTTTCCATTTAAATGTTCACGGCGAGAAAAAGAAGGAAGGAAGAGAAAAAAATAAAAAAAAATCAAACACTCTTTGAACATTTTACGAATAAGACAAAAAATGTGAATGCGAAGATTACATGCAACGAAATGGAATGGCAAATAATTTAGAGAATGGGCGGAGTTTTCTGATTTTACGCTCATAAAATGCTCCCGCTCTTTTATGAAAACACGAATTTCAGGAATTGTCCCAATGTTTTTCGCAGAATTCCAATGTTTGTTAGTGTAATCCTATGATAAGTGAACAGCACGTTTTTCTGTTTACATTTGTTTTGCTCAAGTGGGGGAATCTCATGCTGGATTCGGGGAATTTTATTTGACTGATATTTCACATCTCCTTTTAGTGCGTTGTTTATTGCGAAATTTATCTTTTTCTTGCCAAATGGAGGTAGGGTTACCCAATGTACATTATTATGAATAGTTTGACATAATTTTGAAGGTATTCAAGAAGATTTTATCATTGGGGTAATCCTACGTTTTCTCAATTTTTGTTTTTAACTCGTTGTCTCAGTCGCACTACAATAATGCATAGCCAAGTTCTTTTCCCCCATTCATGCAAAAGACAAAAGTATATGAGATTACCTCTTTCAATCTAAAAAACACGGAAAATTTCCAATTTTGTTCGCCTCTGTCTCTACTTATATTTGTTTATACTTTGATGCTGTACCCGGCACGTTAAGGCCTTTTAATGTGTCGGTGCCTTCGGCGACTTCATGGCTTGTACTATATTCCGGGGGTTACGGACCATCCCACACGTAGCTATAATTGAATGATAATTGAATTATTATTTCATCACCTAAATCGTAGGTAAAGAGTTCCACAGCCGTAGTTACGTCCAACAGGATTTTTGCATAAACCTGTAGCAAAAAACTTAATTGTTACCAAATCTTTAATGTGACGATAATATTGTCGAGTAATGGAAATTATCGTAAGGTTATGTCATTTCTATCACTTTAAAGGCAAAAGATTTTTTTCATTCTGAAATTCTATAAAGCTTAAGAAATAGCAAAGTGAATCAACTCCTATCTCACGTTACTCAGAACTATCCTCAGTGCATGGCTCAAACTGTATAATTATTTAAACTTGTACATATTTATATAATACATACGAATGATATAAATATGTACTTATTTTACAGCATTTTTTATCCATCATTTCGGTATTTTAAAACAAAACACTAAAAGAGATTTAAGCGTACCTCGGTGAGGAGCTCTTATATTAAGAGATATTTGACAGATATTTTCGTTTGCTAGAATACCAAATCTCTTTAAAAAAATCTCCATAAAACTTAAGAGATCAGCTGATGTCTGACATCTGACGTGGACATCGGGGGGGGGGGGGATCTCTCTTATTGTGATAGTTGCAGAAATTGTTTTGTTTAAAATACCGAAATTTTTTATAAAAGTTCTGTAAAGTAAGCTGTAAGTTCTGTAAGTAAAGCTTATGTAGAATCAGGGGGTAAGTATGTATATTCTACGTTTTTTACTCATCAGCTATCTTTAGTATTAGTATATTTTATGTGTGGCCAATATAACTAGTGTCCTTCAAATGTGGCCCAGGGAAGCTGAAAAGTTGAACACCCCTGATCTAGGGTATAAAAATAGGTTCATGCGAGATACGCAAAATTGTTCCAAATTTTTCATTTTCATGAAGATAAAATTCACTCGTCTGTACGAGTAGCTGCGTTTTCCTTTGTTCCCATCACACAAGGAAGTGAACATATCTGTGAAGTATTAAGTGGTTATTAGTATGTACCAGAGTACTGCATGGGTACCTGTGGCCCTGCACAGGTACCGGTGAATCTGATCTGATACTACAAGTTCAGGTATATTGTTGTACCTGCACTTGCAGCCACCGGTAAGTAACGTATTGTTACCTTTACTGCAGCTGCAGGTACAAGTACTCAAGTTATGAACAAGTACAGTTAATATGATGTTGCTTACCTGTGGCTGCAAGTACAGGTACAGCAATATACCTGTACTTGTAGATCAGATCAGATTCACAGGTACCTGAGCAGGGTCACAATAATCTGCTTCAAACAAACATGTAATGAAAGACAATGTTGTGCATTGCAAGAAATGGATATATTTCTTGGAGTAGCATATCTCCGGGGATTGGATTATTACAAATAAGTATAAATACAGTTTCGGCCTTCTCACGTTTAAAGGAAGAGTAATTATCTGTACAGTATACAGAACAACAAAATTTTCACAATCAACGTTCAGAAGCACAACTAGATGGTATAACAATTTCGTTATTAGAAGGTAAAATTTATGTATATTTAGAATATATAAATCATATAAAGTGTGCTTTGATAAAGATCCTTACGATTTACTATTTATATGTATTTAACATTAAAATATGGACCAAGGATTGCATCAGATCAGTTTGCCTTAAGTTTTAATGGATTTTCTTATGATAGTTTTAATTAATCTATTAGCACCGCTAAAAGTAGCATCCGTCACGTTGAAGCAAGAGAAATTTCCCACTAGTAATAATGTAATACTGCAAATTGAAGCTTTAAAGGTGACTATCACTAAGTTGAAACAAATTTAGATCTTGAGGAAGCTGGCAGCGTGAAGTTAAAATAAGTGTTAAACGAATATTGACAGGACTACAATCAAAACTTAAATTTCAAATTCATCACAAAGTTGCATTATTTTTATGGCCAAAATATAGGCAATTAAGATGTTTACCCCCCGAACAAAGGGAGGAAACTGTAAAATACCTCGAAACTTTCACGAAAGAGGAGTTGTCATCTCCTGAGTATTGTGAGCGATGAAGTGCCTCTTAATGATATTATAGACCAATGGAAAGACATTCCCGTTAGCAGTACTGAGGCAGAAGAAACTGCAGTACAATTAGAATTAAAGTAGTACTCTTTGGCGTTATGGAAGCAAGAAGATGTCCTCAAGTGGTGGAGAATGAATGAGTCGGCATTTCCTCAACTTAGTAAGATGGCACGACATGTGCTATCTATTCCTGCCACCAGTGCTCCCAGCGAGAGAGTGCTCAGCACAGCAGATCGGGTTTTAGAAAATCGGCGAACGAGGTTGAATGAAGATAATATAGATGGCATTTTATTTACCCACAGTATGTATACCAGCGAATGATGATTGCATAAAGCTCCACCCTTCCAGAAGTATATCTTGAATTTTGCACCTGGATTATTTACTTTGTTTTATTCGAGTAAATATAAATGTATTCAAAATACATTTTCTCGTTTTCAATTGTAGTAATTTATTTCCCCATTAAAACTATGATTTACAGAAAACAGTGTAGCATTTTTCCACACTCGTATATCCGTACCAATTTTGAATAAATGATCGAAGTTAGTTAGTTGAGTAACCTGATTATTCACAATTGGTACAGATATATACCTCTCCCAGAAAACAATAATAAAGAGGGACGGTTCTTTTCGTTCTTCCTGAAGGGCGGCGCCCCATCCTCTTTCACTGGAAAAGATTATTAAGAGGACGCTTATAGAAAATGACTTTTGTGCTGCAAGAAGGACAAAAAAAAGTTGGTCCTTTTTTCGTCCTTTTCTGGAGACAACTCCACTACATGTCCTTATTCCGAATGTGGAATCCTTTTTGACTGAGGGATCACGATATATCTGTTATCGGGGAGACAACGGTAGCATTGGAGTAAATCGCTCAATAATTCACTACAAGGTACTTAAAATCCGCACACAAATTTTAAAATGCCTACTCTTTCTCCACCTTTTGTTCATTACCAAGTCACAAGTACAGTTACTTGATTATCTATATTACCTGCTCTACCAGTTATCTGTCCATGCAGGTATACCTGCCCATCTATACTTGCAGTTACAGCTTAACTTATTATACTTGAACTGTGCAGATACAGGTATTGCAGTTCAATCAAAGCCACTATACCTGCAGGTCAAGTACTTCTTGTAAAACAAGTATCTGAGCAGTACTCTGGTATGTACTCTTAAACCTAGTACAACGGTCCGTGCTAAACTAAATTCTAGCAGGTCTCTAATATCAGGCCGTTCTTTAGCAGGTAAAATATGACAGCGGAGACTCAGAGAAAAGATATACATATATTAAAAACAACAAGAAGAAGAATTTCAACATTTTTTTACGGAAATACAATGCGCGATCATAATATTTCTAAAAACAGGTAGTTAAAATTATTCGGAAATAATAAAAAAAAAACTTACCAATAATATTGAAAATACGGCCACGAGAAGAAATCCAATTCATCCGTCCTTACAGCAAAGACGTACAAAAGTACTTTAACTACAAAAATCCAGTCAATAATTTCATCAGATCTTGGCCTATGGGCCTATGAAATATTTTGTGGGTAAAAAACCGTCTGGTAATAAAAAGCCCAATGTTGACGTCATATTAATACGAAGCAAAAAGATACACAATCCTCTCGAATTACTTAATATGCTCTGGCCGAATTGGCGAAACGCTTCCAAGGTAAAACAAAATTGTGTTGTCTAAATTTGTGGGTGTATTATGGAATGATCTAACAATTCTAATTAATACCATATTTCGCATTTTATTGCATATCCATTTATACTAATCTTTTTATAATGGGTTCATAGCAAAATTTTAATTCATTTCAATTGTTCACTTACATATTTATTAGCATTCCACGTGATGTATTCATCGCACTCTGTTTTGGCTATCGGTCTTCAGTTCATTCTATGTACGGTCCAGTGGTCTCTACCCTGATAAAAATATCCTTTTTCATATGATAGTAATTGGGCGACTAACTGTTCGACAGCCTTGAAAATTCCAGTAAAGTAATTGATGTGCATTGCAGGTATTGTTTTTTCTCAGGATGTGTTAATGTACTGCTATTCAAAGCGAAGAATTTACATATCAATTTGGGGTTTATTCAGCGTATTACCATAAATCCTCACTCAGGTAAGGTCATAAAGTCGTAACGTAAGATTCAAACATCCCAAAGTATGGCCCGTCTCTCCAAACCATTCTCATAGAAACAAAAATATGTTTTTCATCCTGGTCTTAATGTCTTCCTCTGTACCTCCGTTTATGGTGACTACCGAGATAACAGAATTGTTAACCCTGTCTTCAACTTCTGTTCATCAAGCAACATATTTTCTGGGTTAGACGTTTTGAGGCGTATTATCTTCGTCTCACTGACATTGACTTATAGATAAACCGCTGTACTTGTCTTGCACAGTTTCTGAAACTTCATATCTTAATCAATTCTTGTGTGGGCAAGAAAGACAGATGACATCCACATAGTTAGCAAGCTAAAGCTCAGGTGATTATAAATATACCCAACGCAAGTTTACCTACTCCAAATCCAACTCCATCACCTGTAAACAGCGCTTCAGTCGTAATATTTAACTGAGACAAATATCTCTCTTCTACTAACGAAGAATTCGAATCCTAAATTTTTCATCTTGCCAATGCAAGATACAGTACTTGAGAGAGTGTTGGATTAGAAGCAAAAATTTTCAGATAAATCTCCATCTTTACGAAATGAACGGAACTTTTTCAAGAGAAAAGACTTGACAATAATTATTTCAAAGATTAAAATACCTTGTCGATCCCAAAGAGTATTCAGCAGACATCCTCAACAACTCAATTACGACAAGTTTTTTAAGAATTTCCTTGTTGTTTAAAGTAGAACGTTTTTTTTTGTACGATCAACTCAATCATCATAAATCACCTTTCAGTAAAATTTAATTTTTAAAAATATATCTATGCCATCTCTATGATATTCAGTTTGGTTTCTATCAAATTATAAAAAGCTTTCCCCATATAGTTCCATCTAGTTTCGTTGAATTCTGATTGCATCCAAGTTAGTAAAGTCCTTACATTTGATTGTACAAATCGGAGTCTTGATACCTTATTGTGCAAAATTTATCCAATCAATGCTTACCCTGTTGCTCCCATCCTATTTACTACTAGTAAAAAAGAGATTTTAATTTAAAATTAAATGGAATCGAGAGAGTCAAATACATACTAACACAATTTCCATCATATCACGATTAGGTTTCATTCTTTACGTATTCTCAATCTTGATCATAATCAATTTGACTTTTTTTTAACAATCATTCAAAGTACAGCTTATGCATCAATATGACTTCCATTAAAATTTTACCTCCAAATACCATTTCCTATAAATATATCCAATAAAAAATTGCTGTTTTCAACAACTTTCACCAACGCCACAGAAATTCAATTAAAGTTTTTAATTAAACCTCTAATGAAAGTGGCAGTTAAAAACTAGTTATTTTCGACACCCACGCAGAATTTCTTTGCATGCGAAATCCCCAAGCTTGTATACATTATAAGTTAATTTCATTTGAACCATAGTACCTCCTGGAAAAGTTTTCTCAGCTTCGTTTCGTAAGGTTGAATTTCCTTTTACCTCCATCCACCATCTGACCTATATATAAGACTAACTCTACCGATCCCAAGAAGGGTAATATGTTGATAGCTGAACTATTGCAATTAGGAGTCGATTCTTCCAGATCAATAATTAGCATTGAAATTACATCCTCCCAGGAGGGAAATTTTATTTACACTTAATCCACTTATGAGAAAAACTAAATCCGTTTTACACTTTCTCCATTTTCATTTTCCAGAACGAAGGATACGTTGAGGATGAGCCCGTAATGGATGAAGAGCCTTGCTATGGGAGAAGGTGTACTGCAAATGAACACTGTTGCCCTGGGAGTGTATGTGTCGATGTTGATGGAGGTAAGCGAGAAATTCTCTTTTATGATTTTTTTGTAGATGCATGTAGCATAACACTCATTCTTTAACAAATGAATATCCCTTCTTTTATATAATACGTATATACCAGCTTATGTAACCTCCATGTGGAACACATCCATACAATATCCCTGGAAATCGTAAATTGCAATGACATAGAGAATTTTCTGATGACACTTCTACATTAGTCCAGCGGAAATTGCAAACATTTACATAGCCATTTACAGCAACAGCATTTGCTGCTGATGTACATCCAATAATACCTAAAAGGCAATTTGTTTGAATTTATTCAAGGTCATTGTATAGTGCATCTAGATGCCTAGAATACCTTCAGCATTGTAATATCAGAAATTCATCTACCCATTTCCATGGCACTCGAATAGAAGCATTTATGTATTTAAAGCTCGAGTTTCGTGCACAAACACCTGGATAGAAAAGAGCAACTCCATTCCAATTCATGCATACCTGGCGACTCATGTATACCTTGCTAAAAGATCCAATTTATGGGATGTCGTCTGTCATGTCAGTTGTACATATATCCTTCTCTTATATCAAGGTGTTCACATCGGTCCATTTAGAAGGACTGTATTAACTATAAAACCTCTCTGGAGACCTGATGTATATACATACATAGGTGTATAAAATTCCTATATAGTGATGGTAGCAATAGGGTGGCAATGTACAAATATTGTACAAATTAATGCAGCAACTAGGGTTTATTAGCACATGAGCCCTATTTTTTGCCCTACATAGAGCCCTGCTTTCATACATCCACTTTCATAATGTAATTATCAAAATTTATGAGTCTCTCTCACTTAACGTTATGTCGTTAAGCACCTGTATGTAACAATGTAATTTGAGGATCATACTCAAAATAATTAATGCAAGCTAAGTAGATTTCCATTCCTCCCATTGGTGAGTAGTTTTTACAAAATATGGTGACCAAAAGTGATGTCTTTTCCAGGTTATAATTATACGCTGTTCCAGGATATATAGTCCAAACTTCAGGAGGTAATAGGTTGTGATGACAAACGTGAAATTTGACTATAAAACGGGGATGTGGTGAAGAGTAGGGTGCGAGATGAATTCCATACTCATATAGTTTAGAATGCGAAAAAGTTTTTGTAATTATCTTGTAATTATCGGTTAAGAAAACATTGGAATACATAAGAAGAAAGTACTGGTTCGTATCCATGTGGAAGTATGTAAAGAAATATATACTCTGCTGTCTACCGTGTTTATATAATTAAGTTCCGGCAAGCAAAGAACATGGACAGTCAGTGGCGGATCCAGCTAGTGGGCGGGGGCGCCCCTCCCTGAAGACCACAAAAAAGTTGCAGTAGATCTTCTGAATTCTTCTACTGCACTTTTTGCACAAGACATAAAAATTTCTGGAAACGTTAAATTTGAAGCAGAACTTATTCAGGTAAAAGTGATGGGGGATTTGTTTTAATTGAAAACACAACGGCAAACAATTCATTGTATATTGATGTAGTGAGTTATTACATTTAAAGCAAGAAATTTATTTTGGAAAAACAGTTTTATTATTTCGTAAATTGCAATAGTAGAATATTTAGCTAAAACCTTAAACAAAAAAAAATTAAATGCTGATTGGAAAATTCTAAATCAGAACCTTAGAGAAGTCTTGGCATGCGTGAATATATTCCGTTTTCTTACAGCAGATCTCAACAACAGTAAAATCGCTCTTGGTTTAACGATCAGTTTAACCAAGTAATATAATAAAAGCGAAAGAGTCTGCTTTTGGCGCGTAAGAGAAAAATTTCTTTTGATCAAAATAGAATAGCAAAGGCTTCTGGTCCCCAGTCAAGACCATCAAGAACAACTTCAGCAATTCCCCTATACCTTCACTACTTAATATCGGTGAAGTGGTTGTGGACTCCCTTGATCAAGCTAGTATCTTCACTGGTAGATTCACTTCAAATTCTCTATAAAACAGCCAATACACATCCCGAAGAGGGATGTGTTTAAGGTCCTTAAGGGGATCAACGTCTCCAAAGCCGTAGGTCCTGATGGTTTCTCACCCATGTTAATTAAGAGCTGTGCCTCATCTTTAGCTAAACCTTTGTGCAAACTATTCTACTTGTCTTATTCGATAGGAAAATTTCCAAATGGTTGGAAAATGGCTCACGTTCAGCTTATTCCCAAGAAAGATGTGGGTAGCGATACCTCAAATTATCGACCAATTGCAATCACTTCGATTCTTTCAAAGTTTTTTAAATCTATCATTAACTCCAAATTAATGAAGTAGGTATCTAGAAACCAAACAACTCATCAATGATCGGCATTATGGCTTCCGAACTGAAGACTTGCTGACTTTTCTTACGGAATATTCGAACCGTACACAATGGTGTTTTGTAGCCACAAAATAGTTGCTCTAGATATTTAAATGGTCTTTAATAGAGTCTGGTATCCAGCCGTTTTAGTTAAACTTAAATCACTTGGTTTCTCCCCTCATCTTCTATTATAGATTGAAAGTATTATACCTGATCGCATAATACCGGTTGTACTAGATGGGGTTTCACCAGAACCTCACCCTATAAATGTCGAGACGGTCCAGGGCTTTGTTATCTCTCTTAATTTTCATTAACGATCTACTTTCCCGTACTTTTAATCCAATCCGTAGTTTTGCCTATGACAGTAGCCTTGATTTTGCTTACTCTTTTGACATTCTTGGGACTCCAGACAGAATGCCATATCTGCCAAACGAGATGGCTTGAATAGATCATTCAATAACGACCTTCATAATATCAAATTTTGCCGTTGATACTTTTATGGACTCCGGAGGTAATGTCACATTTGTCAAACGAGATTGCGTGATTAGATCAATAAAAAACGACCTTGATCGTGTTCTCCCTAGGAGTAAAGCGATTCGCGTCGAATTCAAGCCATCTAAGTGCCAAAGCTGTCTCATCTACTTGAAGCAAGATCAAAGCTTTTCACTCCCATTACATTTGATGGAGCCTTGATTTGCGATACACCGTCTTTTTACATTCTTGGCTTTAATATTTCCTGTAAGCTAAGCTGGACACAAATATTTGAACCCATTGAATCTAGAGCTCCTCTACAAATCCTACACCAGACCTCGAATATTATATAATTTCCATATCTGGGCCCGAGGCTAGTCGCACAGTCTTACCTTCATTGGATATTGTCCAAAAGAGAGCCTTCAAGCTCACTGGCGATGTGGCAATAACTTGAGGTATCGACTCACTCGAATAACGCCGCTATGATGGTTGCCCTTCACTCCCTTATCGCTATATGCGTGGTCAATGTTTTAATGAAATATCTCATGTTATCCCTTGCAGAATAATACTTGCACGCAAAACTCGTGCAGCAAACCACCCATCACCTTACTTTCGGCCATGCAGTAAAATTTCGTGGTGGTTTTTATCCCGAACTGTGTGATTGTGGACAGTCTAAATCATTTCCCTATCAACTTCCTGCCATGCTGTGCTTTGCATCATAAGGTATCCCCTTAATTTGCCTTAATAATATACAAACAAAAATCAAACTTTCTTGACTTTAGTAGATGCAAAGTACGTATCCTTTTAATTCCTGTATTTTGTAAAGTTACAATTTATGATTAATTCGTCAATTTGCTCGAAATGTGTTTCCCTATTTTTACTAACTACAATGGGTGATTTAGAAGTTTTACGCTTCCATTATTTAGAATCTAAAACAAAATAAATAATTTAACACCTCATTTGACTTTCGCGAGTAGCAAAAGTTGAATGTTGAGCAACTTACTTCATTCCGAGTGGTAGCCGCTGACTTATCTGATCGACACGTAACTTAATGCTAAATTTTATGTATTTCACATTTGCGATTGATGGCTAGTATCTTCGAACTTTTGATCTGTTTCCAGCTTATACCGTTTTTAAGCAAAAGTTGCGCCCCTCCCTCACAAGAATCCTGGATCCGCCCCTGTGGACAGTTACATATTAGTGAAAAAATTAACAGTGCCATTTGATAACCTACACGTAGACCATTTAGGACCGTTTGTGAAAAGTTCACACAGAAATACACATCTGCTTACAATTATAGAACGTTTTACGAAATTTATATTTCTATAGTCAATTCCGAGCACGAAATCGCGCCGCGCCGGTGACTAAACTATTTGAGGAGATTATCGGTATATTCGGCGTTCCACGTCGAATTGTTTGTAACAGAGGTAGTTGCTTCACTAGTAGAAAGTTCACTGAATATTGTACAAAACTGGGTATAACGCAGATACTTAACGTCGCAGCTACACCACGAACTAACGGCCAGGCTGAGAGACATAATTGAACGATTTTATCTTCAATCTCATCATCAAAAGAAGATGAAAAAAAGTGGGATCAAACGATTCCGAATATACAGTGATGGTTGAATATCATAGTAATGAAACCACGGGCAAGTCCCCTTATATGTACTTCTTTTCTGTCACACTCCACGTAGTCCTAACGATTTGTTTATAGCTAACCAAGTTTGCGAAGATGAAGTTGGGAATTTGTGTAAAATCAGGGAAGAAGCTTCATTATCGATAAAGAAAAGTCAGGCTTCAGTGAAGAAGTATTTCGATGGTAAACGTACCAAAGCTCCTACATACGATGTTGGTCAATATGTGGTAATTAAAAGATCAAAGGTATCAAATAATGGAGAGAGTAAGAAATTGTGACCGAAGTACAGTGGACCATACGTGGTCAAAAGGATCCTCGACCATAACGAGGAGTTGCCAGGAGCGACACGTTCGCGAAGTAAATATACAAGGATATGTCCCAGTCATAAAATAAAATTATATAACACTCTTTCTGATACGGACGACAGACAACGCGACAGACGTAACAAGTAAAAGAAAAATATATAAGTGTTAAACAGAGCTTTACTTCTATTATTTTATTTAATTAGGTGTCTCGAAATGTCGCCATGGGCAATTATAGGGGTATATACGTCTCGATGTACCTGCGATATATTTTACCCGAGAATCGAGTATCCTTGAGATAATAAAAAGGAAAATGTACAGTCATAGGAAATTGAGAAAATTCAGTAAAAGTGTTTCGTACTGAATCGGCTATTTTATTTTCAAAGAAAGTTATCTTTTATAAGTACACCTAGCCCCCGATTTGCACGGTACTCGATCTGCACGGTTTCGGTTTAACACGACTGAAAAATGAGGAAAAATTTCATTTATAATTTTCACTTCAACACGGTCACAAAAAGTTTTGAAATAAAAAAAGATTTAAAACAATCGCGCAAATTTAGAATTTAAAATCTAAAAAAGTTATCTCGCCTACTTAGTTGGAATATAGGATGCATTACAATGAAATATTATGGGGCTGCTTGTGCATTCATATGCTTTCATTTGAATGAGTTTGAAAATATTTATGCTTGAGGTGTGATCTTTCAAAAGTGGAGAACAAAGCCCACAATGCAACAGAACAGAATGTAGCAAGAAATAGGATAGGAATTAAGGGCTAAACACAGTTGCGATGGCAGACGGCAGACTTTTGCAGCAATAGGAACATTTTTTTCTAGGAACGTTTTATGGAGTGTATAATAGTGTATTAAATAGGGATGGATTGGGATTGGATTGAAACGAGGTTGGAATACGAAAAGGATCTCTGGAACGTAGGCTACAATATGGCCCATTGTTGAGCAATTGCTCGAACGCTCTAATAAAATTCAAAATTGGCCCCCAACCCTTCCTTCCGTCTTCATGCAATTCTTTCACGAGGTATGAGCCAAGGAATCTGTAACGTTTTCCTGAGGGGACCGATTAGTGACAAAGAATATGTCACCGTTTCAGTTTCCTCTCCGCATCCTCTGCATACCAGATCTTCAACAAGCCCCATCATATGCTGGTGACCCCTGAGAAGAGAGTGTCCAGTGAGAATTGATACTACAGTTCTCAGGGTTGGCCTGCTTAGTTTCAGTAACTCTTTCGTTTCATTTGGGTTGGGTAAGCCCCACAGCTCCTTTGTGGTTCTACCTGAGGGGTCATTCAAGCAAAGGCGACTGTTTTGGCAGTCGCCCCAAGTCGAGATAGTAGAGATGTCCTCCGTGGTTGCACCAAGACGAACAAGTTCGTCCGCTTTTATTCCAGCTAATGCCGCTGTGACCTGGCATCCAAAGCACCAATACCCCGTTGTTCCGAGAAAGGGAATTCAGGGTAGTTTAACATTCAAATACAAGTTTGGCGGTTGTAAAAGGTTTTGTCAAGGCCTTGACAGCTGCCTGGCTGTCCGAGCAGATTGCAATCCCTTTGTTTTTAGTACCTTTGTTTAGAAGATACCTTTCCGTTTCAGGGATGGCCTTAACTTCCGCCTAGAAAACTGTTACATGGCTTTCAAGGTGAATAGAAATTTCCATGTGAGTCTCCTCGCAGTAAACACCTGCTCCGGTGTTCTCTTCCAGTTTGGAGCCGTCTATATATATGATAGGGTTTGCCAATGGTTGAAGCACAGAATGTGATTCCCATCCTGCCCTATCTTGAATTTTCGATTTAATGTTGCTCCTCAGCATTGTCTCGAGAAAGTACGATGGACTACACCAATTCGAAGATGGATTCATGTGGAGCTCTTGTACCAGTGTGAATCCAGCTCCGATTGAGATGCAGCCTCAGTGCAGTGTTTGACGTCCCCTTCTTGACGTGCATATGAACAGGGTGTGTTGAGGATGACCTCAAAAGTCTTCGACCTGGTTGACTTGAGAGCGCCACTTACACTAATGAGACACAATCTTTGAATCTTCTCCAATATCTTGTGGCTCCATTGCCTTCCACCACATCAGAGAACAGAAGGTTAGCATGGGTCGGATGATGCTAGTATAGATCCAAAGGAAGTCGCCACTTTTTTCCTATGGATCTGCGGCACATCGCGAAGCCTCGAAGAGTTTTATTCGCTCTGTCCTCAATGTGTGGTTTCCAGCTTAATTTTTTATCTAATATGATACCTAGATATTTTAATCTGTCTTTCAGTGGAGAGTTCTATTTCTTACGAAAGAGGCATAAATCTGTTTTCAATGGATTAATGCAAAGTCCGAAATCCCTACCCCAGTCCGTTCGGATTACATTCGGCACCAGTTCGCAGAGTTCAGATTCGTACCTACCGGTGACCAAGATCACCCGGTCATCGGTGTAACATACTTCTTTGTGCCCATCCGGTTAAGTCTTAGAGTGTTAGAGATCATCCATAATGAGCACCCACAACAAAGTTGATAAAATATCGCCTTGAGGGTGCCTCTCTGGACTATTTTTTCTCTGCTTACCCCGTCCAGTTCAGGAAAAAAAGTTCTTTTGTTCGACATGTATGCAATCCAGTGTTTTAGGAACCGGTTCACTCCATGTTTTGTAAGCGTTTCAGTGAACTTATATGAAACAGCCAGCGTAGATTGTTTAAAGGGGAAACCTTTTCCAATTGAGTGTATAAACTCTAACTTTATTGAATTAATTCATGTAATATGTACTAATTAAGTTTTTATTTTCTCGTCTTAATATGTATGTTCGCCTGAATTTATGAAAAACTACATACTTACAATATCCAAATATGCTAATATATGTGAAATATTGTTTTTCTTTAGATGTATACTTTTCAATGTATAGGTAACATGAATTTAATGAATTTACATGATTTCGATTTACACGATTTCGGTTTAGACGGTTTCAGTTTACACGGTACTTTTGGAGAACGAATCCACCGTGTAAATCGAAGGTCAGGTGTAGGTATATATTCCACAACTTTTTGTTCTCAATTATGAAGGTTTTGCGATCTATAAAGTACAATATCGACTATACCCGAGAAGTTAAAAATTGTGTCTTCCTTTATAACTTTATATTTATAAAGGACCCTTATAAATTTTTTTGGTGAGCTCCCGACATCTACGTCACTCAAAATTACCTTATCCATTTACCGGGAATATGCACTGGCTAAAACAGGCAGCGATCACTGTTCAAGGGTGCTATATTAACCCTTGTGTCAATTGATAACAGAAATGATTTAAACGAACCCATAACATACCCCATGAGTACATAGTTAAGTATAGCTCTGTGGAACTGTCTAATTTTCCTGTTTTATATAAGGTAAGTGAATACAATATGGGGATTTTTTTAACAAGATAATAAAGATATAAGAAACGGCTATTATATATCATAATAAAGTACAACAGGTTTAGAACCAAAAAAAAATAATAATTGTCGCAGAAAATTATTTTAAAATTTTGAAAAAAAATTGTAAATAACCATATTGCCAACACGGTATTGGTAATATGGCCATAATATGAAATAAGGTCGAAAATATTTATTTTGAATAAAAAAAGTACATTAGGTAAGAATAAGACTTGACTTTATATGCTGACAATATGAGCATTACGTGCTAGCAATATGCCCATGGGCTATTGCCAATTCCGCATGGTGGGCATATTGCTGGACATGAAGTAAAAATTAAGTAAGGCTTTGTTTTTATATAATGTTTTACTGCAAATCAATAATTTTTTTCCACAATCTAAGCTTCAATACCGATGGCATTATCCGGCATCTTTCGTGAAATAACCAAACTACGGCCAGTGCACATATTGCCAACATGCGCATATTATATTCACATACCTTATAAGGAGAAAATGTAGTCACACTATTCCTGCGAATTTACTTACATGATTAAGCCGGTTCCGAAAAGTGCCTATGTTGCCTATGCTTTACAAAACTTTTAGGTTGGATGATTGTTGATGGCCGGAATTCAGCTTTTCAAGTATTTCAGGGTGATTTTTTTTCTGTATGTGTATTAAGTGTAAATATTCATTCTTGAAACCGGCATTATTTTTTCCACTAACTGGCAAGGGTAGCAAAAGATTTGATTTCATTCTTACCAAAAAACAAATGAGGAGTGGGCAATCAAAACGTCACATGTCTGTGGTTGGCCGCTTGTCGTTTTTTGACGGTAACCTGTCCAGTAAACTGATCTTCTCTATTATCAAATACTGTTCTTTCAAAAAGCACCAAAAGTAGCACAAGCTTTCAAAATCATAATAAGATTTTGATTGATTGATTGATGGATTGAAGATGTTTGGGACCTTTTTCATGGTCCCCCGAACGAAGACCAAGTCAAGGCCCATTGTTCACCCTCTAGACCCATGAGCGATCGCTCATAGGTCCCAACCGGACGCTCTTATAAACTTCAGTATTGACTGCCAGCCCTCCTTGCAGGCATCATGTAACTCTTCCAGGAGTTGTGAACCAAGAATACTGTAACGTGTTCCTGAGAGTTCCGGGCAGTGACATATAAAGTGGGTCACTGTTTCGATAATAAGATTTCGAAAGTCCGTTAATTTATTCAGTTTTATGCGTTTTCTGTAAGTTTTTAAGGATGGGACATGTGCCCGTTTGTTCGCCCACTCATTATAATAACAGACGTGAAATTCTATAACATCTCGATAACCATGCCAACTGTACAAATCAGATAAGCAAATTCGCATATTATGAGGATCTTCGGAACCAGATGAGCTATCGAAGGATGACCCAATGCTAGTCTCATCTATACCCATGTCGAGTGAACCAACACCAGGATGAAACAAGCAGGCTAAAAGTAAGAGTCAACTGTGGTATTTACAATGAGGAGGATAAGTGGCGACACACAAAAATCTTACCCAATATGCCGCAAGCCTGTATCGCAGAGCATTCTAGAGAACTACCCAGATATAATAAATGCTAGCCATAATAAATTCTATACTTAACAATTTTTAAGGATTAAGTCTGTTCTATTTTGCTTTCAATACCCATTCCTTCAAAACACATACCTGAGTATGCTTTCAGTTTGGTAACGTACCTATATTTATAATGTAGGTCCATTTTCTGAGGAGCCAAAAAATTGTTTTCAAAATTTTAAAGCATATATTAGCTACAAATAGAAAACTTAAGGATAACTAAAGTGATCAATGAAAAATTTCAAAGATGAAATGAAGTTTTTTCATTTCCAAAATTACAAACATGTATGTAGGTATTGACACAAGGGTTAATCTAGAATTTTCGTAAATCTTCCCTGGAATGCGTACGCAATGAATACTTTTTCCTTGATTTGTCGAATACTGGTACGTTTATCGTATTTCATCATAATATTTTCTCTAAATATTTTTGTTTTTCATTTATATAACATGCAACAAAATATTCAGAAATATTCTGGTCTCAATGTAAATCCTTCTTTACCCAATATATGTACATAACATGCATGCATATAAATCTAATGCATAAGTGTACCATCAACTCTGCTTTATTATGCATGTCGTGCAGTTCAAGCCGATCTATATCTGAACAACCCGTCAACCATTTCCTTTTCCCAGTGGCAATGTTTTTCATTTGAACTTTCTTGAAAATATCCATCCTGTTCTTATGTGCATAGGATAAACAGAATCCTTCCATCGTAAAATGTTCAACTCTTATCTTGAGAGCACATATTTCAGGTGCAGTTTACCGTTAAAAATTATACTACCTATACTTCAGGTAAATACAGTACTTATATTTCCTGTAATACGACAGGAAAATCTTGGAAAATTTGGGTCATGAACGTACGTACATAGTGTGAAAATCATGCAACTTCCTGTGAAAAATAAACGTATATTCCGCGTGCAAGTATAAGGCTCCCAGTTATATTCATGGGCTATGAAAATGTCTTGGGATTATGAATGAATTTTTCTCGAAAGGTGAAATTTGACATTTTCATTTAGTGCTGATAATCGTTGAGCATTTTTATTTTTTAACTCTAATACAATGAATATGTGCATTTCATGGCAAACCCCAGACACTAAACTGAAGTTAGCATTTAATTTTTCAAGTTGTTGACATTTCAAGGGTATTTATGATTCTGATACTTAAGAAGTGGATAGTGGGAACGACGGATTATACTGTGCTAAGTTTTTTGTATATGTATTTTGTACTTTTCTGTGTACATAGTATCTCAAGTTAAGAGCAGTAAGATGAGAATGAACATTTATTACTACATTTCTACTTAGTATTTTACTTTGCGTTAAATTTAGCATATTTTGGAAATTGGTAGAAACTGCCTTTAAATTGATTGAAATTGCATTGCCTTACGATAATTTTTTTTACTCGGCGTTATCATTTCACTTTAAAAGTTTTTGGCAACACTTAATTTTTTTTGTTTGCTACAGATTCATAACAAAATCCTGTTGGACGTAACAATATCCTCAATTTGAGCCAACATTCAAAATCTAAAATAATTGGCAATTGCGAAGTTCATTGTTAACAATCTTAGGTAATTCATAAAATTTCCTGAAAGATCTGCCAAAGTGGAAGAAACAGGGAAGAGTTCATATAGATTTCGGATTCTATCATACTTGAGGACCCAGTAGATAGGAAATGGAATGCGTGCCAGACTAATTCCATAGCTAGTTACAGTAGGTACAGAAGTATAGTTACGTCTTGTATTATAACTTGCATTACTTTTAGCATTGCTTGTCATTGCCGGAAACGTCGTTTACAATGTAGTCTTTCTAACTAGTTATTGAACCAGTTTCTGTGAAGTAGTGGAACAGTGTGCTCTTGTAACTAGGTTATTGGACCAGTTTTTGCGAACTAGTGGGAGAGTTTGATTTTGTAAATAGTTATTTACGGAGTTTCTGGAAACTAGTTATATATCCATTCCCTTAATAGGAATAATAACGTTTTAAAAAAAAATGTAAAGAACGATGGTAAACAATTTCACAAATTTTATTTTGTCTGGAAATTCTAATATTATATACATATTATCAAAATCAAAAGTTAGGTACATATATTTTCACAAATAAAAATCCACGAGTGAAAAAATAACTGAAGATTTCCTTCAATTTGTCTTCGTAGGACTTAACACCAAGTTTTTTAATTGCATCCACACTTTGTGCAAAATGACGTGACCAATTATCTTGAATAACTGGTCTGACTGAATAGAGGGTGTTCAGATTCTCCAAAGCATCTTAAGAGGAGTCAGTACTCAGGAAAATTTTCCATTTAGATACCGGCGAACCTGTAGGTAATAAAATTGACTATATGTAGGTTTGTGTCCTAAAAGTGAGAAAATTCATATAAAATTAGCTTAGATCTAGACCATGGAGCACATTAGAGACATCTACCGCAAAAGACAGAAACCCAACATCCTACAAAACCATACAATTTAAGACGAAAAATGAAAATTTGCAGTTCACATAAATTGAAAATTTTTAACGAGAATTAACTCTCCTAAATTTTTTTTGTCCACAATTGTTAAATATGATATTTTGATATGTATTGCAACAACTTTCAACGAAATATTGCAATTTCTCGTCGGTGAAATATCGGGAGAAAAAACAAGTATGTACTGTTAGAGTCAAATAATTATAAAAAGCGCCACTAAAAATGAAAAAAACTCGACGTTATTTGCTAGATCTAGGCTTCATCTTTCTAAAACAGTCACAATTTAACAAATGAGTATACCTACTCACAGGAATTTGATTTAAAAGACTTCAGTTTTTACCATTTTTTATAAGTTTCCGAATTAATATTTCCATTCAAATACCCTTTTTTTAATTTTTTCCGACGTTATTTACTAGACTTCTTTATTACCTTTAATTTCAGATATAAATCATTATTCTGCTAAAAATAGTTTTCCAGAAATTCGTATCGAAAAATGTATGAAACTTCCAAATCTTGGTACTGACTCCTCTTAACCTCTTAAAATTGAAATTTCACCAAAAACATTTATATAGAATACTAATTCTTTTATTTTACTTGTCACATAAGTTTAAGACGTTAGGAGAAGAATATTTTATATATAGAATGGAGGCGTTAGTTTCCTACTTTAATACTTTAATTTCGGAAAACCATACTAAGTATAGCAAAATTAATCTATGGTTTAATATTTTGTTCCACATTACTGTACAGCATTGAAATTCAAATGTCTTTAGTTGCTTCCGCTTCTTGTTAATGACTGGGATCGAAAACAGATCCTTGATTTAGGCCTAAAAGACAATTGGAGCTTTACAGCCAGCTTGAGATTTGTTGGAATGTAAATCAATTGAAGAAGAACACAATTGGCGCTTTAACTTTTTTAACAGCTTCAAGCTGGCTTGAGATTTGATCAAATTGCAACTTACAACCCCAATGACTGCCAACTTGAAGGAATTTGTAATGTTGCCAACTGTGCAAATGTCGAATATTAGATGAGAATGGCTTCTGTTGACACATTTAAGAAGTAAACAGCTACCAGAAATGTTAAAATAGATGAAAACTTATACAGTTATATAGAGTTAGTAAAAGATAAGCAGTTACTGTGAGACATCTCGGAAATATCCAAAAATGCATGAATTTATCGTAATTTTGGAAAATCGGAAGCATTAACTGTCGTTCCTTAATAAAAATTCTCAACATAAACAAGTTAAAGTTGCAAATGTCAAAAACGCCAGTTGTGTTCAATTCGGCTTTTTCAGTCACCTTTAGAAGAAAGATGGCGATAAAGCTGACTGAAGTGCTCCAATTGTGTTTCAGACCTTACTGGCAATTGAAGAAAAGCTTATAAAGTATTATATGGAGACTATTACCACCGAGCATACAATAAATAGAGAACTCAGATCAAAGAAAAATGTGTACCTTGTTCTAGAACTCCCATATACTGGAGAAAACATTTGTTCTGTCGATTGAAGCGAACTATTTATACTGTTCGCTTTATTTATAAATCTTCTATGAAAATGTATGAGGCGTTCTTTTGAGATCTTTTGTTCTGCCCTATTCTGCCGACACAAAAGAGCACAGTTATAGAGTTGAACCCGAGTTGAACCATGGTCGAACCCTGCATGTAAATATGGTATATGTTCCATCTAATGATATAGTGGATAGAAGAATTTTAAGAACTTTTATTTTTAACGATACAATTTCTCTTGTATTTATGATTTGATTTAGAGTGGTTAAAAATAAAAGTTCTTAAAAGTCTTCTATTCTCCATCTTTGACCGATTCTAACAAGTGTAGGTTCGATTCCCGTCCGGGAAAAATAAATAATTATACTTAGTTCAAAGTTGCAAATGGAGCTGTGCACAGTGAACGGAAAAAGTCGCAGTCGTACGCAACAAGTTTAATAAAATCTTAAATTTACGCAACAGAACGGATGAACATAACCTCAAATTATCGTTAACGGATTGTTTACTTCGCTCCTGCGATATATAAATGCGCAAATTAAAGGGAAAGAAAAATGAAAACATTTGAGTAGCTTTGTTAATAACTGCTGTAAGGGAAAATAAAACCATTTAGTTATAATTAAGACAAGGGATTAAAAAAAAACTCAACAATAATTCATATACAGATATTGCCATTCTTGTTTGCTGTGGGTCATTCCCTTTCGTGTTCCTAAAGACAATGTTGTAATATCCGCAGCTTTTCTATTATAAATAGCAAATTCAATAGAGTTTCATAATTTTCTCCATATTTGTCAACTCAATTTTGGCTCAACTTTAAATTAACTATGCGTCCATTGTAGGCCGCTAGCATTCACCTCAGTTTTACTGCGTAAATTTGACAGTTCTTTAAGTTCCGTTGCGTTGCGTTGCGTTGCGACTATTATAATTGAGCATTTGGATTTTAGTGCACAAAACTACAGGTTTACAATTTATGAGGGAGCGGATTTTGTGATATGGTGGGGGGAGGGGTAGCATCCCTTATTGGGTGTTGTGCTAAATAGATCATGTTTGGTATCAAATTAAACAGGGAGGAACGGATAATCGAGCAGTGCAGTTTGTTTTTGATCATTTCAACGCCATAACTGACTTTTTACCTCCGAAAGACAGATTTTTTGCCTTGGGTTATGTACACCCCAGATCCTATATTTTGCATTCTTCCGTCCTTCGTTTCATATCCATTAGTATTCTGTTGTGAATGTTTTTCTCATGGAAGTGAATTTCCACGACTTACAAGTTCTTCATAATGATGAGTTGAAAATATGTCCATTGGAGTGGCCCAAAAATGTATGAAGTGTTAAAATGTCTACATGCTTTATTCATTAATGCTTAGCGGTCGCTCAAATCGAAAATAGTGTTCTTTTGACTGTTTTGAATTTTCAGGAAAACTGTTTCAACATTTTCTGTCATAATTTTATAATTTGACAATATTTTTTCTTGATTATCTTTTTAAATTAAAGGGAACAGCTATGAACCTAGTTATTGCATTGAAAGTTGTTTTAAAAAAATAAATTTTTCTATTTGTTATACATTTTTCAAAACGAAAATTCGGACCCGGAGCTCCAATTTTTTTGTAAGGAAAACTGGCACGCGGGTATACTTTTTCTACTATAATGTAATCTACAATCGATTGTCTTTCAAACAACTACAGCTTCTACAAATTCCGAGTGGAGAGTTAAGTCTCAAAAGAACTCTCATCTCCACAATTGCACAATTCTCCGTGTTAGTGAATCTGGCCCCTGGAAAATGAAAAAGCTATCACAGGACAATATTATTCATCTTAGTTGGATCGATTTAATGCTAAATTAATAATACAGTGGCTCCATTTAACAAAGAAAAAAATATTTTTTTCCATCATGACAATGCACCAGCTCACACGTCTACAATTGACATGGCGACAAAAACTATCGAACTACTCTACGAATCTCCTATTCTCCACATTTGGTCCCCTCCAACTACTTTCTCTTTCCAAACATGAAGAAGTGGATCATTGCTGGCTGAAAGAAATGCTTTGGCTTAAAGAAATTGGAAATCCTTGATGAAAGTGTGCCGACCTAAAAGCAGAATAAATGGATTTTTCGTTCAAAGAGCCCTCGTATATATGTACATAAATATATAGAATAACGGCGTATTGTACGTGTTTCTCAATTTCGAAAATTGGTTAATTCTTGAATCGAATAAATTTATGGAAATTAGACATTCGAATTCAGTCACCCATTCCCAACCACGCCGCCTTACTCATCCTCCTCCTTCTAATAAAATAATTTGAGTGAAAAGACAAATCGTAAAAGCCCAAAATTTCAAAATCTTTTGAACTCAAACTTCAACCGCCTTTTAGAATTTAATCTGTATTTACTGAAAATCTTTGATCATCTAATCATAATCTCTGCTTGTGACTGTTTAAAATTTGCTTAATTATTCTTATCGAAAATCGGCGCTAGCATAAATAGACTCGAAAAGATTTTGCAAAGAGGCGTGTATACCTACATTCATACAAATACTTCAAATCGAGACATGAATATTTCAAATTAAGTAGGTAATTAAATCTTTCGGCAGTGGAACCTCATTCCATTCATCTCAAAATCAAAGATTATTTATACACAAAGTTCATCTCCCATTTAGTCTCTTGCCTGAAGTAATCCTTATAAGAACGCAGAAACCGTAATATAATTTCACAGCATCTAAAAGAAATAAAGCCAAAAATAATAATTCTCATCCTACCCCGATATTTTTTTATTCTCATAACATTTGAAGAGAGCTGACGCTCATCCATATTCTTGTGAAATTCATTACAAATTTAATTTTGTTAACAAATAAATAATTAATTTCTTTTACACATCTCAACTGATCTTTTTTTTTTTTTGCACTATATTTTACAGTAATAGGTAGTTGCTTATTCGCTTATGGAAGGAAATTAGGAGAACTGTGCAGAAAGGATGCAGATTGCGAAGCTGGACTTACCTGTGATAGTGTTGGACCAAATGGTGGGCTGGTTTGTCGAGCCCCTATGGCAGTTGCTAAACAATACGCAGAGGATTGTTCAACTTCAAGTGAATGTGACATCACCAGGTAGGTTGAAAATATTTTCATTAAAAATTGTTTTCTTTAACTTTATTTTCATCTCTCTAGGGGACTGTGCTGTCAATTGCAACGTCGCCATCGACAATCTCCGCGAAAAGTGTGCTCCTACTTCAAAGATCCATTGACCTGTATTGGAACAGTTGCTGTTGATCAGGTAAATTGGTTTTTTTGTTCGATACAATAGGGACTCCCCCATATAAATTGAAATATTAGAGAAGAAATTCGAATACGAAAAAACCTCTCCTGTCTCTTATATACCTATGAACATAATACAGGTGCTGACAACTGACATTTTCAAAGTTCACAGAGTTTCGATACCTCTTGTTCGGAAGGTACATATATCGGCTATCGCAAGAAATTAAATTTCATTTTGATCCATTGAAATAAGAGAGAATTGTCACGGCAAGACATTTTACTTGGGGAGCTTTTCAGATGCCTGTCTTTCATCTTCATAAATTGCAAATATTTGTTGACACAAAACCTTCACCTCAAATTCAATTCCTTCAATCAATTTTGTGTTACCACAAATAGACTCCTTGTAGCTGTCTATAAATTCGAAGTTTTTCAGGTGTGGGTGTGTGTCTACCGACAGCGCCAAGTGTGGATATTATTATTCGCAATTATTCTATTTTCAACTTTCTCTTTTTCCGTTATTCAATAAACGTGACACTAGCCATAGATATGCTTGATGTCGCTTAGATTTTGTGTGTTTAATTTTAAAGACGCCAATATTTGTTTTTTTTTTTACTCAGGATAATATTTTTCAATGAAGTCGGCTGTCGTTATTTATGGAGATTAAGTGTCAACAAAATCAGGTATAACATGTAAAGAGAGCGGTTTTATATCTTCACGGAGTCTTAACCCTTATGTCAATACCCGGTTACCCTTTAGCACGTGCTTACATGAATATCTTATATATTTAAAAAGTGGTAAAAATAAACAAAAACAAGTTAAAAGGCTAGAACTGGTCTAAGACCAAGTCTCACACCACCCTATATGACTGCCCGTATGTCATTTCGTATGGTCAACCATCTGTGCAAGTTTGATTTTTGAACTGGTTTTTCGCATATATTTCTAGAACGGCTCGTCGGACAGAAAAAATGATTATAACCAATTTGATAGGATTTCAGTACATTAAAACCATATAGGACTTATCGTTTTCACAGTGTACGTAAAATCCTAAATTTTTATATGGCAACACCAAGAAGAGGTTGGCCGATTTAGTCCATTTTATTATTATTTTCATGAAAATACTATGTACCAAAATTCAGCTCTCGTCGTTGACGCGTTCTCAGGTAGTGTCCAAACATCTAGTGAAAAACGATAGTTTTTATATGGCAACCCTACGAAGGAGTTACCCGATTTGTCCCAATTTCGAACTTAATTCTACTTTTTTCTTTAAAAACGTGAGGACCGACGGACGGACATGCAAAAATCAAATAACTTTTAATTTTATGCATGGGTGTCTAATCCATTTTGCCCTACCATCATTATTTCTAGGTGTTACAAGACAAACTTAGTATACATTTTAGACTTCATCTAGAGTATAATAACAAATGGAAGTTGATTTAATTGAAGATTTGTGCTTGCTATTAATTCGCAGTACCATTTTTATTCCATTTTAATTTTTACATTGCAATTTTAATCATTTAGTAATAATTTAAGAGAGACAACCATACACACACGCACCCACACACACGCGCAACACGAGCTCACAGGTACACACACATGCCGGCGTGTGTCGAAAGGCTGGGTGCGACCTCCCCCTTCACCGCCAACACCCTCTACTAGCATTCGGTTATATCGGTTAATATTACACCATCGGTGTAAAGCTTTGTAGCTAAAAATTTCAGACACTTCCTGTAAAACTTCATTAAGCGCAAACTGTTACACTACTTATCTGCCTATATTTCATGAAGTGCCTAGACTTTTCGTGATATGCTGAGTTACATCAAGTGTCTACGCCATATGTCGTATATGTCGTAGACATTTGACGTAACTCAGCACTTCACGAAAAGTCTAGACACTTCATGAAAAGTAGGCATATAGTGTAACGTTTTTGACTTAGCCACTTTTTACATTATGTGTCTGAAATTTTTAGTCAATTCATGAAATGCTAAAAGCCTTTACGCCGATAGTGTAATACCACCCGATATAAACAAATACTAGGAGAGGGAGATGTGTGGTAAGGGGGAGGTCGCACCCAGGCCTGCCCACACCCACCCACAAAACACCCACATCCAAACACATACACACACATACACGTTTGTTGTTTTTTGTTTGTTTGATTTTGACAAGTAGATGGCAGTAATTTCCACAATCAATATTTAATTCCCAGATTTATACACTCAATACCTTTTTTCGACGCTAAAATTTTGATTGCTTAAAAAATCCGTCTTTATTTAAACAATTCTGTTGAAAACAAATTAAAGAAGTAAGTATAATTCTGCTTACTATCTCGATATTGAGTAATTGTAATAGCAATCCAAAACAACACGAAATAAAATCACAAATGCAGGACAGCTGATTGTCAAAAGCAGCCACCTATAGTTCAAAACAATAAACAATTTTAGCCGTAAAAAAGGTGCCGGTTCAATTACTAAATATTTATCCGCAAAATTCTTTGTGGAACTCAAACTCATTTGGACGCCTTACTTCTTTGAAGCTACCCAACGAAAAATCCAATGTTTTGCTGTCGACCAACCTATTGGAGCCTGAGCAAACCCTCCGACCGAGCAAACGAATTCAGAATTGAGCGCCCTCGCAGGGACCCTCCGACCGAGTAAAGAATATTACAGACATTATTTCACTCCGCCTTGTTTTACAGCACACAGTTTATCTGTTCTTCGCCATATCACTTCGTATACAAGCGAACGTTCTTTTTTAATAATTCCTATTGATACTAATAGACAAATTTTAAACAAAACGTCAGTTTTCACAGAAAATGAATAGTTAAGAGCCATCTAGATGTATAACTCGCCTAGATATTCGCATATCAACTTGGCTTGATCAGTTAATTATCTAATACCATCTGTAAATATTAATAAATCAATATATAATACTTCGTACCACAACTTCTGTATTTCTTTACTGAATATACTATGTATACATAACATTAAATTAATAATTTATACAATTTTATATATATATTTGCAGATCAAACATGAAGTTCAACATACAGCTGGAGAGAAACGTATAACATCGGCCTTTAAGCATGGCCTCAACTAAATCCGTAATATATAAATAATATGTCTAAACAACATAAAGCAACAGAAACATATCAAAAAAAGACCTAAATCTTATTGTAAGTGTCATATCATATGAAATTAATGATTTAAGTACATATAATAAAAATTTTGACAAAAAATTCTTAATATTAAGATATCAAAATTCTATTGTATAACTATAAATACATACCTACATACTAAATGGTGTAAAATGTGAAGTTAAACAAAAAAATAGCTGCAACATATACATATCATTTTAAATGTCCCTAATAATGTAATATAGAATATATGAAGACAAAGCAAAACCAACATTAAATATATCAAATTATTGTAAGAAAACACATAAAAAAAAATACAAAATGTCAAATGGACAAATTTTTGAATTTTGAAATTCACTTAAAAACAGGACATTTTCACTTATAATTACAGTGTACATACGACAAATATACTTCTCCATAAAATTCGTTTTTTTATAATTTCTATTCAAAATTTGTAAGTAAAAATGTCCTTGTGGGAAGAAAAAATCCAAAAACAAAAAACGACTTATTCCTGGAAATTCAATTTCAAAATTCATTAAAAACAAATCCCAAGAACTTTTAAAGAGGGTATGAATATATGCTAATTACTTATATACTCAGAAAGGAAAAAAAATCCTTTAAGGACTCAAGTATTAATTATGAAAAAACAATCTTTTACTTACATTCTGATATGTAATAAGAAACTGACACAGAAAAAAAGGTGTGACCGGAGAAATATAAAAATAAGCCAAAAAATATTAAAACTAGTTTTTATCACTTGGATGTCCTTTGAAAGTATAAACATATCACTTAAACAAAATTTTATCCTTGAAATGTTATACAAAATACTAAATGTAAGTTCATTCGATTTAAAAACATGGAAAAAAAATTTAAAAAAAAAAATACTGGCTGAGGTAAAACATAGTTATTTAGGAATTTTAAGATATTTTCTTGATGTTATTGAAATTTTATGAAAAATAATAATATTACTATTATTATTAATAATTATTATATATATATATACCTTTATCCATGAAAATAAATTCTAGCTATAACCTGGAAATAGAGTCCCTATGACTGCATACTACTGGTATTATACACACACACACGAATAAAACAAAACAAAGCAAAAAGTACTAAAACTCGAGAGATTATATATTTTACTGTTGTACCTTTGTCACAAAATCTTCTAAAAGAATTTCAACTACATAAAATATTATATACTTACAAGAAGAAAGAAAAAAAGGGGGGGTAGAAAACCAAAATAGGTGTGTGTAGTAAAACATAATGAAAATAATATTTATATTTATTTTTATAATACTTAAATGGGCTTCAAGATTTAAGAGAAGAAAAAAAAATAGATAAAGAAAATTGAGATGACTATAACTAGATTTATTTAAATAGCAACCATATATTTCTGCAGGTACACAGTTTTCTGGCTGTTAATTTACTACTGAAACAAATATATTGCGTAATGTTTCCTAAATTTTTTGTTAACCTTTTATTTACGATTCTTGAAATTTTGGAAGATATTGTCATTTACAAAGGAAATGTACACTTTCTTGATGTTGATTAATAAAGTACTTACATCTAAAATCATATGCATCTTTATCTAACATGTTTTTTACTATCCGTACAATTAGCACCTCGTATTAAGGCTCGAGGGCCATACAGCGGCATACCTAGAGTTTCTGCCACCTGGTGTGGACCTCAATTTACCGTTCTTTCTAAGGTCAATCAAAATCAGGAGTAGTTACTAATTACTAAACATAACTGAATAAATAAAAACTTTTATGTCTTCTGATGACTGAATATATAACTAACAAACTAACAGTGTAGGTACATGCATAAGCCACACACTGGCAGTCGGACTGAACTTGGTTGTATACTTGCTTTAACGTCTCTGAAAGTAAACATTTCAGAGTTCCGCGAGTTCAGCGACATTTTCAAGTTAATTGTTATTAATAAACATTAGAAATTTGAAAAAGCGTTATTTCTAAAGCTTTTTTCATGCAACTTTAATATTTTGCTAATTATTGTACACTAATACATTTGAAATTTCTCATATTTCTGACAGTTAACCCACTCAAATTTTCACTTGATATTCCGTTTCCTTGTTAGTACTATTGCAGCTGGAACAAATTTTACCACCTCTATAAAGCCATGATTTTGGGATAGCATTTTTGGAAGTCCGCAACTTGGCAAGAACAGTTTTTGTTCATTCAAAATTTGCCAATTGTTGGTAACTGAAAGATGGCAACACGTCAGCTAGATACTGATTTGGTCCATACGCCACAACCTCATATTTGCAAAAAAAATCGATTTTTATGTTTTAAATGAACCAGCAGAAAAACTAGTCGCTAAACCTGTATTCAAAATTTTCTAAAATGTTCCTCGTAAGCTTACGATATTTGTTACTTAATTTTGTGAAATTTGTTAATTCACTATTCAACTTATTAATAGGTTTCTAAAAGTCTACATTTTCTTGTAATGGTCCACGTGCAAAGGGCGAAACGAAAACATTATGTAAATGTAGGTTATGGACCATAATAGATCTGAATATCGACTAAAATGACCTGAATAAATCGTACACGTAATTTATACATTACTATGCAATTTCTATAAAGTTTAGCAGTAAAGACAAAATTTTTTCCAGGAAAATAATTCTTTATTTGCAAAAAAGAAGAAGCACAGAATAAACACTGTTCAAAAACTTAATTTTACTTGTAAATATATTTTTTGCATATTTAGTTAGATATTTTTAGCAAGGCACACAAAAGTATTGGCGATCCACATCTGGAAGGCACTTTAGTAAGCTTTTTACATCTGCTATTTTCTCTTTTGTTAAGTAAAACCGGAACACTAATCATAAAAATATTTTTTGGTGTGGCGAAAGATCTATTATTCCCCTTCTTATATAATGATACAATTTTATTTTCTGTCTCCGAAAATGGACTTCATTTTAGAAAATGGCACTTTGGTATAATCCAACTTTCCAGCAGCTATCGAATATGCATTAAAATCGCGTGGATTCATTTGCAAAATCTTCAGTTTTGTTTTTCCGGAATTTATACCTGTTAATAATCTTATCAAGTATCAAGTATAAAGGACTATAAATTTTCACATTTTTTAAGGCACAATCTATCGCTGAATGTGTACAGTCTACATCCTGAATGTTGGACAGTTCCGAAAACGTTTGAAGAATCTTCTTTATCTCTGGAAATAAAAAATATCTTAAGAACAGTTCCATTTATTTTATTCCTATTTTGTAGAACACAAGAATCGGTCCACAAAGTTATTCTTCTTATTGCTGCGTGATCTTCTAAAACTTGTCGCAATATTTTTATCAGCGCTCTGCTAATATCATTTCCACTTCAACCGCTATATGCTTCTGTCCACATCGCGCAGTAAGTTTTTTAGAACCATTGAAGAGTATTGCCATGGCCGTCAAGTTGAAAGCATTTAGTTTGCGCTTATAATAAAAGCAAGATGCGTTTCATTTTGGAAAACAAAAAACCTGTTGCAAGTCATAGCAGATAACGTAATGGTCATCATTAATATTACAAATTAATTTTTCTTTTGCGTGGGCTTCATTTTCAAATATTTCCTTCTCTGTAGGATGCGGTGTATTTTTATAGAGGTAGCATCTGTCACATATATCCTTCCTAGGCTTATAAAAGGACAGGTTGAACTCAAAGTTGAATACTTTTCTGTAGATAGAAACGCTTACTGGATCTTTATACTTTTCCACATATAGCTGGTACATTTTTGTTAAATTTAAATTGGTTACAAGGTACGCATTTTGACTTCCTGCACGACAGTAGTGCGAGTCAACCATCGGAAAACTTCTAATGTCTTCACGAATTTCCTCCAATTTTTTCATCGGCGTAACATTTTTCACATGCTTTCTTGATGTTAATGGAGCTCCAAAACACTTATGTACTGAATGTTCGAACGCGTAATATATACGCTTCTTATTAATACATGAATTGTTCAAAAAGAAAAGCCGACAAACCTGCATTATTTGATTATTAGCTTGTAAGTAATATTTAAATGTGTAATGCTGCTTGCTGTCTTTTCGTGAATTTTTGGCAGTGTTTTTGTCAATCTCTGGTTTTGAAGGACGATGTCGCTTAACAAACTGCCTTGTAACGAATTTAAAATAAAACTTAGTATTTTCGTTATCAGACAGGTTCCAGCGGTGGTTAAAAATAGTTTCTCTGTCGCTCTCAGTGAAATTTTTCGTGCAAAGCATGTAGCAAGTAGGTTTATGTACAAGGAGTTTTAATTTACCTGGCAGGGATCTCTAAAGTTTTTATATTGTGGTACGCTTGTCCAGACTCTCTACATTTTTTATTTATATTTCTTTTCCAAAGATCAGTATTTCTTTGCCTTTTCCTTGTTAATCTTGGAGAAGACATATCACTGTCTAAAAGCGAAGAAACAAAATATAAAGCTAAGTCAAACAGTACCTAACAAACAGTTATATTGCCGTGTATACCATAAAACCTGGAATTAGACGGTAAGCTTCTCAATTCATGACTTTTCCACATCTGTTCATTACTCCTAGTCTCGTCCACATCTGCAACATCTAGCAACAATTTTAGAGTAGGTACTAAGAAATATTTCATATTATTTGTCAAAGATAACTAACCAAATCAATATCGTCCGCTAATTACAATGAAATTGGAAAAGGGTTAAAATAGAAAAAAAAATGCAAAATGAAATTAGTGTTAAACATTTACGCGAAAAATCTAATGGCGACGCACTTCCACATGAAGAAACAATTTCATTTTGCATGCTGAAAAGTACGTATTTAGGGGTACAAATTAAAAATATATTAAAGCTGGCAAGTACCTCAAGAGCTCTGTTAACGTAGGCGGTATTGGTGAGCACATAATTTGCTTTTAATACATCCTTCAATGTCGACAGCTTCTTCACAAAATATTAAACTCAAGCAAGCTCTTATTTTCTATCTTTCTCTCTCACTTTTATACATGCTATCCGGCATTAAACTATCATCAGAAATGCTAAGCTCATGTACACGGTTTTCACACACACTTTTTGACTGAAATTCAATGGAAATGGACCCAAATAGCACAAAATAAGTGTTCAAGTTTTAAAGGTCCACCTCTAATACGTATGATTATGTAACATTATAAAAATTGCAGAATAGAGAAATGATAATATATGCGTCTTAAGGGCCAAACGACGGACTAGGCTAGGCTGCACTTCAAATTGGTGAAATAAATGGAGATGGACCAAAGTAAACACTCAATATCTCAGCAGTAAATAGGAGTAGAAGAATTTGGGATAGATATTTGGAAATAGAATAATCGAAAATCTAGAACTGCATTTCTAGCCCAAAAAAATTTAAAAGTGGCGTATGGACCAAATCAGTATTTAGCTGAGTTAACGCTTAACACATATAACTTTTGCCACTTTAGAGTGGTTTTAAATATTGCATTGGACGTGGAAAGAGGAAAACTTATCGCTTTAAAATCTCACCCTCTTAACAAAATAATAATAAAAGAAAACAATTAAAATTTGAAATTGCAGTTATGTATTGTGGCGGCATCTTTAATTTGAACACAATATGCATTGAATAAATTACTAACAAGAAAGCTGCATATCGAGTGAAAATTTCTGCCACGCGGTGACAGAAATTTTAAATTTATTAATGTTCAATAATTTTACAAAACGCTAAAATTGAATGAAAATATACACTTCAAGCTTTAGAAAAAAATTTTAAATTTCTAATGTTTTTTTAATAATAATAAACTTGAAAAAAACGCCAAACTCGCAGAACTCTGAAATGTTTACTTTCAAATTAGTCTTATTAAGTAAAATTCGATCGTCAGTGATTGACTTATTCAATATCACTCGATATGGCGCTTCCTGTTAGCTATTTATTCAATGAAATCACACCCGACCGGATTCTGTAACACGGAAAGTTGTGGAGTTGGAGAGATGAGAAAATTTTTTTGGCACTTAACACTTTTCTGGGAGTTCTGTAACTCGGGGAATTTGTTTTGAAAATTACCGAATTCCCTACTCCACTTGTTAATTATCCGGTGTTTTGCAAGTAGAAAACTAAGAAGAAGAATTCTCAACTGACAGTATTGTGTTTTGTGAAGGTCGACGAGTAAGTAACTAAAGGAGAGGCCATTGAATAAATACCTAACAATAATATAATATAATAATAAATAACTAACAAGAAAAACGCAACTCACTGACGTTCACATATCACTTAATAAGTGTGATTTTAACGTTCCTGAAAGTAAACATTTCAGAGTTCCGTGAGTTCAGCGACTTATTCAAGTTTATCATTATTAAAAAAACATTAGAAATTTGATATAGCAATGTTTTCTAAAGCTTCAAGTGTATATCTTCATTCAATTTTAGTGTTTTGTAAAATCACTGCACACTAACCCGTGAAACTATTTGAGTATGGAGTCCACAATAAGCCTACAGTTGATTGGCAACATTTTGATTTCGATCATTAGTCAAAGTTTCCGTCTAGCTTGCGTGCGAGTCTAAAGTTGCAGAAAGTTTTCGTATTAAATTTAGCTTGGATTTCATTCAAACACCATAATATCCATAAATTTGTTCTAATTTATATTTTTCTTTTAATACCATTAGAAGTTAACATATTGGCCTGCAATTTGTAATAACTTCATTTTTCTGTAGGAGCGATAATTTTTGGCTATACGACCTGAAATTTTAGTTTTTCCTCCATGATGGGTGTACAAAAGTAAAATGTGAGCTCTTACTTGACTGCATGGCTGTAGCCAGTGATGCCATATTGGTCGCTTTTCCGCAAATTGGGCTATCCCTTTTCTAAAATTTGCCCTTCGATTTTCATGAAAAGCGCCCAACGCCTAAATGGTCTGGACAATGTTTTTTCTACGCTTTTTGGGATCTTCTATATATAGATATCAAAATTTGTGTGAAAAACTAATGAATATCCTCGTAATTCGTAAAGCCACGCTGACGTCGGAGTTGTTAATGTAATTTAGCTATTCCTCTTTTAGTTTTTGGAAGGCAACCTTTTGGGAACAGGTGATTTTGGGATTGACATTTGATTTTGACTTGACGCAAATTTCAATTTCACTTGGCCAATAAACCAGCTATTAATCCAATAATATGAATATATACCGCGGCCGGCCCGGGGTAGTTTTTCACTATCCTTCTAATTCGATTCCAATTCGAGAAGTGTGTGTACAAATGTGCAAGTTAGTTTGTTTTTGTTTATTCTTTGGGATTTAATATAAAAAATGTGGTTTAATTAAAGTGATATTTACATTTTTTCAGAAAGTGTTCAGTTCACAGCAAATACAAAAGCATATATATACACATTAGATAAGTGTGACCCAAAAATGTATGGATTTGCAAAAGTGCTAAAATGTTTAAATGTTCATTTAGAATTTGTTAGATAATGTAATTTCAAAATTCTGTGCAAAAATTTTAGTGAGATTCATTAATGTTTACAGTCGCTCAAATGGAAAATAATGATTTTTTGGCTGTTGTGAATAGACTGTCTGTCAGGAAAACTGTTTCAGTATTTCTTTCATAAATTTTTTATTTTTTTTTAAGAGAGCTCAACTTTTGCAGTGAAAGCCGTTTTGAAAAAAATAATGTTTTCTATTTTTTTATAAATTTTTAAAATGAAAATTCGAAATATCGAATAAATTACTTAATCGTAGTTCTTTTGTTTTTTCGTTTTCCTGTTTTTGCTCTTTTTTAATTTTAACTTTACTGCGGTTTTCCACACTTTTTCACAATAAAATACAACTTCTGCTAAACTTTGTCTAATATTCATTTTTAATATACAGGGTGTTTCTGTCTAGGTGGTCTGTCCATAGAACAGGAGGTGATAGTACTCACCTAACCGAACAAAAAATATATTGTAAGGAGCGGAAGGGGGGGGGGGGGGGGGTCCACATCAACCGTTTGGGATTTACCGGGTGATTAAGAAAAAAGCTGGTATTTCATAAAACCCTGTATCTTAAAAAGCACATAGCGCGCGATCACAGTTAAGGACTCACTGTATGCAGAACTTCATTGCCCTTCCAACCTGCTTAACCAATGGGGATCCAAAATAAAAATTTCGGATTTTCTCACCCTTTTTTTTACTTTGACCTAATTTGTTTTGCAAAAAACTTGTTAACATAACTTTTTTTCATAAAAACTGTAAACTGTAGGCCCTCTTCCTTAGTTTGACCTATTACACTCTATGTACTCACTGTAGCCAATTATTAGCTCAAAACCTACTCAGGTCACGACGAAATTAGATGGTTTTTTTTAAAAATTACGATTTTCAGTCACTAAGGAAACAAATTGTCTTTAAAAATAGGTTTGAAAATGGCCTTGAGAATAACGGCTACAGTTAGGACATAGAGTGTACTAGGTCAAATTAAAGAAGAAAGCTTACTATTTATATTTAGTTTTTATAAAAAAAGTTATGTTAATGACCATTTTGCAAAAAAATTGAGGTCAAATAAAAAAAAGGTAAGAAAATCCGAAAAGTCGTGGGAAAGGCCATGAAGTTCTGCATACAGTGAGTCCTTAAGTGTAACCGTACGCTGTGTACTTTTTAAGAGATGGGATGTATTATGAAAAACTAGCTTTTTTCCTTAATCACCCTGTAACTCCCAAACGGTTGATGTGGACACCCCTGCCATACAATTTTTTGTTCGTCTAGGTGAATACTATCATCTCCTGCTCTATGGACCACCTAGATGGAAACACCCTGTATAATGTTTGTACAAAGAGGTATGTAACGCTCTGGTCAGAATTTTATTAATGGGAATATTTGTTTTCAGTCTTCCAACTAAGTAAAAACTTACACTTTTTATTATCACTTAAAACACTGACTTTTTGCTACACTCAGAAAATAAAAATAAAACAAATCTATTTACTAACCCCATACACTCCATATTCTTTAAAATCATTTCGTTCATAGGACATATCTGAATCTCTCTTCCACTTAATTGTTTTATGGCGGGTGTTTCATTTATGGATAATAAACTCAAATTTGTGAAGGAAGTAATACGGAAACAATTGTATGCTGGCTGTTGGGATGGCTTGTTAAAAAAAAAACAATTTGGTGCTTTTTGGGCGATCTTTTTTCTTCATTTGGACGGTTAGTCCATTCCATAATCTGCCATCACCGGTTGTAGCCGGCTCATTACTTTTATATTCCTTGGAGTTACAACTCATCAAGTCATTCTTTCAGCGACTTTTGCGTGGATATGTCAGTGAGTGCTTATAATAAAATATTAAAACAATTTTTTCTTTATTATTATTATTATTATTTAATACATTCAACTGCACATGGCAACCACTATCGTCGGTGCTGGACGGAGTTCTTGTCTTTCGCTGGAGATAATAGGCCACAGCATTTGCAACACTAGTCCACGAGACTTCTCCTCGCTTTGGAACTGTTGCAAGTCCTGTGGGAAGGACAAGCACTCTGTTAGAGATGCTCAGCTGGAGGGATGATGAGGCTGCTCTCGCGGGACTCTATAACGGTATCGTGTCGGGTAAATTTTTTCGTTCATTCGATTTCTCATTTTTAATACGGTTTCGGTCTCAGTGCCAAATTACACAATTTTTTTGTTGAAAATTTGATCGTTTAGGTACTTATTTTTATTAGATAATTTTGGTAATTTGGAACTTCTTGGAACTTGGAACTTACCCAATTGTCAAAATTGGGGCTTTTAAGTTTTTGTCTATCCTTTTTCAAAATTCAAAGAGCCACCAAATAAAGAGCCATATAAATAAAAAAAATTATTTAATACATAACAAATATTGTGTAATAATATTAGTATAATACTCTAGACACACGGGACATATCAATGATCATTGGTTCAATTACGTAATTGGATCAATGATCACTCCTGTTTTGACGTGGCACACGGCAATGACGGTCTTCACGTAATTAGATTTGACAGACTAGATTTGACCCATTAAATGTGTCACTTGTGCATACTGGCCATTACTCCCCTATCCTTAAATTTCACTGACATATCCGCGTATATGTGACTATTTCTTCGTGCCTTTCTCAGATCTTTTATATAAATGCGCCACAGCTCTCACAACTTATAATTTTCAGCAGTTTTCCACAATCTTGCTTTTTTCTTTGTCTCTTTTTCCATTTATAATGTATGAAATTTTTTTAAAGAATTCAATAATTTGGGAAACATGCAAAATTTACCTTGAAAAATGTATCAGCCAATTTCACAAATGACATCTGACGTGATGGCTAATAATTTTCAGTTCCTCAATGCTGAAAGAGCGCTTATCGCTAAAAGAAATGACAAGCAATGCATAATTGCAAACGAATGTTCTTGTGGGGGCATAATTGGTGCAATGATGAAACGAATGATCATTGCACCAATAATGCAGTGACACACGAGCTATGCAAAAGATCATTGCTCCGTCAATGATCATTGATATGTCCCGTGTGTCTACGGTATAAGACTACATTTCACTCTTGCAGTCTGTGATTAAGAAAAAATATAAATGCAAGAAATTATGAACGCATTTTTGTGTTTGCGTCGATATTGTGTCAAACAATAGTGTTTATAATATAAAATCGCTTTCGGCTACATAATGTGTACACAAATAAAAACAAGCGCATATTCGATAATTTTGAATTAATTTTTTCAAATCGTTCTTTAAATAGTCTTGATGATACTCCTTAAAGCAAGGGCGGAACTTAATACATTCTAGTTTTCTTTAAAATGGATCCTGAAATTCAATGAAATATTTTAGTTTTATATTAACAGTATTGAAGTGGTGGGTTAAATATTTTTTGCAATACATTTCATGATTTATTCCTTGTCTTTTCTATTATGTCGCGCCTTACAACTTCTTAAAAACTCTACCGGATTAAATAAATGACATTTTCTGCGCACTAAAGTGATGCCATCAATCTTAGTAAAATATTCTAAATGTGAGTGATTAAATCCCATTCTTATAGTGCTTAAAATATGAAAAGAAGTTTGTAGTTAAATACTTTGAAAATGTTTTTAATATGAAATATTTTACTTTCTGAAGGGGATATTCTAGCCTCTGGTGCGCATTTTTCTAAGCAAAACCATTTTTACGTGACAGTAAATGCCCAAATTCAAACTATTGCTTCAGGTTTGTATGTATATTTCAAAGATCATCATTTCCTTAGGTATCACAAACTGCTCAAATCCAACAACTCAAGACCAAAGCAAATTGCATTTAAGTAATTAAAAAATTCTAATAATAATAAGCTGCTCAAACCTTCTTGGTATTTAAATCAATTTATATCGAAGTTCTCGGACAGTTTGCTATTTAAAAAAAAAACTCGGCACTTCGAGTATGTGTAAAAAGAGGCTTTTTCGACAAGTTTTCATGCTTCTAAAAGCCGTATTTACCCACTTACATCATTGAACATGCTTTAGTCTACAATAAACAGTATTGATGCGATGCAGACAAGAGAGTAATTTTCTAAATTTAGCCTGTTATTCTGTGATTATCTAATCATCTACAGCCTTAATTATTTCCAGGATAACAAGGTACAATATTTCCCTCCTTCTCGCCTTAGTTTAAATGTATTTCCTTCTCTGAAATTTTGATTCCCTCAAGCGTCTGGGAAAGTACAAGTGTTCCATGACTTTGAATGATTTTCTGGTTAAATTGTGTACAAATGTTTTCTTTAAAGACATCACCGTTGCCTTTAGTGCCTGTCTTGGTCTTCATTCCAAGTTTTTTGTTAACATTTTCATTTTCTGTTGTCGACGATGATTTAAACATTCATATCACAATCAAGACGATGATATCCACTCTATGGATGCATCGAACATCAAATATTGAAACATATTAATTGAACACTCAGTTCATGTTATGCATTATATTAGCTGTTGTAATATTAAGTTGATTGGTCCTTTTAAGGCTTAATAACATCTAATCTTAGTTGAAAGAGACGTAGGACTAAGAGCTAAGCAAGGTGGGTTATGTTTCCTAACTCTATGTAATATTTGCAGTTTTCTAGTGCGCAGTATCATATTGACTGTGATTGTGTACATACAATTAAGTTCAAAATTAAAATCTATAATTTGTTAAGCCAATCTTATATGACTTAACTCCTATAATACTTCACACATAAAAAAGAAAAGAAAAAAGAGATAACTCACCATAGCAAATTTTTCAGGAAAATCAGCATAATCCAGATATTTAAAAGAACGACCAGCAATATTAGGTGCTGTATAAGATATTCTAAAATCACTTCCATACTGTTAACTAAAGTCAAAAACATCCTGCGCATATTCATGAATTAAAACATTCGGGTAGTAATTATCTTGTATTTATAAGGCTTCAAGGGCTTTAGGAAGATTCGAAGAGCTTGTGGTTGTTGTCTTATCGGCAATTATATCGGTTCGGTGTTGCTCATTGTCCACGAACTACAAAACTTTCATCAATTTCCTAATTTTGGCGGATATATCAAAATAACTTTCCGTCGACGATGTAAATAAAAATTGATGTTATATTTTTCACATTCTTAATTTTCCTACTTTCCAAATGAACCTAATTTAATATGTTAGCACACATTGAAAATTCTGATATTCTAGATTGTGAAATTTCATCTCAACTTTTTAAAAACATTGGACGTTAAAAATACCATAAAGCAAACAATTCATTTAACGCATTGCTTTCCTTTTTAAAGCAGAACGGATATTTATTTTTGTCAAAATTGAAAAGCGGGTCAAGATAATTTTCGATTAGTGGAAGAGAAACTATTATAATACCGATGTAAGTATCTTCTAAGAGAGATAACGACAACGCATACATATTATGTCGTTTTAGAAACTATTAATTGGGGCAAGCAGATGGTCTCTAATTGGATAATTAAAAAAAAAATTGTATTGGCCAAAAAAATGCAATTTATTGAGAGTGCTGCACAAAATCGGATCGAGCCTCATATATCGAATTGGACTAAATATGAAGAATACAAATTTTTGGCGGGAAGTACTCGTTAGTATGAATTTATTTATTTATTTATTATTATTATCAAATTTACACTCAATATATACATAACTGTTATAAGTTTATAAGTCCCTGATATAATACACAACAAATAATATAAAATTTCATAAGGTTTATGCAGTAGCGTATCTAGGGGGGGGCACATATTTTGGGCTGCATTTTTATATTTCTGTCTAAATTATTTAAAAATAATGTTGTAATCCACAGAATCATTTATTATAATATAATACGTGCTAACCCCGGCAGTCCTTATCGACGCGACGCACGTTATGCGACGAATTTTGTCCATCAAATATGGGAGGTTTCATTCTACCTGCACCGGATATTTCAGTTGCTACGCTCAGAGGCTGACGATGCTTTATTCTTTCCAGATCTGCTTTAAAGTTATCAAGCTGTTCCGTGACATTTTGTTGTACTCCCGACCCTTGTTGTCGAACTTCCAACACTTCCTGCTGTATTCCTTCAATTTTCATATTTTGTTCGTCTAATGAAACTTTCAGAAATTTCTTCTGTTCCTCCAAACAAGTTTCTAGACAATTCTGCAAAGAATTCTTTTGTTCCTCAAAAGCATTCTTTTGCTCGTCCAGACGGGTTTCCATAGATTCCTTTTGTTCCTCGAGAGAATTCTTTTGTTCGTCCATAGATTTCTTCTGTTCATCTAAACGTGATTCTAGAGAATTCTTTTGTTCGTCCATAGATTTCTTCTGTTCATCTAAACGTGATTCTAGAGAATTCGTTTGTTCCTCGAGAGAATTCTTTTGTTCGTCCATAGATTTCTTCTGTTCCTCGAGAGAATTCTTTTGCTCATCAAAACGGGCTTCCATTTTACTCATTAAAGTACTCAAAAGCTGTTCCATTTTCATCGCAGGCGCTTCTTCAACTTCGATTTCTTCCAAGTTCTCTTCGAAAACAAATGTTTCAGGATTCTTTCCTTCCTCCATCAAAGATTGTCTAAGTCGCTCGACTAGAACTTTCTTTATGCCTGTCGTTTGTAATGACCGGTTCCCTAACTCCACTTTCAAATCCTGCGTTCGAAGCTCGTCCACTTTGCGCCCCATTATTTTAGTAATTCTCTTATAGATGAATATAAATTATTTTCCAGAACTTTCACAATTTAACACAATTTCTCAAAATTAATCACTCTTTTAATTTTTAGTCAATTGCCACCACTTTATTTCGCGAATTTATTTCACTTCTGACACCAGTTGTTGCAAGCGTGGCCTTTGGTTCGTTATTTAAAACACAATATTAAATAATTAATATATAAGTTCTTTATTTCACTCTAATCATATAAAAGTTCACAAACATTCATCTAATCAACTCAACTCTAATTATCGCTAATACTGCACTTTCAATTATCGCAATCTAATTACACACTATCGCTTCTTTATTACTTTCGCTTCTTAACACTGCAACGTCTAAAACAAGACTCTTTTTCTGGGGATGACAACTGTTATATTTATACCCTAGAAACTCTCCGGATTATTCTGGAGTGTTCTATTCCAAAAGCTTCTTGACTATTCTATTTGTTCTATTCCTGAACTTTCCTGTAGATTTCATAATCGATTCTCCGAACCTGAAGTCTCTTTCTGTTGCCCGTAACAATATAACCTTTACTTCGTTATCATGTTGGTGTTACTGCAGCTTCAGCTACAAAATTAGAATTTAGCTAATATCAGCTACAGCTTCACGTGTAGCTTAGGTAAATTATTTTTGCAATTGGCGAAGAATTGAGGGACCAACAAACGATTTTATTAATAAAAACGAGTCCAACAAACGATTACGCATTGATTGAGCTGGTTATAAATTCAATTTAATTAATAATAAGAATTTTCCGGCTAACTTGATGGCGAATTTTCTTTTTAGATTTTCGAAAAAACTATTATCCAACAAATGTTTAAATTAAGCTAACAATCACCAACAAACGACCAACAATCGATATGTGCAGTAAAAAAATTAAAAAAGTCAAAGTTGACCGGCCAACTTGAAGGAGCTCAGCTTGACCTTCCTCTTGTATCACCAAACTTAGCTATCTGGAAGCGTCCCTCTGCCAAATAGGTGGCGTTCGTTTAGCCGAATCAAGTTGCACCGTCCACACAGGCAATAGTTTATGTACATGAAGGAGGATTTACATTATGATGACATGCATTTTTTACAGAAATTGTGAGGGAGATAGCTTATTAAAATTTAAATGCTGCCGAAGCAATCATCGCAATACCTCACACGTACAGTCCCCTCCAGTTTTTATGGTACAAATTGCAAACTGTAACATTGTCAAGTTTTTAATCGTTTGTAATAATAATTGTTGTTAAAAATTGGGCGAAAACAATGTCCGAAATAACTTCAATCTTTTCTATAAACAAATATGTAAAAACTTTCGATTTCGCAATATTTAATTACAAATTAAAAACTTATTTTTATTTTGATAATTTAATTTAATAAACATTTTCTATAAAGTAACAACAACAATATGGCAGCACGACTAGACGAAATTGACAAATTAGGTTTGCTAGTAACAATGTTTTAGTTTCAGTAACTATAAAAACTCCCTACGCTTGAGGTCTTTTTATTGTTCCGGATATACACACAGTGACAAACCGTCGTCCGGAAAAAATTTAGGACACCTTTTCTTCTCTCGTCACTCATCAATAAATTTCCGTATACGATGTACTATCTCCCTCACAATTTCTGTAAAAAATGCATGTCATCATAATGTAAATCCTCCTTTATGCAGCATGCTGCTCCCTGTGTCTTCTACCATAACACAGTACGCAGTAGAATAGAAAAAAAGTGACATTTTGTCTATTAAAAGATAAATGGCGCTTTGTTGGTGTCTCTACTAATTTTACTAACAATTTTAATGCGCGGGGCATCAAGATTCTGGTAAAAGTTTTACATTTATTTGATTGTTACAAAGCGAGTTTATTTATTTGTTTCTATGGATTCCGCTTGGAAAGAAACCTGCCGCAAATTGATAAAAACTAGGGCCCACACGGTTCACTTTTTACACGTGAGGGGCATTCGGGGGTAGGAAAAATTTCGAAATGCCAAGTTTCGAACGGGAGAACGGGCAGCATACGGCGTTTGACGACGACGACGAAGACCACACCGCCGTCGGCGTTTTTAATGTAATCCAGCCATAAGTCCATAGAAAAAATCCTAGACCTACATATTTGAAGTGAGATTTTGATTAAAACACTACTTCAACCTAAGCAGTTTGTTTATCAAACTGGTCAGTCGATTGAGACTGCCATCCACACATTAGTCAAAGACGTCGAAAAAGGTCTTGACGCAAAATAGGTGACTTATGTGCATTCGCAGACATAGAAGGAGCGTTTGATAACACCTCTTTCGATGAAATTAAACTAGCCGGTGAGGATAAAGGCTGTGAGCCATCCTCGGTTAACTGGGCAATGCTTAGAAGCAGGAGGATAACCACAACTAGAGGGGCTATTCTTCAGTCACGATCACTGCAGCAAAATGCTGCCGATAAGGAGGAGTCTTCTCTTCACTCTTGTGGTTAATTGTGATTGACGATCTCCTAACGATGCTGAATAATTCCGCATTTAATGTACAGGGCTACGCGGATGAGCTAGTAGTTACAATACGGGGCAAGCATGATCAAGTCATATCCGATCTCATGCAAAAAGCCCTTTCAAAAGTCCGCATGTGTCTAAACAAAGTGCCTTAGCATAAACCCTAATAAAACGGTTATCGTTCCGTTTACAAGAAGAACGAAGCTTTCACTAACTGCTCCTCTTCTTGATAACACGGAATTGATGTTTTCAGACGAAGTAAAATTTCTGGGGGTCACCTTAGACAAAAATCTTACCTGGAATTCGCATCTGTCTAGAGTGACAGAAAGAGCGGTAAGATCTCTCTATACCTGTCGTCGCTTCATTCAAAAATCATGTATTGGATATACACTACAGTTTTTAGGTGCATGGTCACCTATGCAGCCCTTGCATGGTGGCCAAAAATTCATCAGAAGAAAACTGAAGCTCTGCTTCAAACAACTCAGCGGCTTGCCTATTTAGGAATAACTGGCGCCATGAGGACCTGTCCTACAGCGCAGCTATGGAAGCCTTACTAAGCCTTCCACTCCTGCATTTTCTGATTTAATCACACCCAAGGTGGATTTTGAAAGACCATTCGAGGTGGTTTTGGGAGACTGACAACAATGGCGTTCCACCATCCCGTCCACTACCCCGTCCTTCCAACAAGGATCAATGGTTTGCTATACAGACGGTTCCAAAACGAACAGTGGAGTCGGACTGGGTGTATACGGCCCCAGATGCCATATATCAAAGGCCCTGGGCTCAACCCCTACCGTATTCCAGGCAGAGATATATTACCCATAGAAGAATATTCAATATTCTCTCCGACAGTCAAGCTGCTCTCAAAGCCTTAAAGGCCTACAATCAGGGTTGTCACTTTGCAAACGAAAATTGGCAGCAGATTTCTATAAAAAGTGCAGTAGATCGAATAAAAGGACAGTAGAATTATTGCACGCTTTAATTCTATTTGAAAATCAGTTAGAAAATGTTTATTTGTACTGTGACAAAGTAATATTTGTAAACATCTTTATTTAAAACATAAAACACATATAAAAAAATCATAATGTAAATTTAAAAATTCAGGTGGGTATAGTAGGTATACATAATGGTAAAGGAAGAAAAAAATAATAAATAAAAAAACATTCCCGTCTTCTAAACATATTTCAAGTGGTAAAATTGTTGGTATTGATCCTTCTCAAATTCTTTTTGGTGAGATATATTCTAACAGTTTTACTTGTTCGTCATTGAAATCAAATCTTTTTTTAATTTCATCTAATAATTGTACAAACATACATACTTAAGTAAATCTGACTTAATCTTTGAAATATCGTCTTTAGACAATTTTATTTTCCTGCAGTAATATTTTTCTGGAATTCCAAACCAAAATACATGCTTTCAGAAGGAAGATAAACCTGAGAATGCTTATAGTCAACATTTAAATTAATATTGCTTGATTTAATGAAATTTTTCAAAATGAGTATATAAGTTTCTTTTATCATGGGTACAATGGCATAAAGTAATAACGGCTAAAGAGATGACAAGATTAAGTTTGCTATGCGAACCAATATTTGAAAGCTCAATCTGAAAGTTTGGATGCAATCGTAAAAGCTTTTCTTGGAGAACTTGCATCTCTTGTATTAAATTTACAGCCCACTGTACAAGAAGTGCCACACATCAAGTCAATGCATAATGTAATGAATGGAGTAAATGGAGCACTACCAAATTTTACCATGGCAGATATTAATACGCATATGAGTGTGTGACTTTTGCAAGCTCTTTTGAAACAAAATATTATTGCTTAACGCCGAAGAAAATTTTTGCGATGATATCACTGACTTATAACAATGGACGCTGCCATTTACCTACAGGAAAGAATGGCACAAGTTTTATAGTTTTCTCTTTCGCTCTATGGCAGAGTTAGAGCTACCAACACAAAATGTTGCTTACTGAACGTTTTCTTATGTCATTTGATGTTTTTATGTTGGGTACAGATGCAGTCACCGCAGAAAGAATAAGGTAAAGATAGTGTTTACCATGCTTCGCCTCTCTTGCCCATACACAGGATTCAGGTAAGAATAACTTTTGAAAATTAAAGTCGGAATGAGTTTAATTCCTTATAACCGATTAAAATATCACTTGCGCATAAGAAAATATATTTTTTTTAATTTAATTCGATTTACGGGTGTAAAATTTCATCTGATTGGTTGAGTTTTACATGTTTTTTATGTAGTAAAAGTTTTAAAGGGTGCTCTAACGGTGATATACAGAAACACAATATTTTTGCCACATGAAATAGCAAATCGCTCAGTCCATTGTTATAAGTCAGTGGATGATATACAACTGATATGGAGGTATTAGCTGCGTTTTTCTATACTGGGTGGTGCAAAAGTACTGGCACTATAGAAATTACTTATATATTTTTTAAATAACATCTCCTGTCATCCTGATATTGAAAATTGTGTAGTAAACAAATGTAAAATTACTAAAAATTAATATGGACCGTTATACTCCCCAAGAACGTGTAATAATTGTGTCAATATTTTTACGGAATAATTCATCAGTGATAAAAACACAACGTGAATTTCGCCGACGGTTGGTCGCACTATGCGACGCTTTGCCACACGTTTCGAAGCAACTGGCACAACATTGGATAGACCTAAGTCTGGCAGACCAAGAACAGGTCGTTCAGACGAAAATATCGATGCTGTGCGCCAAGATGTTTAAGCGTGTCCAGAAACATCAACGAGGCGTCGTGGCACGCAATTGGGCATTTCCAAGCGGACTCTGCAGCTTATTTTGGTCAAAGACTTGAAGATGTTTCCGTATAAAACTCCGATGACTCATCAGCTGCTGCCTACTGACCACCGAGCTCGTCTAGAGTACAGCCAGCGCGACATAAACCTCAACCTTGAAGAGGATGGTTTTTTTTATCAAAATTGGTTATGAGTGACGAAGCGCATTTCCATCTCTCGGGGCATGTCAGTAAGCAGAATATTCACTTCTGGGGCGCTGAAAATACGCGTATTATTCAAGAAACACCTTAACACCCACTAATAGTTACTTTATGGTGTGGCGTCTGTGCTGAAAGAGTGATCGGACCTAATTTTTTCGAAGACGCTGCAGGCAATGCGATAACTGTCACTGGCGAGCGCTACAGAACCATTTCTTGATATCCAGTTTGGATGAATTGGGGCTGGAGCATATCTGGTTCCAACAAGACGCCGCCACGGCTCACACAGCGCCCAACACTATGGACTTAGTGAGGATCGCTTTTCCAGGCCGTGCTATCTCTCGTTTTGGCGATTTGCCTTGGCCTGCAAGATCACCCGATCTGACCTGTTCAGACTTCTTTCTTTGGGGTTATTTGAAATCACTGGTGTAAGTGAGCAAGCTACAGACTTTCGCAGCCCTAAAACAAAACATTCATCAAGAAATAAGGAACATATCGCAGGAAGTGTTACGGCAAGTTATAGAAAATGTCATAAATGGGGCTGAAATGAGCATCAACTCTTGAGGTCACCAGTTAAGAGACATCATCTTCAAAGTCTAATGCGACGAAATTTCATGGCACAAATATACATATATAAAAAACTACTTCTGGTTTTCTAATTTAGAAAAGAAGTTGTAGCTGAACCAAATAGGGTCATTACTTTTGCGCCACCCGTTACTGTACTGGTTCATTGGAAATTTAAATTAATTTCATTCTATTAAACGTCTATAGGTAGCCATGATTTTTTTTATGGGAGCAAATTATCAAATTACATTTCAATTTTCAAAAAGTGCCAAAATAGTTCTAAAATATTTGTTTCTAATTCTAAAGTTTTAATTCTTCCAAAGCTGGCAATTTGTTATTTTTATAAATGGTATAAAGCCATTTACCTCCTTTTATATGGATCAGGAAAAAAGAACGCAGCATTGTAATCGTAATAGTACTGCAAATTATATACAAGCAAATGACGATGTTTTTTCACAGTTATATATTTTTCAAAGCGATTTAGTATTGTCGTATATTTCTATCTCTATCTCTCTGTATCTTACAGACGTATGAAATAGTTGATGAATAATTCTAACAGCTCGAAATAGGAACATTTTCGAAAATATAAACAATATTTTTACAAATTGATCAATTATTTTTTCCATACGTCGATGTACTTCATATTGTGATCGTGTGATATTCAAATTGTCTGTACTATGAGCGGAATGAGAGCAACCTAGAAATCAATTTATTATACTTTTTAGTTAGCTCGTTTTGATTGTTGAAGCTGAAAATTTGAATAAAATTATATTTTTTTAAATCCCCATCGATTTGCGTTCCAAAAATATTTTAACAAATTTTTTAATTTTATAAACTCAATGATTTTTATACCTTAGAATAAAGTCTCATCGGGTATGCTAAGCTTGTCATTCCGTCTGTAACGCATAGAAATATTGCTGGTAGAGCCAAATGGATTGGACACGCATGCATATGTATTATTAATTATTTAGATTTTTGCATGTTTTCATGTTTCAAATTACATCATTTTGCATAATTTCATCTATTAAACCCTATGTGCTGTCTGCAGGCGTTAAGAGGAGTCAGTACTCAGCAAAAATTTTAATTTAGATACCAGCGAGCCTGTAGGCAATAAAACTTACTATACGTAGCTTTGTGTCCTGAAAGTATGAAAATTCATATAAAATTAGCCTAGATCTAGACTACAAGTCACATTAGAGACATCTAGCGTAAAAGACAGAAACCCAACATGCGACAATTTAAGACGAAAATGAAAATTTGCTGTTCAAAGAAATTAAACATTTTTAACGAGAATTAGCTCTCCTAAATTTTATTTTGCACATAATTGGTAAATATACTATTTTGCTTTATATTCCAACAACTTTCAACGAAATATTGCAATTTCTCGTCGGTGAAATATCGAGAGAAAAACAAGTACTATTAGAGTTAAACAATTAAAAAAAGCGCCACTAAAAATGAAAAAAACTCGACGTTATTTGCTAGATTTGGGCTTTATATTTCTAAGATAGTCCCAATCTAAAGAAATGAGAATACCTACTAACAGGGATTTGATTTGAAAAAATCAATTTTTACCATTTTTTACAAGTTTCCGAGCTAATATCCCCATGGCAATATATTTATTTTTATTTTCCTCGACGTTATTTACTAGACCTATTCGTTACCTTTAATTTAAGATATAATTCATTATTCTGGTACAAATAGTTTGCCAGAAATTCGCATTGAAAAATGTATGAAACTTGAAAATCTTGGTACTGGTTATTAACTCATAACCTATTTCGGTCATACCGAAATTAGCCGATATTTTCTTAAAATGACGTCACCAAGGGAACAAATTATCTTTGAAAATAAGTTTGAGAATAGCTTTGGGGTTAATAATAAACGGCTGCACATAGCACATAGGGTGTAATAGGTCAAAGTAAAGAGGAAAGTCTACAGTTTTTATTAAAAAACTACGTTTTTCTAAGAAAATAGAGGTCAAAGTAAAAAAAAAGGTAAGAAAATCTGAAAGTTTTATTTCAGACCACGATAACAGCTGTTGTTTGTTTACATACATACATAAAAATCTCAACGTGCGTCGCGTCGATAAGGACTGCCGGGGTTAGCACGCATTATATTATAATAAATGATTCTGTGGATTACAACATTATTTAAAATATAAATAGGTTATGAGTTAATAACTCCTTAAGAGGAGTCAATACCAAGATTTTCAAGTTTCATACATTTTTCAATGCGAATTTCTGGCAAACTATTTGTACCAGAATAATGAATTATATCTTATATTAAAGGTAACGAATATGTCTAGTAAATAACGTCGAGAAAAATAAAAATAAATGTATTGCAATGGGGATATTAGCTCGGAAACTTGTAAAAAATGGTAAGAATGGATTTTTTTCAAATCAAATCCCCGTTAGTAGGTATTCTCATTTCTTTAGATTGGGACTATTTTAGAAATATAAAGCCTAAATCTAGCAAATAACGTCGAGTTTTTTCATTTTTAGTGGCGTTTTTTTTTAATTGTTTAACTCTAATAGTACTTGTTTTTCTCTCGATATTTCACCGACGAGAAATTGCAATATTTCGTTGAAAGTTGTTGGAATATAAAGCAAAATAGTATATTTACCAATTATGTGCAAAATAAAATTTAGGAGAGCTAATTCTCGTTAAAAATGTTTAATTTCTTTGAACAGCAAATTTTCATTTTCGTCTTAAATTGTCGCATGTTGGGTTTCTGTCTTTTACGCTAGATGTCTCTAATGTGACTTGTAGTCTAGATCTAGGCTAATTTTATATGAATTTTCATACTTTCAGGACACAAAGCTACGTATAGTAAGTTTTATTGCCTACAGGCTCGCTGGTATCTAAATTAAAATTTTTGCTGAGTACTGACTCCTCTTAACGCCTGCAGACAGCACATAGGGTTTAATAGATGAAATTATGCAAAATGATGTAATTTGAAACATGAAAACATGCAAAAATCTAAATAATTAATAATACATATGCATGCGTGTCCAATCCATTTGGCTCTACCAGCAATATTTCTATGCGTTACAGACGGAATGACAAGCTTAGCATACCCGATGAGACTTTATTCTAAGGTATAAAAATCATTGAGTTTATAAAATTAAAAAATTTGTTAAAATATTTTTGGATCGCAAATCGATGGGGATTTAAAAAATATAATTTTATTCAAATTTTCAGCTTCAACAATCAAAACCAGCTAACTAAAAAGTATAATAAATTCATTTCAAGGTTGCTCTCACTCCGCTCATAGTACAGACAATTTGAATATCACACGATCACAATATGAAGTACATCGACGTATGGAAAAAATAATTGATCAATTTGTAAAAATATTGTTTATATTTTCGAAAATGTTCCTATTTCGAGCTGTTAGAATTATTCATCAACTATTTCATACGTCTGTAAGATAAAGAGAGATAGAGATAGAAATATACGACAATACTAAATCGCTTTGAAAAATATATAACTGTGAAAAAACATCGTCATTTGCTTGTATATAATTTGCAGTACTATTACGATTACAATGCTGCGTTCTTTTTTCCTGATCCATATAAAAGGAGGTAAACGGCTTTATAAATGGATAAAAAATCACAAATTGCCAGCTTTGGAAGAATTAAAACTTTAGAATTAGAAACAAATATTTTAAAACTATTTTGGCACTTTTTGAAAATTGAAATGTAATTTGATAATTTGCTCCCATAAAAAAATCATGGCTACCTATAGACGTTTAATAGAATGAAATTAATTTAAAAAATGAACCAGTACAGTAACGGCTGGCGCAAAAGTAATGACCCTATTTGGTTCAGCTACAACTTCTTTTCTAAATTAGAAAACCAGAATTAGTTTTTTATATACATATGTATATTTGTGCCATGAAATTTCGTCGCATTAGACTTTGAAGATGATGTCTCTTAAATAGTGACCTCAAGAGTTGATGCACATTTCAGCCCTATTTATGACATTTTCTATAACTTGCCGTAACACTTCCTGCGATATGTTCCTTATTTCTTGATGAATGTTTTGTTTTAGGGCTGCGAAAGTCTGTAGCTTGTTCACATACACCAGTGATTTCAAATAACCCCAAAGAAAGAAGTCTGAACAGGTCAGATCGGGTGATCTTGCAGGCCAAGGCAAATCGCCAAAACGAGAGATAGCACGGCCTGGAAAAGCGATCCTCACTAAGTCCATAGTGTTGGGCGCTGTGTGAGCCGTGGCGGCGTCTTGTTGGAACCAGATGTGCTCCAGCCCCAATTCATCCAAATTGGATATCAAGAAATGGTTCTGTAGCGCTCGCCAGTGACAGTTATCGCATTGCCTGCAGCGTCTTCGAAAAAATTAGGTCCGATCACTCTTTCAGCACAGACGCCACACCATAAAGTAACTATTAGTGGGTGTTAAGGTGTTTCTTGAATAATACGCGTATTTTCAGCGCCCCAGAAGTGAATATTCTGCTTACTGACATGCCCCGAGAGATGGAAATGCGCTTCGTCACTCATAACCAATTTTGATAAAAAAAACCATCCTCTCCAAGGTTGAGGTTTATGTCGCGCTGGCTGTACTCTAGACCAGCTCGGTGGTCAGTAGGCAGCAGCTGATGAGTCATCGGAGTTTTATACGGAAACATCTTCAAGTCTTTGACCAAAATAAGCTGCAGAGTCCGCTTGGAAATGCCCAATTGCGTGCCACGACGCCTCGTTGATGTTTCTGGACACTCTTAAACATCTTGGCGCACAGCATCGATATTTTCGTCTGAACGACCTGTTCTTGGTCTGCCAGACTTAGGTCTATCCAATGTTGTGCCAGTTGCTTCAAAACGTGTGGCAAAGCGTCGCATAGTGCGACCAACCGTCGGCGAAATTCACGTTGTGTTTTTATCACTGATGAATTATTCCGTAAAAATATTGACACAATTATTACACGTTCTTGGGGAGTATAACGGTCCATATTAATTTTTAGTAATTTTACATTTGTTTACTACACAATTTTCAATATCAGGATGACAGGAGATGTTATTTAAAAAATATATAAGTAATTTCTATAGTGCCAGTACTTTTGCACCACCCAGTATAGAAAAACGCAGCTAATACCTCCATATCAGTTGTATATCATCCACTGACTTATAACAATGGACTGAGCGATTTGCTATTTCATGTGGCACAAATATTGTGTTTCTGTATATCACCGTTAGAGCACCCTTTAAAACTTTTACTACATAAAAAACATGTAAAACTCAACCAATCAGATGAAATTTTACACCCGTAAATCGAATTAAATTAAAAAAAAATTATTTTCTTATGCGCAAGTGATATTTTAATCGGTTATAAGGAATTAAACTCATTCCGACTTTAATTTTCAAAAGTTATTCTTACCTGAATCCTGTGTATGGGCAAGAGAGGCGAAGCATGGTAAACACTATCTTTACCTTATTCTTTCTGCGGTGACTGCATCTGTACCCAACATAAAAACATCAAATGACATAAGAAAACGTTCAGTAAGCACCATTTTGTGTTGGTAGCTCTAACTCTGCCATAGAGCGAAAGAGAAAACTATAAAACTTGTGCCATTCTTTCCTGTAGGTAAATGGCAGCGTCCATTGTTATAAGTCAGTGATATCATCGCAAAAATTTTCTTCGGCGTTAAGCAATAATATTTTGTTTCAAAAGAGCTTGCAAAAGTCACACACTCATATGCGTATTAATATCTGCCATGGTAAAATTTGGTAGTGCTCCATTTACTCCATTCATTACATTATGCATTGACTTGATGTGTGGCACTTCTTGTACAGTGGGCTGTAAATTTAATACAAAAGATGCAAGTTCTCCAAGAAAAGCCTTTACGAATGCATCCAATCTTTCAGATTGAGCTTTCAAATATTGGTTCGCATAGCAAACTTAATCTTGTCATCTCTTTAGCCGTTATTACTTTATGCCATTGTACCCATGATAAAAGAAACTTATATACTCATTTTGAAAAATTTCATTAAATCAAGCAATATTAATTTAAATGTTGACTATAAGCATTCTCAGGTTTATCTTCCTTCTGAAAGCATGTATTTTGGTTTGGAATTCCAGAAACATATTACTGCAGAAAAATAAAATTATCTAAAGACGATATTTCAAAGATTAAGTCAGATTTACTTAAGTATGTATGTTTGTACAATAATTAGATGAAATTAAAAAAAGATTTGATTTCAATGACGAACAAATAAAACTGTTGGAATATATCTCACCAAAAAGAATTTGGGAAGGATCAATGCCAACAATTTTACCATTTGAAATATGTTTAGAAGACGGGAATGTTTATTTATTTATTATTTTTTTCTTCCTTTACCATTATGTATACCTACTATACCCACCTGAATTTTTAAATTTACATTATGATTTTTTTATATGTGTTTTATGTTTTAAATAAAGATGTTTACAAATGTTACTTTGTCACAGTACAAATAAACATTTTCTAACTGATTTTCAAATGGAATTAAAGCGTGCAATAATTCTACTGTCCTTTTATTCGATCTACTGCACTTTTTATAGAAATCTGCTGCCAATTTCCGTTTGCAAAGTGACAACCCTGATTGTAGGCCTTTAAGGCTTTGAGAGCAGCTTGACTGTCGGAGAGAATATTGATAATTGAGCCATTTATGACTCTCGCACTGTAGGTATTGGCGCATTCTTCTATGGGTAATATATCTCTGCCTGGAATACGGTAGGGGTTGAGCCCAGGGCCTTTGATATATGGCATCTGGGGCCGTATACACCCAGTCCGACTCCACTGTTCGTTTTGGAACCGTCTGTATACCAAACCATTGATCCTTGTTGGAAGGACGGCGTAGTGGACGGGATAGTGGAACACCATTGTTGTCGGTCTCCCAAAACCACCTCGAATGGTCTTTCAAAATCCACCTTGGGTGTGATTAAATCAGAAAATGCAGGGGTGGAAGGCTTAGTAAGGCTTCCATAGCTGCGCTGTAGGACAGGTCCTCATGGCGCCAGTTATTCCTAAATAGGCAAGCCGCTGAGTTGTTTGAAGCAGAGCTTCAGTTTTCTTCTGATGAATTTTTGGCCACCATGCAAGGGCTGCATAGGTGACCATGCACCTAAAAACTGTAGTGTACATCCAATACATGATTTTTGAATGAAGCGACGATAGATATAGAGAGATCTTACCGCTCTTTCTGTCACTCCAGACAGATGCGAATTCCTGGTAAGATTTTTGTCTAAGGTGACCCCCAGAAATTTTACTTCGTCTGAAAACATCAATTCCGTGTTATCAAGAAGAGGAGCAGTTTGTGAAAGCTTCGTTCTTCTTGTAAACGGAACGATAACCGTTTTATTAGGGTTTATGCTAAGGCACTTTGTTTAGACACATGCGGACTTTTGAAAGGGCTTTTTGCATGAGATCGGATATGACTTGATCATGCTTGCCCCGTATTGTAACTACTAGCTCATCCGCGTAGCCCTGTACATTAAATGCGGAATTAGTCAGCATCGTTAGGAGATCGTCAATCACAATTAACCACAAGAGTGAAGAGAAGACTCCTCCTTATGGGCAGCCTTTTGCTGCAGTGATCGTGACTGAAGAATAGCCCCTCTAGTTGTGGTTATCCTCCTGCTTCTAAGCATGTAGTCTGCCCCGTTAATCGAGGATGGCTCACAGCCTTTATCCTCACCGGCTAGTTTAATTTCATCGAAAGAGGTGTTATCAAACGCTCCTTCTATGTCTGCGAATGCACATAATTCACCAATTTTGCGTCAAGACCTTTTTCGACGTCTTTGACTAATGTGTGGATGGCAGTCTCAATCGACTGACCAGTTTGATAAACAAACTGCTTAGGTTGAAGTAGTGTTTTAATCAAAATCTCACTTCAAATATGTAGGTCTAGGATTTTTTCTATGGACTTATGGCTGGATTACATTAAAAACGCCGACGGCGATGTGGTCTTCGTCGTCGTCGTCAAACGCCGTATGCTGCCCGTTCTCCCGTTCGAAACTTGGCATTTCGAAATTTTTCCTACCCCCGAATGCCCCTCACGTGTAAAAAGTGAACCGTGTGGGCCCTAGTTTTTATCAATTTGCGGCAGGTTTCTTTCCAAGCGGAATCCATGGAAACAAATAAATAAACTCGCTTTGTAACAATCAAATAAATGTAAAACTTTTACCAGAATCTTGATGCCCCGTGCATTAAAATTGTTAGTAAAATTAGTAGAGACACCAACAAAGCGCCATTTATCTTTTAATAGACAAAATGTCACTTTTTTTCTATTCTACTGCGTACTGTGTTATGGTAGAAGACACAGGGAGCAGCATGCTGCATAAAGGAGGATTTACATTATGATGACATGCATTTTTTACAGAAATTGTGAGGGAGATAGTACATCGTACACGGAAATTTATTGATGAGTGACGAGAGAAGAAAAGGCGTCCTAAATTTTTTCCGGAAGACGATTTGTCACTGTGTGTATATCCGGAACAATAAAAAGACCTCAAGCGTAGGGAGTTTTTATAGTTACTGAAACTAAAACATTGTTACTAGCAAACCTAATTTGTCAATTTCGTCTAGTCGTGCTGCCATATTGTTGTTGTTACTTTATAGAAAATGTTTATTAATTTAAATTATCAAAATAAAAATAAGTTTTTAATTTGTAATTAAATATTGCGAAATCGAAAGTTTTTACATATTTGTTTATAGAAAAGATTGAAGTTATTTCGGACATTGTTTTTCGCCCAATTTTTAACAACAATTATTATTACAAACGATTAAAAACTTGACAATGTTACAGTTTGCAATTTGTACCATAAAAACTGGAGGGGACTGTACGTGTGAGGTATTGCGATGATTGCTTCGGCAGCATTTATATTTTAATAAGCTATCTCCCTCACAATTTCTGTAAAAAATGCATGTCATCATAATGTAAATCCTCCTTCATGTACATAAACTATTGCCTGTGTGGACGGTGCAACTTGATTCGGCTAAACGAACGCCACCTATTTGGCAGAGGGACGCTTCCAGATAGCTAAGTTTGGTAATACAAGAGGAAGGTCAAGCTGAGCTCCATCAAGTTGGCCGGTCAACTTTGACTTTTTTAATTTTTTTACTGCACATATCGATTGTTGGTCGTTTGTTGGTGATTGTTAGCTTAGTTTAAACATTTGTTGGATAGTAGTTTTTTCGAAAATCTAAAAAGAAAATTCGCCATCAAGTTAGCCGGAAAATTCTTATTTTTAATTAAATTGAATTTATAACCAGCTCAATCAATGCGTAATCGTTTGTTGGACTCGTTTTTATTAATAAAATCGTTTATTGGTCCCTCAATTCTTCGCCAATTGCAAAAATAATTTACCTAAGCTACACGTGAAGCTGTAGCTGATATTAGCTAAATTCTAATTTTGTAGCTGAAGCTGCAGTAACACCAACATGATAACGAAGTAAAGGTTATATTGTTACGTGCAACAGAAAGAGGCAACTGGTGACATCTACTGGCAATAAACAACTTCAGGTTCGGGAGTAAATGACTTCAGGTTAGGAGAATCGATTATGAAACTACAGGAAAGTTCAGGAATAGAACAAATAGAATAGTCAAGAATCTTTTGGAATAGAACACTCCAGAATAATCCGGAGAGTTTCTAGGGTATAAATATAACAGTTGTCATCGCCAGAAAAAGAGTCTTGTTTTAGACGTTGCAGTGTTAAAAAGCGAAAGTAATAAAGAAGCGATAGTGTGTAATTAGATTGCGATAATTGAAAGTACAGTATTAGCGATAATTAGAGTTGAGTTGATTAGATGAATGTTTGTGAACTTTTATATGATTAGAGTGAAATAAAGAACTTATATATTTATTATTTAATATTGTGTTTTAAATAACGAACCAAAGACCACGCTTACAACAATATATTTCATGCATTGACAACAATCGATATGTGCAATAATACAGTAGTTAGGTTGTCAATGCATGAAATATTGTATGACTTACTTCATTATCATGTTGGTGTTACTGCTTGGCTAATATCACCTACAGCTTCATGTATTGCTTAGTTATTTTTGCAATTAGCGAAGAATTGAGGGACCAACAAACGATTTTATTAATAAAAACGAGTCCAACAAACGATCACGCATTGATTGAGCTGGTTATAAATTAAATTAAATTAAAATTAAGAATTTTCCGGCGAACTTGATGCCGAATTTTCTTTTTAGATTTTCGAAAAAGTATTATCCAACAAAGGTTTAAATTAAGCCAACAATCACCAACAAACGACCAACAATCGATATGTGCAATAAAAAATTTAAAAAGTAAAAGTTGACCGGCCAACTGCCAGTGTGTTTAAAATTTATAAAAAGAACAAGAAAAAAATCAGAATGTATCTAGCTTCGACAACAAAATCGAGGTCCATCGTTTATTGGAAAATAAAAGAAAAGTGTGTGGACAAAATAATCCAAAAACAGGTTTTAAAAGGAAAGAGAAAAGAAGCAGTGAGGGAGATGAAGGTCTAAATCAGCACTGGGGCGGCTATATGCTAATCGTCCAGCTGGGTTTTCCTAGAAAAAGAAAAACAAACAAAAAACAAAAACCTATAACCATCCTCGCCGTAGACGAAGACGATACGTGTATACACTGGTGCATATACCTGAACAAGCCTACTTCACAGTTCACACTAGGACGCGCCAACATTTTTGTCTAATTTTTAACAGTATTCATTCAGAACAAGATTTTTGTTGAGCTCAATCTTTATTCGCTCTCAAAGTGCAAGCAGGGCTACTTTTAATAAAATATTTTGTAGACGCTACATGTCAATTCACGTTAGTCTAGATTCCGCAAAGAGCATTTGTATGCAGGGAGCCAGCCCAAATCCTATCACTTCATTTGCTGAAGCTCCGATCAGAGGTTTTTCTGGTGCTTAGAACTGGAACGAAACTAAGCAAAATTTGTTTTTATCTATATATCCCAATAGGGTCAAGTGAAGCATCCAGGAGGCGCCTCTTCGATGGATCCAGAAACAAGATCAAACCGTAAGTTAATTTGCTTTATATATATAGATATAAACCTTTTGAAAACAAAAAGAATACAAAAGAAAAACTACACATTTACATATATGTATATCTTTAAAAAAAAACATAAAACTCTATTTTTCATTTTCTAAAATGACATTTTATATATTGTTACGTGCAATAGAAAGTGACAACTGGTGACATCTACTGGCAATGGAGAGTAAACGACTTCAGGTTCGGAGAATCGATTATAAGGTTCAGGAATAAGAATGAATAGAACAGTCAAGAAGCTTATGGAATAGAACACTCCAGAATAATCCGGAGAGTTTCTAGGGTATAAATATAACAGTTGTCATCGCCAGAAAAAGAGTCTTGTCTTAGACGTTGCAGTGTTAACAAGCGAAAGTAATAAAGAAGCGAAAGAGTGTAATTAGATTGCGATTATTGAAAGTACAGTGTTAGCGATAATTAGAGTTGAGTTGATCAATTGAGGAATTGTGAATTTTATATGATTGAAGTGAAATAAAGAACTTGTATATTAATTATTTAATATTGTGTTTTAAATAACGCTCGCAACAATATATATTCGGAGCGTGGAATATTTATGCTCATTGTGAAGGTTATTTAAAGAAAAAGAATTCAAGATGAATTTGGGTTTTGGCTTACTTCCGGTTCCTTAAGGAATCATGCGCTATTAGTATACCTCTCTTACGATTAGGCAATAATTACATTCTTATAAGGTTAGTTAATATTCTCTTTCCTTATGTAGGTCTATATGGCCATAGGATTATTCTAGGTTTCTCATCACGCAAAGCGCATTGCATAGATATATTATAATCTTTATTTCTTGGTTAACGATAGAATTACATATCTATTCCATATTTAGTACATAAACGATAGGCAACGTTTTGGATTTATTGGAACGAGTTTTTGTCATTTTTTTTTAAGGGCGCACAGTTGGTGCCGATGTAATTAATTATATACTTATGCAGCTTTAGTACATGTCCTATCAGCATATGCATTGGCAAACTTGTGTAAAGTAGGATTTTTTTTTATCATTTTGAAATACTGTAAGAGATAGAGTATGTAGCGTCATTTTATGATACAATAAGATCTAGGTAGCTCACATTTTTTTTTAAATTTCTTTCGAGAGAATTAGCAATGAGAAAGTAAAACATTAAATGTTTATTTTACCTGTTTATATGAATTTTTTTTCTATCCCTGAGCTCACACTCGGGGCGATTTCATTCTCCCCTTACAATACTTATCCATGCTGGCTAAAGCATACGTCCACAGTATCTCCATCCCATAGTGTAACCTGATTTTAATAGATTCAACATCAGGTTGCAGAAAACTCACGATTAAACTGGGAACAATGATGTTTTAGTTCCTTCGCTTTCTGTCTCTCTCCCGGAGCCCTCCTCCACGAGTTGATGATTGATTAGGTTCACTCCTCTCTCTTTCTGAAAATCTCACCTGAATATAAGTTAAGATGGCACATGTCGTAAACAAACGAATTTTCTTATAAATTAAACACACACAAACACTAACTAGTACACACAACAAAATTTGCACAACTTACCATTATATGAGCAACACACCCTTCCTTACAAAACGCACGGAAAACTCACCAAAAAGGGACAGTGACAAAAAAACTGCTGCTCTCAGTGTCATTGGGTGAATATGGGGCAATGCAGCTGAAGGCCTATCATCTGCGCCTTCACAAAAGTAATGGTGAGTGGTGTAAGAACCCTTTCAGGCCCAGATGTGTGCTGCTTCGTCTTTTTTGTGTAGGCACGAAATTTTTTGTATATGGCCGGTGACAGCTGCAGATTTTCGTGGAACCCCCTCCCCCCCACACTCTCCGCCAATAGCTGAAGCGAACTGCACCTCAACGCTGTCCACCGAGTGATCTGTCAGCTCATGCTGGCAATCTGGTCTTCATGTCCGAGTTTTATCACTCAATATAGTTCCATAATAACTGGCACTGATTATAAAGTATTCGTATTATATCAGATATGCTCAACCTAAACTCCATACTGTATTTCTTTTCAGAAAAACATAAGATAAAGTTAACGTGGAATTTGGGCATTACTTAAAATCCAGTTATAAGACATGTGGTGAATTTTCGTTATGAGTAACTCCATACTAAATTGTAGTATGCTAAATTATTGAGGAATTTACAGTATGTATTTAATTTCTGTTCAGTAAAATAGGCGATTGCAGTAAATGTTGAGAAACTGTAATCTGTATAAGTCTGTCAGTTGTATAGGTCAGAAAGGAGAGATTAGGGCCAGTCCTGCAGACTTAGTTAGGCTCACTCGACCTGTTACGTCAAAGCACAAGAGGAAGAAATTCCTCATGATACAAAGATTAACAAGGTATGGCCGAAAAATCTGTCAATTGATTGCTTGCCTGCTTTGGCGACAATTGTCACAAATTTGTTCGTCTCAATTTCAATCGTCCTTATCAAAGTAAAAAAAAAAATTTATTTGGAAATTTCTTTGCTTTCCCACTAACATATAATTACTTTTCCCGAAGTGATTTAAAAAAGAAATTAAGTTTTCTTTTTTTAAATATTTTAATATATTCAAAACGTATTTCAGTCAATATAGTACGAAAAACTCAAAACGAATTCCCTGAAAATGATATTAGGGCTAGACTTTTCTTGTTTTTTGAAAAACCTTGAGAGCTGTCACTTTGCAATTGGAAAATATAAATTATTTCTTGAGTAGAAATAAGCAAAAATTAGAAGAAAAGAAATAGAAAAATAGCTAGAGCACATTTTATTTGCAGTCATCAATTTTATAAATAACTTTTTACAATTAATTATATTCAGGAGAACTTTCAGAGGAATGTCAATACATTAGATTTACCCGGTGTTTTAAAAACTTGTTCGATGAGTGCACAAAACGCCGGGTAAATTTGGGTAAAATTTACACGGTGTTTTCATCGAACAATCCTGAGGTCACCTAATGACGTGCAACACAAATAATTCCTCTCGAATCGGCCACACTTGTTATCTTTTAGTGAATTCTTTTCTGGGGCCCTATTCTTGAATAACGAAGACAGATTCCGTATTCGTTATACTGTCAAAACCATTCGGAATCGTATTCTTGAAATCCGCATTCGTTATATACCGAACGCAAACCCTTCGTTATTTAACGAATGGGTTCAACCATTCGTTATGCCAAACGAAGAGTGAATCAGCTGCTACTTTACGAGTGATAATGGGAGATAAAAGATGTGCGAAAATTTCATGCTCAAAAAACTAAACTAATGCCACGGAATTGTGGCAAAATAAAATCAGTATTAAATTCCATACCCGGAGCGCAAAAGAACCAGAAAAGTTTTATTATGATATTATATTAAACAAAGCTAATAGAAAATTTCCAGAGTTGGCAGGATTTAACATGTGTGGTGAAAGGAAAATCTGTGGCGGATAAAAAACATTTGCATGGCACTGGTGGAGATCCTCCTGCAACATTTTTCTATTTAGCATTGAATTAAGGGTGCAGGAATTGATTAACGATCGACGTAATTGATAGTCCATAGATTCTTTAACGATTTCTGACGTAAACAATAATGACAACTCACTGAAGCTAGCCATTTTTTACAAATTATACTTTAAAACATGAAACAGCTGACATTATTCAATTTGTAAATTGACAGATTTAATCTTACCACACTCGTTATGTTGAAAAACTTTTTCACCACTTCGACTTTATAACGATGAGGTTCAAGAATACGAACGGTGTATACGATTCGTTATCAACCATTCGTTATATAACGAATACGTTAAAACCATTCGTTATTCAAGAATAGGCCCCCTGAACTTGGAATCACACCCGCACCAGAACAGTGCTGACACCATTCCTGTTCGGAGCTGTCAAATGTGAAATTGGCAATTCCGGTGTGTGTTCGGTTGTGACGGTGCGGTTATTCAATTGTTAGAAAGAACCAAATAATATTACGACGCGGACGCACTATGAAGAACAGTACAGTTACGGAAAATTGGCAATAGTGATAAAAACGTTTCCACATTATCTTCCTCTGAAGTATCCGTCGAGTTTTCATTTAAAATATTTAATGCCAATAATAAATCTTTTTTATTAGGCATATTGTTTAATAATGTTTTTTCCACACACAAAAATAATAAAAATCAAAACAAATTACAATAAACTAGAACAAAAACGATGTAATTAATTTTTTCACAACAATCATAATCAAAACAATAAAACAAACTTCAAACCCCAGTCAACACCCGACACCGGAAAAAATAACAGAGTTATGCCTTAGACACACAGCACTCTTAATGAAGAAATAACTAACGACTCATTAGTCTATAATGATTCATTATAAACTGCGGACACACAGCCATTTCTTTAATTTAGTTGAGCTGTCAAACTGGCTTTGATGAACTTATCACATTAAAGAAACAATATGAATCGAATTAACGCGATAAACTTTGTTTTCATTTGTTTATTTTTCGAATTTAACAATTAACAAATGAGAAAAACATTATATTTAAAAAAATATTAATAATATAATTTGTGATTTGCATTTCTTTGCATTTCTTCTTCTTATTTTTCAAATCGGCAGATGCACAGCGGAGCTCCAGATTTACATTATATGCCAAATCTAGCACATTTTTCCTCATTATAGCTATAATGAAGGAGGAAAACACTTCATTAGTGTACTTCATTATCATCTGATTTTCGAGCTATAATGACATATACTATTTGACACACAGCATTTTAATGAATAGTTAGTGCAAATGATTCATTAGTTCGTGCTGTGTGTCTAGGGTATTAGAAAAGATTGCGTGTTTGGGTTTGCTACTGGTGTGGTGGGAAGAAAAGAGTACGAAAATGACAGATTCGGTGGCAGTGCTTACACTGAGTAGCAGAAAAGAATTCACTATTTGTATCATAGCAATTCCTTCCTTCCTTTGGGCCAACCCAGACGAGAAGTTTTTACGGAACGAAGGAATTTCCTTCCCTTGGCTTAGACGTCCTATGACAATAATGTTGTTTACAGAAATTAATTGCAGGCGTGTTGAATTAAGTCACAGTTTTTTCATACAAACAATAACTATTACAAATTTAGAAGACGGAATAATTATTAAATTATTATATTATCACCTCAAATCGCAGGTGAACATCTGGTGGTATGCTGCCCGTACTCCCGATCGAAGCTTAGAAGCAAGAACTTTTCCTACCCCTGAATTCTTCTCACCAGATAAAAATACCAATAACCATCTTTGTGCGTGCTATGCCTTAAAATACTATCTTGTGGTAGACCCATATTCTATCATTTGAATGTTGATGCTGCTTTACTGAAGTTCCCATGTGTTCAGGCTTTTAGCATCAATTCTTTTAAGAGCAATCATTGCTACAACCTTCAGATCTTTGATAAAATATTTCGCTCTTGGTTGGTTGTCAAACTCTTGTTATTGCAGTTTTTGCGTTCCCAGTGGTGCTTTTTTGTAATTTTTAAATACAATTAAAATGGAATTATCAGCTGACGCTAAGGAACGTTTAGGGACTGTTTTTGAACTCACAAAAACAGTTTTTCATTGGGGTTTCATACCAACAGTGATATATTTAGGTATGTGGAAAATCCTAACCTAAAAAATAAACCCTAAGTTCATAACATTTTTAGGTTTCCGAAAAGGTCCCGAGGCTGGCATGCCTCCTTTCTCATTGATGAGTCTTCTTTGGCAGTAAAAATTAAAACGTGTACTTAGGGCATAAAAACAACAAAATCAATAACATGTCGGATGACGTAAATTAATAATGAATAAAAATACAAAACGTTAAATTTGGTTTTTTATTTTAAGTTTCCAGTTTAATTTGTAATTTCACGTTCTAGTCGCCTTTTGGATAGTATGGCTCCGGGTGGAGGCATTGGATATTCTGGATGAGATTTAAGGTGTGTTCTTAAGACATGGGGCTGTGTAAAGGCTTTACTGCAAACAGGGCACACATAATCACGTTCGCCAGTATGAGTTTTCAGATGATTCCTCAATCCCTTTCGTGTTCCGAAGGCTTTATTGCATACTTCACAAATTTCATTCTTCTCTTTGGTGTGTGTTACGAGGTGATTTTTCAGCTCAGACGTTGTATTGAATTCCTTTGAACAGTAGGAGCAGGAGTGTGACATTTGTCCGGTATGATAACGGACATGCCGTAGCATATTGCTACTATGTGCAAATTTTTTACTGCAAAACGAGCATTCATATTTCTTTTCTTTTGTATGCTGTGATACTACATGGCAACGTTTACTGTTCCAATGGATGAACTTTTTTCCACAGTACTCACATTCGTAGCGATGATCGAGCATATGGATTCGTATGTGCTTGGTTAAATTCTCTCGAAGAGTGAAGGCTCGGCCACACGCTTCACACACGTGCTCTGGACGGGAATGACTAAGCTGATGCTTTTCAAGATTATGTCGAGCTACCAGTTTACCACATTCGGGACAAACATGTTTTTTCTGTCTATGATGTTCCCTGTAATGACCTTGATATTCTTGATACGAAGAAAACTTTATTAAACACTTTAAGCAACTATATTTCAGTGTGACTTTTTCTCCAGAAGAGTCATCATGCCGAGATATTGGATTTTGACTCTCATCTGATTCCATTATTGCTTCTAGATCTACGGAACTATTTGTATTACAAATAACATCAATAATCGCTACATTCTCGATATTTCTATATTCGCTGGGAGCGTTATCTTCTGTTACGATTTGTTCCGTTGAATGGTTTTCTTCTAGCAATTCTTGGTTTATTTCCTTCTGATAAAATATCTTTTCCGATTCTAAACATTGTTCCTTAAACAAATACGCCTCGACCAAACGCTCTTCACACATTTTACACAAATATGACGAATTTTCTTCTGGATCTCTTTTTGTGCCTAGCAGATATTCGTAAAGATCTAAAAATGTGAGTCCAGTACCCCAAAACTCATCAAAATTTTTCATATTTTCTGAACTTGTTTCAAGACAGGTTCTGCAATAAGTTTTCTTCTCTAATTCCATAGTAATTTTTGTTTTCGATTATTGGTTAAAGGGACGCAAATGAAAATATAAACAAGAAGGTGTCAAACAGCTGTCATTTAATAAAACTTCTTTTGCACTTTTATGGTGGCGCCCTGTGAAATATTCTACTAATTTCAAACATTCGCCCGACAGAAATTTATATGATTAGACTTTCACAAACAGATGTCAGGCAATTACCAAAACTTTTAGTTCACTGGCCTCATCATCTGCCAAATTCCTAATCTTAATGGCGACGGGACGGCTATATGTTCTTCTAGTGATGTGTATGTCGCAATGTGTTTTATATTTGTGAATTTCGGTGAAAATATCGCTCAAAATTATAATAAAATGATTATAAATCGTTTTTAGATACGATAAATTATATAATATATATATATATAACATCAGAAAATCTGAAAGAATCAGTGAAATCACGTGATAAAGTGTTTTGTTATTGTGCCGTCAAAAAGTGTGAAAACCAAGTACCAAAAAGAAAAAAGAAAACATTGATTATTCATGTCAATTATTTAATAATTGAGTGTTTTACAATCGTTCACTATTAAGTGTATCCTTTTCCGATAATATAGTATCGGAAAAATGTTGGTCACGTTTAAATCAATCAAATCTAAATGAGAATAATCATTGATTTTTCTCGTCACCAGCGGTAACGAGAGTGGAAGTTTTCATAAAAGTGTTAAAAAGAAAGTTTTTTTTTTCTGTAGTTTTATATTGAAATAAGGGGTAAATATTGTTGGAAAATATTTCAGCAATTCCCTCAGCGATCTAAAGTGGTCAAAAATAATTAGTGAATCAGATAAATCATGCATATCAAAAAAATTTGTAGTGTAGATGTCAGTTTCTTCATGTTTATGTTATCTGCTGCTGCTGTTGTTCTTTGTAGCGCCGCTTTTGTAAATGGTGAGTTTTAATTAGGGAAAGTGAAAAGTTTTTAATATTTTTTTGATTATTAAAATTGTTGTTGCTGTCATCTATACTGATAACATTCAATAATTAATATGAGTGTGTATATATGTAATCAATGCATTCCCGTTTTTCATGTTATTTCCATGCTTAAGCAGCGACAACTATTCGTACAACAGCTACTGTAATTGCAGATAACGATCAGAAAGAGACACATACTCAGGTCGGAAGGAATTTATCTAAAAACAATGCTATTACTACTAGCACTACAAGCAGTAGTAGCACTGAAGCAATTGAAAGTAATGCTATCAGCTCACCACCGATACAAACTCTTCCAATGTTGGCTGCTGCAGAAGAGAAAAACAAATCAAGTAAGTGCTAAATGCTAAACTAAGTAGGTATCTACTACTATTTTCCATAAGAAAATTTCGTATTTCCATGTGTAAATCATTTCAGGTTCCATTCACTTGAGGTTTCCACTTGCATAAATTATGTTATTTCCCGCCCTCCCAGTTATTTTAAACTTCGAACAGCGAACTTCAAGAATCCAGGGGCATACGTATACCTAAGTATAAAGTTACAACTTTTGTTTGTTATTTATCTACTTGTACGGAGCATTTTATGTACAATTGCATGCGCCACCTTATCGAAACACGTCACTTTTTAAGATCTGCCGTCAAGATTATGGTTGTTTACTTCGGTTGCAAATTACACTAACTCAAAATGGAGAAAGTGTGCGGATTTGTTTTTTTTATGTGCATAGGATTTAATCAGTATCTCGGGGAGAAAATATATTTGTTGTCAGATACTAATCCTTTTGAAGCTTCAACTAGTACAATTATTTATCGTTTCGCAGTTCGTCCTAAGACATTTTAAAGTCCAATTAAGGAGACTGAAATTAACACTATTGATAACGTTGTGGCTCTCATAATGACGAAATTTCTGATTTTATTTCTACTCTGAGCAAATTTAAAGAAATTTAATTAAATTTTGTTGGAAGATTGATAGTGATCAAAGAAACCGGAAAAGAATTCTAAATGTAGGAATTAAATTGAAACGTCATTCATGATTTGTTGCTATTTCTCAAGGACAAGTAGTAGATTATTTGATTTATTAGTGTACACAACGAATGTAGCTTTAGCATTTTCCTATGAAAGTAAATGAAAATTAGTCTAAAAGTTGTGGTATATTTTTGTTAGAACTAATTAGATATACCTACTAACCGTATTCCAAACCAAGTTTTCACTATAGTAATACTGCATACTGCTCAAACAGGATTAATCTATAAGGGGCAGAATCGACAATGTGAGGCGTACCTTAAATTCAAGTTGAAATATAGTTTATTTTCAACGCTATACAAGACAAATCTTATAGTTATGTGTAGGTAGGATAATGGAAAGAATTTAAACATAAACATGACTGAACTAAACTAAACTTTACAAAACAAGATATCTGATATAAAAATTAATAATGATACAGTGCCTGGATTGCCTTACTACTAGGAAAACAGATCAAACGTAAGTGACAGAAAGTTTACGTAGCGTTTCATAAACCTTACAGACAAGCACGTTAATGTGGTTGTACAAGTTTAACGTACGATGCAAAATTATTCCAAGATTGTTTAGAATAACATTCGGAAAGTAGGAAGTGTCCAATTAACTTTTATAGATCACGATAGCATTAGATTTAGAGGCATTTAAGCTATTATTAACAGCCCAATTAAGCACATCAGCGAGGTCTTCGTTCATACGGCATATGGCATCCTCCAGCAATCCCAACGGCAGCATACATGTGGTAATCACAATTTCTCAGAACTATTGGAAGATCATTAATGAAGATAGTGAATAATAAAGGCAGGAAGTTAGAAGCAAAATTAGAACAGACCACACTCTGATGACGTCTGCAAAGGTAAGACCAAACCAATGTGCATGCAGAATTAGAAAAATTGAAATTAAAAGCCAGCTTACGTAAGAACAATATGTGGTCAACTGTGTCAAAGCCCTTGGAAAAGTCATGGAGGACGATAGCCATAAATTTATCACTATCAAATGATTTCCTAATATCATCTGTTGTATTTAGAAACGTTGAAGCGCAGCTCCGCTTGGATCTAAAATCCGATTACAGATTACATAGGAGGCTCTCCTCGTCTAAAAATCTGGTCATTTGGATGTGAGGGATTTTTCAAAGGCTTTAGAGAGAAAACGCAGTATGGAAATAGGACGATTCTCTGTTGAACTACGGGAATTCTTGCGGATGGGAAGAATTTTAGAATACTTCCAAATAGATGGGAGCGTAGATCTTAAAATAATGTTGTTGAAAAAGTAGGTGGGATTTGGGAGTATAACAGACAGCAAAAGTTTTATAAATTTGGGATGAAGGTCATCCAGTCCAACAGCGTTAGATTTCACAGACATAATAGCAGAATAAACGTCCTCGCTAACTTGACTAAAAGCAAACCCATCAAAAGGATCAAGTGTATTTAAATGACTAGGATAACGACAGTAAAGTCCGGGCCATTTAACTTATTTGAAGCAGAAACAAACATCTGGTTTAATTCACAAGGGTTTACAAATACAGTTGAACTCTAAGATAGCCCAACTCCAATACTTCTAAGTTTTTTTTTTTTGATCGAATATGGCTTTTAAATTTTGAATTATGATATTGAAGCTTGGCACGGGACATCTCTTTATAGCATTACGAGTGAAAAAACGAATAAATATTTAGTAGAAAATCAGTCTGGCTTTCGAAGAAATCATTCATTCCAAACTGCTATTAATAGGTCTGTTTGATGAAAGCTCCGGGTAAACCCCGGGCTACACCGGGCTAGACTATCTTGTTTTTTAAAAAACCTGGGCTACCCCGTTCTTACACTAAAAATGTCTCGGGGTAATGGTTTCACAGTTGTCACTTAAGAACTGTCACTTGCAATTTGTTGTTGTTTGGGACATATAAATTACTTCTTAAGCAGAAATAAGCAAAAATTAAAAGAAAAGAAATAGAAAAATATAGCACATTTTATTTGTATTCACCCATTTTATAAAAACCTTTTTACAATTAATTATATTCAGGAGAACTGTCAGACAAATGTCATTACATTAAATTTATCCCGAGTGCTTTCAAAAACATAGCCACAGTTGACTACAGCTGACTTCATAACGCACAAAAGTTAACTCAGCTAACATAATTCAGTGGACTAATGGGTTTTGAAACGATTGAAGTCAGAACTAGTCAACTGTAGCTATGTTTTGGAACGCTCTCCAGGTATTTTAAAAACTTTTGTTCGATGAGTGCACAAAACCCCGAGTAAATATGGGGAAAATTTACACGGTGTTTTCATCGAACAAACCTAATATGGTTCTTAACGTACTGAAATTCTAATTCTGGATTTGAAACGTGCTTTCGAGACAATTGAGAGAGACATGCTACTGCTGAAGTTGCACATATACGAAGTAAGTATTATAAAAAAAAAAAATTATGTTAACAAGGTTTTTGCAAAAAAAAATAGAGGTCAAAGTAAAAAAAAAAAGGAAGAAAATCCGAGATTTTTAGCTCCTGAGGGTAGACGAGGCTGGTTGAGCAGTCGTTGGGAAGGCCCTGAAGTTGTGCATACATTGAGCTCTTAACTGCGACCATACGCCATGTAATTATTAAGTTTGTTTCACTAATATAATGAATAGAACTTATTAAGTTATTAGGTAACGAATTGTGCTTAAGTTTGAAAATATAAATTAGGAATTTGAAACAAACTCTTTGTTTTACAGTCATCCAGTTTAGAGATTCTATCATAACAGGAATTAATCGACTATATTTTAGAATTATTCGCATTGCTCTATTTTGCAATTTTTGTAGGCTATTTAAAGTTGTATTATTTCCGCAAAATAAAATTGTAGCACAGTAATAAAAGTGTGTCCAGTATAATAGTATTATAAAAGCATATTGCTGCACTGTCAAGTCCAAAAAGTTTTTAATTCTTTTCTAAAACCGTAGTTCCATAGCTATTTTGCAGCAAGGGTTAATAATGTGGATTGAGAAGTTCAATTTATTATCAATCACTATACCTACCTAGATATTTAATTTCTTTTATAACATGTTAAGGATTCCTTGCTTTTTATTAGCATACAATTTGTTCTTGACACAGCTTTGATTTATTCATATTCACCCATTTTGAAATACTTGCCAAATTCTCCTGAAATTTTTGTTTGCATTCGTTGAAGTTGTTACCAGTTATGTACACCAACGTGTCGCCAGCAAATAGCGCTACTTTCGAGTGTTTTACCATATTAGGAAGGTCGTAAAGTAAAGTATCTACTAAAGACTGCGACTTTATGACCCCAATGTTGCATTCCATAGGGGTCGAAACAGTAGACTCTAGTGTTGTTACTACTGATTGTCTCGAGTGCTGTCTTTAAATCTAGAAATAACAATTGGCCAGTGGCAATCTCCCTGTTCCATTCTAGAACAACAAAGTTTAGCGATGATTTTCAAGAATCTTGACTGATGTTCAATAAACAGATTGTGTTTACAGATAATATTTTCCCAATTGTATTTGTTTCTCTTAATGGCAAGCTATTTATCGGCCTTATTTCTTCACATTTAATCGTGTTTTTAACTTTGGGAATTAGTATTGGTATACTATTTTCTATATTTTTGATACTCTTGATAAAAAAGTATATAGCTTTTTACATATTTCCGAAATATATTTGGATATTAATACCTTCAAACTCTATCTCTTTTATGCTGTTGCCGATCCTGTATTTTATTATTGTTTTCAGAATATTCCACATGCCCGTTTGGTCACCATGTTTTGAAATTAGTTTTTGCTTACTATTCTTAGTTTTTTACATCCTTTACTTATAGCAATTCCGAATTAATACATATTCTCCACAGTCTTCATCGTCTTTTCGTGATTTTAGCTTTTCGTATATTTAAATATTTTTGAGGTCTTTAGCTTTTGTAGTTTTCAGTTTACCATTCATTGTTGCCACAGGTTATAACTAATTTTTCTGTTATCTATCATCGGCGTTATACTATTGATATGCGACGTTTGAAGTATTCAGTGCATTCATTTAAATTTTTATTTAAAAAAATCCCGGTTAATCGTATACTACGGTGAATTGTACTTAAAAAAATCGGATCAGAAGGGCTTGTAGAAGGCTTTGCAGAAACTCCTTTTAATGGAACATAAAAATGAATTTCGCAAAATAGAAGTGATTAATCTTGTAATAAATTAAATACTCAAGATAAAATTGTGAGGAACTTGTAATATCCATGAATAGTAAAAATTATATCAATGGTTTAAATTGTAAGATCATATTAGAATGTAAGGGCCAGATTTTGCCATCATTGCTTAACATAATAAATGATTCACTTTTTACTGGCATATTTCCCGAAAGTTGGGACCAATCAATAATACGACTTTTATCGAAAATTAAAAACGCTCGGTCACTGGAAGATTTTGGAGCTATTAATATAGTTCATATATATAAAAAAATATTGGAAGAAACTGTAAATATTCAATTGAGGGTATATGAAATGATGAAAGATGAATTGATGAGTTCAGAACAATCCGCGTTAATTCGTCGTAATCATAATTTTGAATGAACTAAAATCTGGATTGTAAATGAGTGAAAAGAAGAGGCTGAAACGGAAAGGTCATACTGGCAGTTTTTCTTGATTTGATCCGTGCTTTGGGAATTTTAGCCAGAAACTTTCTATTTGGAATAATGATTAAATATAGAATACACGGAAAGGAACTAAATTAGTTTAAAAGCTATTTAACGAACAAAACGCAGAGGGTTAAAATAAACAACACATTATTATTTCCCGAAATTATAGACCACAAGGATTGATATTAGGTGTAACCCGTTTATTTTTCTAAAACACTGGATCGCACACATGTGAACAATAAACTGTCTTGGCCGATCTGGGAGGGGTAAGTAGAGTAAAAAGAGCCCAGATGGGCACATCTCAAGGCGGTATTCTATTACCTTTTTTGTGGGTACTCAATATGGATGACTTCTGCTTACACTCACCCGGATGGGATATAAAGCGGTATGTTACGTAGAAAATCTGGTGATCTTGGTGACCGGTAGCTACGAATACGTCACTGACTGGGCAACGGTTTTCGGACTTTGCGTCAACCCATTGAAAACAGTTCTATGCCTCTTCACCAAGAAAAGGAACATTTCATGCTTAAACCTGCCTCTTATCAGCTATACACGCTTGGAACTGAAAAAGTAGGGACTTAAACGGCGGATGATCCTATAGTTCTACACTAGCGTCACCCGACCCATGTTAATCTAAGGTTCTGTGGCAATGGAGTTCGCCAACCATCGCAAGATATTGGAGAAGATCCAAATATTGTGCCTCCTTAGTGTAAGCCGCGCTGTCATCAGCCAGCTCTGGGTCTCTTGAGGTTATCCTCAACATACAACCAATGTATATATACATGTCAAGAAGGAAGCGTGAATATCCGTTAAGGCGGCATCTCAGTCAGAGCTGGATTCATACTGGTACAAGAGTCCAACATGAATCCATATTCAGCACTAAAGAACGTTTTGGCACTAAATTTTATTTTGAATTTTATTGCATTTTTATACCCTAGATGAAATCTAAGGGGTATACTAAGTTTGTCATTCCGTTTGTAACACCTCGAAATAATGATGGTAGAGCAAAATGGATTGGACACCCATTCATAATATTAAAAGTTATTTTGATTTTTGCATGTCCGTCTGTCCGTCCGTCCGTGCGCACGATAACTCGAGAACGCGTATACTTAGAGAGCTGCAATTTTGTACATGGACTTTAAAAAAAAAGTAAAATTAAGTTCGAAAATGAGACAAATCGGGCAACTCCTGCGTAGGGTTGCCATATAAAAATTTCGTTTTCCGCTATATATTTGGACACTGCCTGAGAACACGTCGACGTAGAGAGCTGAAATTTCGTACATGTTTTTACTACATTAGCAATTAAAATGTCTGAATGGATTAAATCGGGCAACTCTTTCTTGGTGTTGCCATATAAAAATTTAGGTTTTTTACGTATACTTTGAAAACGATAAGTCCAAGACATTTTTATTGTACTAAAAACCTCTGCAGAATACGAAATCCTACAAAATTGATTATAATCATTTTTTCTGTGCGACAAACCGTTCTAGAAATATATGCGAAAAACAACTTCAAAATCAAACTGAATAGATCGGTGACCATACGAAATTTAATACGGGCATTCATCTAGGGTATCATAAGAATTGGTCTTAGACCAATTCTAGCTTTTTTACTTGCTAAATTAGTATTTCAAGTTTTATTTTGTTAATTAATTAACTCTGATAGTTTAGCTTTAATTATTGATTTTCTTTTCTGAATTAACTAAAGTTTCGAGGACAAAATAACTTAACGTAATTTTATTGGGAGTATTTTAAAAACCGGGAATTTCCCCCTTTCCGCGAGCTGATCAGTACTGATGATAAAACTACGGCTTGTGCGCAGCCTCTAATGGCTCTAACAACTTATAAATACTATAAAAGAATTATTATTTACAAAGAAGGAATTAAACTTTCGAAAATAGTTCATAGTTGAATTCAAATGCAACACTACTGTGAAGTGGATTGCAATGACAATATGACAAACCTTGCAAACGAGCACTTCATCGAATCGGCTTCCAATTTTACTGTGGTTTGTTTGGTATTGGGATATTCTTGTTGCGGTCAATGCCCGAAATTAGTCTTTATTCCAGTCGATACCCAGAATTAAGTTAGTAATTCTTACTGTAATCGATACAATCCAGTCATTTTAGCTTAAAATCCTATGCCTCGTAGCTTCAATAGGCAAAGAGATATTTAAAAAATAAAGGAATTTAGCTGTTTTTGGAAAATGGCGGCAAAACGCACACATCGAATCACCTGACAATGCGGCATTGTACGTATGACGGTTCCCCCACCACCTCACCAAAAATCATGACATTTAAGGTCATATGCTCAAATGACTGGAGGACTAATACCCACAGGAACTGAATTTATCTGTAAACTTTACTGGCTACAAACGCGTTGTGTTCGATCAACTGAATAGTCAGTTTATTATAAAAATGTCGTCCAGCGATCTTCTGTATGCATTTCTAATGATTTCTTCCTTATTCCGTCATTTTCTCTAAAAAAAAAAAAAAAAATTACAATGTATAGAGAGAAGAGTAGAAATATAAACAAATTTCCATTAGCATCTACAATTTATTTTCAGTTTCGGGCATTTGAATTTTACGTTTGACAGTCAATGCTGACTCGCCAGAGAACTAGTCAGTAAAAAAGACTAGTTAGTAAGGGTTTACACGAGGCTGTGTCAGTGTCTCGTATAATTCCCGGATAAGAAGTGGATCGTTCTGCTGCCAAACTGGAAAAGAGATCGAGACAAGTTAGATTGCGTTGTTTTTTATAGCCCATCATTTGCGCGCGATACCAAAGAACTGGTGTTAAAGGTGTATATCAACAATTACTTTCCATAACAACTGCATCATTATTTAATGTTTGAAGTGTTACCGTTTCAAATTATTTGTAAATTATATCTGACTAATTACAAATTTCGTGACTTCTAAATAAGTTTTAAATATTGTGAGCACATTAATAAATTTTTAGCTTAAAAGTAATTATTATGTGTGAATGCAGTTTACTGTCCGTATGTAGTGTTACTAGCTGGCGCGAGTGGCCTTTGCACTGCAGCCATGCATTGGATAATTGTGCGTCGCTTTCTTTATTAGTCCATCCAACAATCCCACTGTTACTAGGAACAGCAGTTTGCTCCGATATTTCATCCTCTTCCAGACATAGCCTACATACAGCAATGAGTGATATATAATCCAATGAATATGTTAACTGTTTGTTTAGTTTTCAGTGTCTGGTTAGGACTCCTGTAATGATTCTGAGTTGATTCCTTGATAGCCTTAAAAGGTCTAGTAGGCTCTTTTTTTTTGAAGGTCCTTTAATGAATCTTTTGACTTGTTTGAAACTAATCAGTGAAGTCAATCTCTGGTCCATTTGGCTTTGAATCCACTTTTGAATGATAAGCTTCAAGGTGTTGTAAGAGATGCCGCAAAATGGTTCCAGTTCTTTGAGGGGCATGGATGCTTCTTTTTTGGCCAGTATGTCTGCATTATCATTCTCATCAATTCCTGTGTGTCCTGACACCAATTGAAGTGTTGGTGGTTTTTGTGCCAAAGTTTCTTAATGCTTGGATGCATTCCCACATTAACTTCGTTTTGAATTCAGGTGATGAGATGGCTTTCAATGCCGCTTGGCTATCTGTATAGTTTTGTTCAAGAAAGAATTTTTTGGGATTCTCCGGTATATAGCAAAAGCTAAAAAATGTTCTAATTTGTTATTTCATCACACAACTCATTAATTTTTGGTGACAAGTTTCAAGTCTTGGTTTGACTCATCAACAGGTCCCAAATAGCGAAATTGGGTGATTTGAAAAACAAATGAAAAAATGAAAAAAAGAAGAAAGAAATGAAAAGTTTGAGAAAAATAGAAAAAACAATTTTTTTATTTATTAAAAAAATGTAAAAAAAAATTTTTTTAAAGAAGCAGATTCATTCGAAGCGAATCGAACCTGTATACGCCACGCAGTGGGCTGAAAAATAAAGAAGAAAAAGGAAGAAGAAGAAGCGTTTCGTGTCAGCAGAAAACCTTCCACTCATCGGTGCAGCTTGGTTTTCTGCCTGTTGCAGACGCTTGAAAATAGATCAAACTGATCTCTTCTCATATAAACTCAGAATAAATTCTGGGTGTGAATTATATGAGGACAAAAACACTCCTATACGAGCCCAGGAGGAAAAATAAATAAAAAGATTACTCTTTTGGACTTTTTACCGGGTTAAACTTAATTTTGCGTCGCGTATACAGGTTCGATTCGCTTCTTCTTCGCAGTCTTTAAATTTTTTTTTTTTTTACATTTTTTTAATAAATAAAAAAATTGTTTTTTCTATTTTTCTCAAACTTTTCATTTCTTTCTTCTTTTTTTCATTTTTTCATTTGTTTTTCAAATCACCCAATTTCGCTATTTGGGACCTGTTGATGAGTCAAACCAAGACTTGAAACTTGTCACCAAAAATTAATGAGTTGTGTGATGAAATAACAAATTAGAGCATTTTTTAGCTTTTGCTATATACCGGAGAATCCCAAAAAAATCTTTCTTGAACAAAATTAAGTTTAACCCGGTAAAAAGTCCAAAAGAGTAATCTTTTTATTTATCTGTATAGTGTATATATTTTTGTTAGTATATGATCGGATGAGGTTTTCGTATGCACATCTTGTGATGGGAGAGGCAGACAGAGGTTGTATTCAACGACCATCATGTCTGATATCATGTTCAGTATTGGATTTAGTGCGTAGACTTTTGGAGTCCCATTTACTATATTCCCTGGCTCTGTATACCATTAGTCCAGCTTCTTTTTCAACAATGTTGTTGAGTGCCTGTAGGTTCAATAGTGTTTCTTGAGCGCTGGTAGATATAGTGTGCCTGGCACCAAATACACTTAGACAAGCGATCCTTTGGACTTGTTTGGATTCCAGATAGTTGACTTTGGGTGCATTTGTCCAACCATGTTGCTGCAGCATAGATGCTTTGTATACCCAAATCATTATGTTTGGTTTGAGTCTCCATGTTGAGTTTTCTACAGTTCCACAGCAGTAGTGTACTTTTCTCGCCTTTCTTGTCGATATGTTTGTTCCAATTGAGTTATTCCAAGATATTTAGTATCTTTGGACATTAGGACCTTCTTACCAAAGAGGGTACGGCTAGCTATATTCCTCATTTTCCTTTTCCTGGTAAAGGGTATAATTGTTGTTTTGCTGGTATTGACTGATAACTTGTGTACAGCACACCGGTCTTGAACAAAACTTGGGCTTCTTGAAGCTTTCTAGAAACCAAGCGCTCATATTTATCTTTGATAATGATAACAAGGTCATCAGCATAAGCACGATTCAATACCTTGGTTGCTTAGTTAAACTAACAGGTCGTTAACTACCATGGACCACTGCAGTGGAGACAATACTCTGATATTGTGAACCTACATTGTCTTGCCAAACAGCTGCGTCTTAATTATCCCGTTGGAAAGCATTGCCTGAATCCATCTGCTAGTTGTTGGATTCACTCCATGTCAAAGCAACGCAGGTGTTATCAAACACGCCTTCAATGTTCAAAAACGAGCAAAGGGCTATTTCACTGTTAATAGATTTTTCCTTTTTAGTAGGCGAATTGATTCAGACTTATTGGATGGTCCTTGAGCGCTCCGGCGGCTCTAATATGCTTTCCCACTATTTTCTCCCTTGCTTTTAGAACAAAAGAAGTCAAGGTTATGGAACGATACGATCTTGGCTGGGCTTCAGATTTGCTTCTAGCCTTAGGTATACATATCACTTTTACCTTCCTCCATGCTTTGGGGATCTATCCTCATGCAAAGCTTGCTCTAAAAGTTTTAATTAGGATTGGTAAAAGTTCATTCAATCCTTTTTATAGGACAGAGGGGAAGATTTCATCTTCACCCGGGGATTTGTGGTTTAAATAAGTTTATGACCCATTTAAGTGATTGTGGTGTGAAGATCTCTCTTTTAGGGCGTAATAGTCTGCCAGGGAAAGACTGGTGTATACTCCGCTTCAGATCCATTTACTACAGATGCTGGAAAATTTGTCGGTGCAAGAATCTCCAGAGTTCCTTTTCCTGTTCTAGTGTAGCTACCATCATCTTTTTCTATTCGAGTGTGTTAGGCATTGAATAAATAACTAATTAGGAAACGGCATATCGGGTGAAAACCTAAGCCACTCTGCGAATGTATTAGTGTGCTGTGTTTTTATTTGTTTCGTCATGGCATGGCATTTTGAAGGGGGACATTTTTATATAATCCAAATTGCTATGTAAAATAAACAAATTTTTAGCGCCCCCTTATTTTCAGATAATATTTCTTGGCGTTTCCTTTGTATGACTGACATAATTTAGGCAGCAATTACAATTTCATAAAATATGATATGTCAGAAATGTTGAACTGACGCACAATAGGCATTAGTCCCTTAGAATATAGAGAATACAGGAAGTGTGATAAGCCAAATTTAACGTAATCAAATTCTGGTTGTGTTAGTATCTGTTGCCGCTGTAGTGAAAGCTCAGTACAGCCGTGTAGTAGAATCAATATTGAGAACGGAGCAACAAGATATATGGTTGAATATATTATGTTTGCTCCCACCGAAAAGGTTCTTATTCGATGCACTACGCCAACATACCCAGGGAATTTCGCAGCTGTCACAAACGTAAACAAATCTTGGTGGAGGAAGGATTTTTTCGATATTTCATCGCTTTTGTTATGTATTTTTAATATAATTTAATATACAAAGGTGTGTAAAGTACACCAAATAATATTTTATAACTATATTTGCCTAAAAAATGATTTCCCACGTCGTAATTTGATGTTGTTGTGGCAATTTTTCACCGAACACTTCATTCTGAAAATACATGAACATCACTTAGAAATTTATCACTATAATATCAACAGATAATTACTTACGCTCTTTAGTTTATTTTGCACTATTTTTAAATCACTTTCCACTGCTTTTCAATTACATTTAAATTGTTGCAAAACTTTTGCAAATTAAAGAAACTTCGTTAGACAGCTAAACATAGATTTGTGTTTCTTTCTTCAATATAATGCTGAGCTACTTCACGGCACGCTGAAAAACCCACGGTCATGCACACGAATTTTACAGGTATCAACACTTCCTGTTGTCTCTATATTCTAAGAGTAGTCCTCTTGTCACCCCCCCCCCCCCCCCCCCATAAGTCATACTGTCATTGAATTGCTTAAACACGTATACTGTATTCGCACGGTATCCCGCTTCCTCATTAGTTATTTATACAATGATGTTAGGAGACAAGATCTTGAGGATTTTAACACAGACAGGTGTTTCATTGATACCTTCTGTGTTGGCATTAGTAGTTTTTTATTAGTTTTGTTAACATCATCATTCTTACGACGAATTCTGAACAACAATGACTCAAAACTATCTAAAATTATACTTGATTTCACAGACTTTTTATTATTCATGCCCGAAATTATCGCTTTACATACAAATTTTTATTTGTACGTCACTGTGTTTTGATAATTAAACGATCCTCGGACCACAATAAATTTTGGTTTCTCCAACTGTAGCACTGCACTAAGTATGAAAAGATATTTTGCTCAAGCGCTTCATGTTCCTCCGTGTGAAAGCCACTTAAAGCGAGCTGACTCCTCATACCTATATAACATGAATTTTGATTATTAAAAATCATAAAATTTACTAAAATCATTTTTCTTCCTTTTTAGGACTTTTAAAATGCCACTGTGATGTCTGTCGCGATGAGGAATACATCTGTGAAACTGATGGTCTATGCTTTACTTCTGTTGAATTAAGCAAAGGCCAATTGATATACTCCTACAGGTAAGAATAATCTTTTATCAAATTCCTATTAATATATACTTACATAGTTTAGAAAAGTATATGTACACGATATCATTTCGATTGTACTTCTTAAGACTAGCATACTAAGGATCAATATTCATAAAAAACAAAAATCTGAAAACGAAATGCTTTTATAATTTTAAAAATAATTTAAAAGCAAAAAATTTAAGAAAAAATAAAATCGCAATTGATCAAAAAATACATAATTAAAATTTTATTAAAAAAAAAAAATAATAAATAAATTTAGATGCATTCATCGGTGGCAAATGTTTCCACCAGGTCGTTCAATTTGGTGCAATAATGCGAATACTGGAGGTGGTCCAACAGCGCGACCTGCCGCCAAAACCGGAGGTCATTTGTGCTGTAGTACAAACGATTTGTGTAATGCAAATCTAAAACCGACGATTGTCGATTACTCGAAAAGTTCACAGAGAATTTTTGAAGGTGGGATACTACAAGTTTGCATTAATACTGTTTTCAATCGGGTGAAACAAATACATACTTAAAATCCTCTACCATATGAAATCATGTTTTAAAATCATTAAAACGTAATCAATCCAAATGATGTGTGATTTTTGCTGCCAATATAATTTTACTTGTTTTTTTTTTTGTTATTTGCACTAACAACGAGATATTTTTTCCTCTCTATAACAATTCGGATTCCCTCAACAATATTTTCTCGGTTAATGTTGCAAAATTCAAGTAGAAATCGATTTTTATTGGCAAAAAATAGTTCTTGGAAAAATGATGAAATTTTTGGATTTCGCTCAAATTATTATATTAGATTTTATTTTTGTGATTTTTAAGAGCGACATTTTGCAACATGTTTATATGCTAAAAACATGTTTTTTTTCTGTGTTGAAATTACTAACTTGCAGAGTGCAAATGGTGTGCTCCCCACCCTCATTTCGTTTTCAGACCCGAGAACATTTCTTTAGAAACTTGGCGTTTTCTGTGATCATAATATAATCTTAATAATTTCAATTTAGTCTTGTCTTTTTCTTATATTAAAATAATATGAAATTAACAATGAAATTGTAAACATTTTTTTCCATTAAATTTCATTCCCAAGTTTTCAAAAATCATTTGTTATTAATAAAATAAAATTTGAAAATGTACACTTCCTGTTGTGTCAGTTTATATTAGAAAAACAAAGGTTTGTTGCACATTTTAGAAAATCAAAAACAAAATTTTAGGAAATGTTATTTTTAATTTTTGTTTAAATAAGAAAATCGATCAAATCACAACTAAATTCATATTTAGGTGTCTTCCAAAGAAATATGAACTCGAAAGACTGCCAATCGAATGTTTAACAAATAAGGAGAAAGAAAGAGTCTTTAGAATCGAATGTTGTGAAACAGATTTCTGCAATAACAATGTACTGTTGCAATTGGAATTTAAAAGAGGTACCTACTGCAAAATATTTTAGAAAATTCATAGATTTTTTTTCTCTATATTTTAATTAGTATCTTTATTTACTTTTTTTTTCTCTATGGTACTTGGAAATGTTTACACTTTTTTTGTGCAATTTATAGAAAACTAAAAAAAAAAAAAAAATATTTTTGTTAAGTTGTTTTAATTTTTAATGTTGCAAGAGTTTTGTTGCGATTTTTTTGCGTACTTTTTTATAACTATATTATTCTTCAGAATTACTTAATATATATTTTTATTATTATGCTATAGGCTGGTAGAACAATATCCGATATAATGTAGAATTAAATGAGTCCATATAAATGGTTTGAGAACGATCATCTTTCCACTTATAAGAATAGGGAAATTTACTCTAGAAATGTCATCTTTCATGGAAATAATAATCGAATTCTGAAAAAAAAGAAAAAACTAAATATTTAAGTAGGTATTATATCAGACCAATGACTCACTCGAAATTATTTTTCTTGGAGAATGTTAGAGTGGGGAAGACTGGGATCTGACGACTATTCATAACACCTATGGTCACATACAGAGCAAAAAGTCTATTATGCCATGTCTATGTCTATTGGTAGCTTGCGCCCTAGCCGTACTGAAGTCTCAGTTCTACTAGGTCTTTTCGTTAAACATCAAAATCTGAGATACTTTGTTGTCCCTAGACAGAGGTTGGAGCTTTGTGTGGCAGTTCCGGACTAGTTTTGTATTGGTTCAAAGTTTTGAGAGACAAAGCCAGCTTGACTGCCGAGCAAATATAGATTTTAGAGTTCTTGGAGCCCCTATTTAAGCTTTCCATATGTGAAGGCGACAGTGGCTCATAAACAGGCCGTCTTTTGCACCTTATCAATGGTCTTCTTGGCAATCGTCTGCATAGTTTTTGGCCAGCAAACGTAGACTTAACAGCTCATCCACAACCAAGAGCCATAGTAGTGATGATAAAATACCTTTGGATAGCTTTCAGTGGATGTGATGGTTGTGGATTCGTCGTTTAAGGTAGCTGTTATGCAACACTTTTCCAGCATATTTCCAATCCATCTGCCAATACAGGTTTCGATGCCGATATCATCCGTTACCTTCTTTATCGAGAAAGTGTTTTCAAAGGTACACTGCGCCCTCTATAGATTTTCTGGATAGGTAGGTGTATTTATTGTCGTTGTACCGATGTCAACTATAACTCTGCATTGTTGATCGTGAGCTCCAAATGAGCATTTAATACACCTACAAACTCATAAATTTGTCCAACGTCGTTGAAATATCTTTCGAATGCCTTTGTTTTTAGAAGAAAGTAATTGGTTTGCAAATTAAAAAGCACTTTTAAGTGTAGTTCTGCTAAGATTTTAAATTTAAATTGATTTTGCAGACTCGCTTAAAGCGTTCATTTTCAACGCTAACAAATCGCCCAGTCGCTATCTCAATTGATTACATTTATAGAAATTGCAATGACCAGAGCCTGAGTATTTCATCTCATGTCAGGATCACGAAAAAAACGTGGTGCTAATAGTACAATCTCCTTTGTTTGCGAAGGAACCATATCTGAGGTCCTCTAGAATTAACTGGTCCTTCAGTTAACGTTTTCGTATTAGCAGCTCTCACTCAGCATTCCTTGATATTCCATGATATACAGGACATAGGTAGATTCCCTTACTCCTTTAAAGGCTCGCTTCTACCGTTCTCATATGCGCATATTACGTGTATGGGGCCTATGATACATGATAAGCTAACATTTGCAAAAGAATCAACCATATAAATTCTGCCAGACTTTGGATCCTCGAATTTGTGTCGTTGGTTGGTTAAAGAAGAATGTGAAAGATATAAAGCGCTGAGGACACTAAGATGTCCTATTATGCTAACTCTTCCATGATCGTAAAACAAGCTAGTACTCTTGAATAGGACTAAGCGGGTCCACCCTCATCGGGGGGTACCAGATATATATATATTATCGTATTCAGCTATGTATATCGCCAGCCATTCGCACAATATATGTCTTGCGTCTTGCAGTTTTATTTTTAAATCATCCCAGCCATTCGCACAATATATGTCTTGCGTCTTGCAGTTTTATTTTTAAATCATACCAAGTCTTTAGAAACACCTTGTACCCACCCTTTAATTGTATGCTTGTGTATGGCCTTCTTAGTCGTACATAGATGTCGACTAGGTATATAATCGTGCATTTACCAGTCAATAAAAAGCGCCAGCCAGGAGTAGATAATTAGATTAATCACGCTGAACCATGTAAATAGAAAAGTACGCACAATTTCTGGTTCTATCGATAAATGTTGCCAACATGTATGACGTTGAAATTATCGCTGCCCTGATTGATTGTTTCAAATAAAATAAAATACAAATGCAACACTTACAATAACTAACCGCTTCTACAGGTTGAACTACTTGCTTGCGTTTTGGGTACTTTTTCTCGTAATACTCTTACTATACGCTCTATAAAGATAAAAAATGCACGATTAACACTGGGAAATCCTCACCTTTGATTTGAATGGCCTTGTACATAGAGCCTGTTTAGATGGGGCAGTATTTGCCGCCTCTGGCGCACGAAACTTGTTGGTAGGATGATAGTTGGGGGTAGGAATAAAGTGCATCTTAAAATTCGCAGGTAGCACATATTTTTATTGGCTATTATGAGTCACTGACTGGACTCAAGCATTGCAGTGTGTAGTTGTTACCTTACATAATTTGTCGATGTACCTATTTGTTGTTCCACCGAATGTAAAGCTACAAGGGCACCAAGTTGACTGATGTATTCTTGAAGGGTATTTTGAGGTAGCACAAAGCGAATCTCATACTGACCCGTTTAGTCATACCTGCCGTCATACATGCAACCGTTTTCGAGATACGGCTGTTTTTATGATTCATTCATTCGCTTATTAATGACGTAATTGAAGCGGCGTATGTCCAAAGTCCAAAAGTCCTGAACTAGGTTGAAAATTGAATTGACAAAACTCCTAGACATGAGTTGTTTCAATAATAACTGTTGATTTATTGTTGGATAACTTTACTTAGATGTGGATCCGTAACCATTGTACAACAAAGTGGTCTACCCCTATACAATTTATTTCCTAACAAAAAAAAAAATCATCAATATATGGACATACGCACTTTCAATTCTAAACAATTCAATTAGTGTGTTTATTAGTAGCAAATTAGGTTTACTTCAAAAGCGGTTGCACGTGGTTGAGTGATGAGAAAAGGTACTAAGTAATCCATGTACCTTCAGTCTATCCAAGATTTCTGCTACATGTAAATTATTTTCGATAGCCACTCCAGAGTGGCTACGACATCTCTTTAAAGCAGTTTCTATAACAATTTGGATAAGAAAAACAATCTTCTGTTGTGCTTACAAAGTATGGGTAAAACTATCCTTAAGTTCTTTCGTCTTAAGCGCCAATTTTGACGTTTCGTTTCGATTCGATCCAGCCCATTTCGCTCCAGTGGTTGCATGACCTCAATTATTCCGTTTGGTTTCGAAGACTTGACTTTAAAAGTTTGCCAGATTTTGTCTTTCTGCTTTACATAACATCAATCGTATTTTATAGAAAAGATGTCTTATTATACATGTAACATCAACGGCTGGACCAACAGCTCCTATAAATTTTGGAGTTATGATGAGACACCAAAGTTTCTTCGATTATATGGTATATAAGAATAGCCATAGAAATATGCAGGATTTTCTTGATATATTGTTTTTCGTAAAAGTGGCGCATTTATAAATCAAAAAGTATAAAATTACATGAGAAAATCGTTAGCTTCTCGAATGTTCGTGAGTCGAAAGTGACATCTACAATCGATGAATAAACTCTAGCCTAGTCAAGTAGCAGGAGTGCATTCCAAAACATAGCTACAGTTAACTATAGCTGACTTCAATCGTTCCAAAACTCAGTAGTCAACTAAATTATGTCAGCTGAGTTGACTTTTGAGCGTTCCAAAACATCTGAAGTTGACTAAAATAGTCAACTATCCCTGACTGTGCTCTAAACTGCTAGTTATCTAATATATAAACCGTGACGTGTGCTGTCAATTGAAATATTTTGTTTGGTGAGCTTTTACAAACGTTTTGCGAAATTTATTTATTTATTTAATTTTCTCTGGCTCATTTCGGATTAACACACAGTAATAAAATATTAGTTTTAAGTATCAATAAAATTATACAATCAGTATAAATGACAGTTGTAATACTTTTAGCTTACTCAGATCGTTCCAAAACCTCAAACAGCTTTAGTTAACTGCAGACAGCTTGACATAGCTCTGACATAACTCTGACATAGCTACAACTATAGCTGCAGTTGTGTTTTGGAGCGCACTCCAAATGTCTTTTATATCCCTTGTCGCTTATATGCTCTAGTCCCCCAAATTACAGCTTACCACTGAGTTCATAAAAGGACCTCTATGCAGATCCTGAGTGGTTGTACTAGAATACCAAAATCGAGTACTTCGAGACTAAAAATAAAAAACGATTTTTTGAAAATCCTAGAGTGGCGTTAATATATGATTTTTCTAGGTTATGTCATCCGTAAAAGTTGAAATTTTCTTCACTTCTTCATTTCGGTATGAAGTACCCACTTCCATGTTTGTCTTCTATAAGCAAATTTAACATTTTTACGAATCAGATCGAAATGGTAGAAATGTGTTTGCCCTTTTATGGTCTGGAGTGCACACAAAATGCATGATCGAAAGTAGATATAGCAGAAATCTTGAACATACTTACATACTTGTGTTGTGTAATTTTTATCTTTGACAATTCCAAAGGAGAATTGAGAGTAATGCGAACAACTTTCCAATATCGATATGGTGAGATGCAAAATTAGAACTGAAAATTACTATCAAACCTTCGAACCTGTTTTACTACTTCTCTTTCTTGTACCATTATTATCCAGAATAAGATGAAATATTTTCCCGAAAATTTTAAAATACTCAATTTTTAGCAATTCAAAGATTATTCTGTTTTAGGCTACAAGAATAGGTTTTACATCACCACAATTCCTTCAATTATGTATATATTTTGTTGCTGGGAAATTAGAGCAATTTCACATCAAATTTATTGTTGTTTCCCGGAAGTAGTACCCGGAAGATGATAAGAAAGGTATAGGTATATCCTGTCTTATCATTTTTCGGGTATTAGTGTTTTTTTTTAAGTAATTCTAGAGCAGTCTTATTTTGGTATACAGTTTCAGATTATGATGAAAATAAAAATCAGACTAATATGTATATATATAAGTTTCTTGTGGAAAAAAAATATTTATTATTCAACGGCCATAAAAATTGTTGACATTTGATACTACATTACAAAATTTTTATGGCCGTTGAATAACGAAATATTTTTTTTTCACAAGAAATCAATAAAAAGATATCAATGTTTCCTACATTTTCTTTTTATGGAGTTAATCAATTTGTATCATATGTATCTATCAATCAATCTAGTACATACAAAATCGTAACAAATATAAAAACAAAAATATTTTCAAAATTATCTTCAAGTAAATCTGTTCCACTCTGTAACTCTTAAAAGAGAATACATTTTTTTATGTAATTATTTATAGCGCATTTTTTACTCTATGCACTGGTTTCATTGTTCTGCTCTATTTTTTATATAAATTTTTCCTATAATTATACATAAGTATCTATTTACACTTACTAAGTATTACTTTTTTTTTATTATTATTATTTAATCGATTGGTGAATAGTTCAATCCTATATGCAACAAACTATTTAGTTATTTTTTGCTGCTGCACCCCACACAATTTGCTGCATTTACTAGAAAATAAAATTGCTATTATAGTTATTAAATAATAAGTAAAGACTTTTGTTTTCTTCAATTAAAAACAATCGAAACAGTAGACTTGATATATTTTCTGCATACATATTTTTTCACTTTGTAGATTTATGTAGACGATGAAATGTTTTCTTCTTCTTATAATTTTAATTTTAAAATTTAATTGTTAGCTTAAGTAGCTTTTAAGCATATGAAAATTCTAATTGTATAAAATTATGTCCAATTAATTATATGTATATGATACCATGCCATGAAATATTATTCACAAATATTTACGTTGATGGTAAGCGAGTAAAATAACTGATAAGAAATATCAAAACAAAAAATTTCTTTAATTAGTTTCTTCATCTCTGCTTTCTAAATAAATATACAGTGGTGACCAAAATAATAGGTGTGTACATTATATATATCTATACCTTAACAATAAAATTTATGAAACTCTAAATACAGTTTAACATCGATTAACTGGATTAAGATATGCATAAAGATGATCTGAAGATGACTTGAAATTAATAATCAATTACATAATTTAAATACATTTTCCATAGTTAAGTTCACATTTAAAATTTTAGAAAGTGCGCACTCGATCGGAAATGTCACATATGTCCATAATCTTATTTAGTTTACTAAGATTTAAGCAAAATCAATAGATAATACTAAGACATCATAAGAACTGGAAAGTCATGGTGCAAAGATAACAAGGTATGCTGTTAAGTGAGTTTGACATCATTTGGTGATAAAAATTATTCAGTTGTACCTACATACACGTAATTTGCAAGCATTTATCCAAATTTTCCTGAAGAGACTAAACTCAACAAATAAAAAATCTGTCATCAAGTATAATAAAAGTAGATTTAACTTTTCGAGCTTTTTTAAGACAAGTATAAATTATATAAATTCGAAGACAACTTTATTTGCATGCACTAACCGATTGAAACGATTGACTAACGTCAAGATCTATAAATTCATTTCATTTAATGCATTTATGTCTTACGAGGGGAATATACATATATAAGATGGCTATATATTTTTTACTTATACATCTTACCCCTGTATCACCTGTAAGGTAAAAAGAAGCCTTCGACATAAATTCTATGGAAGGTGAAAAGAAGCTTTATCTATTAGTTCAATTTAGTTTTCAATTTATTAATCTTAGGCCATAGTACAATAAGATATAAATAATCTTTTACGTGTACCGAACAATATTGCGGAAAAAGAAAGAAAAATATTATTTCTTTTTTTTTACGTACATATACAGGCTCTTTTATTAGTTGATTCATATAAATATAACTTAAATAACTGGTAACAGGCTCAAAAATCGGGAGAAAGACACTAGCTAAACTAAAAGTTAATTGGGTTAGTTAAAACAATAACTAAACTAAAAGTAATAAATAGTCAATAAAACAATTAGAACAAACCAATGACAAAAAATCACAGCAAAATCACGCAAAAATGAAAACAAACGATACAAAATTCTGAAAAGAGACTACAAATGGACACAAGAATTTTGAAAAGAAAAATGGAAAAAAAATTAAAGCCAAATACCTAGGAGTGATACTAGACTCCAAATTAAACTGGAGGATAAATGTGAATGAGCGCGTCAAGAAGGCGGCCATTGCGCTCTATGTCTGCAAGAAAACTTTTGTAAATGATGGTGATTACGCCCTCGTATCGTGTTGTTCTAAGACTAGACTTTGCGAAAGCGAAAGCGAGTCGGATGATAATCGCGTGGCAAATGACTCTGATATATATGTCTTTACGGACGGTTCGCAATGGATGTGGAAGTGGGAGTCGGGATGTACTCAGCACTCCCTCCAATACAGGAATCATACCGCCTACCGGATCACCTTAGTCTGTTCCAGGCGGAAGTTCTGGCCATTTACAAAGCAGCAAAGTAGCTGCGTACCTAGCGATCGAGTTATCAGGATTTGTATTGACATTCAAGCTGTAATCCAAGCTATGGACTTGAGAAGCATTACATCGCGTCTAGTGCAACGGTGTCGCTGTGATCTCGAGAAACTGGGTGCTATGCTAACCACATAGTTATTCTCTGTTGGTTGCCTGATCACAGTGATATACCTAAAAATGAAGCAGCGGATACTGTGGCTAGAAAGGGTTCTACTATGAATATATTTCTTGCGGCCACTAAAATCAGTGAAGAAGATTCTGAATGTACATGCCTGTAAGCTGGCAAATCAAAGATGGGGAGAACTGACTTCATGTGCGGTTTCAAGGCAGCTTTACACCGAGATTAGTGACGTGAAGATTGAATCTTTGCAGAGGAGGAACCGGAATGATATGCATAATCTTAATGCAGTTATTACGGGACACTGTATGGACGAGGAACAGGTTGAGAACGTTCAGCACCTGTTGTGTGAATAACCTAACCTTGCTAGGTGTAGGAGGAATACGCTTGGTAGCTACTTTTTCTGCGCATCCTCTAGCTCTTAGGTATCTCTTCCAGGCAGGCTCCCAATAAAGTGGCATCACAAAGGACAATCGATGGTCGAAGTGGTGTCATCGTACATACTTTTAACGATGACCTCCACTCTAACCTAACCTAACATAACTTAAGGCCGTCCAAATTTTGACAATTGCGTAAGTGACAGTTTCAAGAAGTTCTAAATTTTCAAAAGGTTCTAATAGAAAACGAACGAATTTTCAACATACAAATTTTGCAAATTAGCACCGATATCGAAACCGAAATAAAAATAAGGTAGAATGAACGACAAAATTTACGTGATACCGTTAGAGAGTCTCGTAATATCAAAGACTTATACAAACTGCCCCCATCATCCTTCCAGCGGAAAATTAATAACGGATTGCAAAATGTGTTGATGCTCTGAAGTCGCCGGTCAATATGTGAAACCTGATTAGGATGCATAAGACTGTGATGCAAAGGTTTGAATGCAACATAACGATTTTTTTAAATTAGAAGGTTTAACTGTACACTTGGAGGTTGATTTCCATCCTCTCATCTGTATTGCGTCGAAAAAATATTTTGGTATACATTTACATAGAAATGCATATCCCTAGAATATTTTTAAATGATGGTCAATTTTAGTTCCACAAAAAAGAAAGAGTTGTTTATTTTGGCAGGGTTTCATTATTAAGCCAAATATAAAATGAAACTGCTAGTTACCTGGTATCTGAAATCCATCTTTATAACGCACATCATTTATTCATAGGCACGATTATTTATACCGAAGATTGCGAGTTTTTTTCGAGTTTTTCTTACAAGAACAACATATTTTATCGTTATCAACTCTACCATTAACATCTCTTCGAATTACAAAACTAATTCTAACATTATTTTTGTCTTTAATTAATTATTTGGTTACAAGAAATTGAATCCAAACTGAGTTATATCACTTGTAGGCTTGCTATTTTCTTATTTGAATTCCGATGTTCCTCTCACTTAAAATTATTTAACTGATTTTGTTTTTCAATATTCATTTGACTCTTTATGATGTTTTTGAACATTTGCATTTAGTTCGTACCGTTTCAAGTTCAAGTTTTTGAAGAGTTCATTTCTTAAAAATTCATAAAAACTAATTGATTTCATTCATCCGGACAGAACAGTCACATATCATATATTTATAAAAATCCTACCCCTCTGTACATATATTATATTAACATATTTTCTTTGCTTTAAATTTGTGAGTAAGTTAACATAGACATCATATTATTTTGGATACCACTCTTAAGTACATAATATTATTATTAAGGCAGAGATCAACAAAAATTTGGCAATTCCTATCACAGCGTCGCATAAAATAATCGCAAAAATGCTTTTTGATAAGTCATTTTGTAATCGGCGGAGAAGAGTTTCTTTTTTCATTCATAAATTACCAAAAACGTATAGAGGGTCACTGACTTTTGCAATGCTGTTCGTATTTCTTGATAAAAATATCGGAAAAAAAAACAAATACAACAACAATTTGGAACAAATATACAAAAACGATAATCACTAATATTAAAATATTTATTACATTCGCCTATAGATGTTTTCCAAATGAAACACTATTTCCACCGGAAGATCCAATTTGGTGTCATGAAAAGAGCGTCGCTGGCCCTTATTTTATGATGAGTTGTTGTGATCAAGATTTTTGTAATACCAACGAATCAATAAAACTTCCACCATTTACAGGTGAGCCATTAAACGAAAATATTCGAGATTGTACACTCAGTCAAGAAATAAAGCAAACAAATTATTCATACATAACACAATGTCAGTATATTACTACAATCAATTTCGCCGTGTTATTTTTATCATTATTAAAAAAAAAAAAAATGTGATTTTATAGAACACATTCAACGAGGGTGCCATTTATCATTCAAAATCGTTTGTGTTATTCACCTTACTTGTATCATCGAAATATATATTCAAATATAATGTATACATGTATACGTACATTGTTTAAGCTAAATTAAAGTTAATACCATACACTAGTCAAAATTTAGATAAGATGGTTACAATTACATATTAGTGAATGAAACTAAAAAAAAAAATCAGTGGAGAAAGTCAAAATTTTGTCATTCGAGACGGAGAATAGAGAATGTGGAATGTGAGATAGTGTTGGGAGGTAGTTGTGGTGAAAATTCTCTCTAAAATGTGATTTCCCATATTTTTTCCCTCGGACGAAAAGTCATACGAAATACACTAGAAGGAACAACTAAATTAATTTTTCAAAACAAATACATTTTTATTGATACCAATTTCAAATAAAATACGTAGGTACCTACTTTTAAAACAATTAAGAATTTAGAACAATTAAGCAAAAGCTCAGTCATGAGAAATCCTTCTAACTCTATAAAAGTACATTTGTGTTATTCGTATTGTTCATTAAATAATGTTACTTATATATAGTATTCTGGAGGGTCCCATTGGGAAAAAGGGCATTCTAAAAAAATTCCTGGAGCTCTTCTCTTTAAGCTCGAAGCGCTTCTCTTCTCTATTCCAGTTCATTGCATTTTTACTAGGCATGTCCGCAGAGGCAAGCGTTTTCACTACTGTTCTAAAGAAGTACTGCAGCGGCCCTATTTGAATAAGTCTAATACTAATAATTTCCAAGTTATTAGCTGTAATAAAATATGGACTAATATTATAGTATTTTAGAGAAATGTTCTCGAATACTAATAATTCCCTTGTGATTGTCATGGGAATTATTGGTGCAACTTGAATTTATTAGTGTAGATTTGCTGACTAATAATTATCAATTTACGGCAGCGATAAAATTATTAGCCACTTTCTCGCTAGCAATTATTTATTTTCAAGTACAGCAAAACTGTAAAGACACACTTAATTTAACATTTGCATTAAGTTTTTACCAGTTTAGATTCACATTCTGCAGTTTTAAATTTGTTAAGTGATAAGACTCAGAGAAGAAAGGGTTCTGAATTGATTTTCATACAAAAATACTATTATCTAATTCGAAAATTCGATTGAAAATGTGTTCAAAAGAAGTGAAACATGATGGTGTTGTTATTTCGTCATCTGTAGCTTCCTCCTTATTTGATGTTTGCTAAAAGTCGAAGTTTGAAAGATCATGTGCGCAATATATTTGTATTATATTACAGGTGTTAATGGGCTGCACCCTTAAATGATTAAGGCAATGAAACGTTTTCTTTAAAATACCCATGCTATTGTCAAATAACGTGTACGTTTATGTGCCGTATTAAAAATTTGCATAGCACGATCTTCTAGATCAATATTTTTAAGGTTAATCAACCATTCTTTATGCCGTACAAGCAATCGCCTAAAAGTATTAATCGTAGGTGTGAACGCCGCCATATTTCTATGTACATAGTATACAATTCCTTAATACATGAGAATCGTGCACTTTAGCTGGCCATTTAGCACTGCAATAATAATATTGTAGGTCGGGTTCACAAAGTAACATACATTTAATGGAATGATTTCCGTGGCGATCAATAAAACGTTCTTCATTCGTCCTTGGTGCATCAATGCCAATAAGGGTACTATCAATACAGCCAATAACGCCAGGAATGCGTTACAATAAATAAATTTTTTAACAACATCGTCGATAGTATCCGGCCATTATACTACTAGTAGAAAAACTTAGTCGTTAATTACACTAACCACATTCTTGATTACGCGGCAAACAGTCGCTTTTGAAATACCGTGCATATCTGGTATACCATAGTAGGTACTGCCCTCCATTACCTAATCAGTGAAGGGCTGTTAGTAGCCTCTGCTTTGATGATAAAGCAAAGTTTCGATTTGTTGGATTTTCAAGCTTAGGATCCAATTAGTCACAAAACGAAATTTTTCACTAAATTCGTAGCTTGTAGTTAGTCCATAATCCTCTGCTTGAAAACCCGACGTCGTCATATCCTCATAAGTTCATCATCCTCAAACTCGTCTAACATTTTCAAACGATTGAAAATAAACATAAAATATTGTGAAAATGTCACAGTTACGACTAAAAATATAATTTTTAATCCTTCACGAATGAACATCATCGTAATTGGATTAATAAAAAATTAGTTATTAGTGCAGTACCAATAATTATAAGTAAAAGAGCCTCTATGAAACAGAATCGTCGTGCACTAATAATTTCCCACTAATACTTATTTTCGGTGGAGTAAAACTTATTAGTGTGCGAACAATATTTATGAAACTCAATTGGACTAATAATTTGGAAAATACAATATAAACCTATATTTAAAGGAACAAATATAATTCCATAAGTTCTAATAAAAGGTATAAATCATATAGAACCTATAAATAATCTTGGTAAATTAGATAATTATTATTAGACCAATAGTTTTATGAAATAGGCCCACTAAATGATGGGTGAAGAAAATTTTTGAAGATGTCTTTTGAAATCTTTAATTAGCTTTTTGAATAATCATCGCAGTGCTTCTTCCTTAATCTCATAAGAGGCCTTCAAGACTACTTCCCGAGAATATTAGTAAGGCGTTTGCAACTGCAAGCATGCCTATATGAGGCTAGGAACTAGAATGGAGAAAGGCAGCAGTACAGGCATTCGAAGAAGCGCTTGAGTACACTAGTTGAAAATGAGAAATGCGTTACTTCGCACAATAGTGGAAAAATCTACAGATGAAAAATTTGTGGAAAATTAAATGAAATCAGCTCTTGTTGCATTTCTGCTGGAGCTCATCAAATAATCTTCTAAATGACAGCTATAGAAGCTCTTAAGAAGCTCTTAGAATGGAGAAAGGCAGCAGTACAGGCATTCGAAGAAGCGCTTGAGTACACTAGTTGAAAATGAGAAATGCGTTACTTCGCACAATAGTGGAAAAATCTACAGATGAAAAATTTGTGGAAAATTAAATGAAATCAGCTCTTGTTGCATTTCTGCTGGAGCTCATCAAATAATCTTCTAAATGACAGCTATAGAAGCTCTTAAGTTACTTACTTGCGCTGATTTTTCTGGATAGATCAATGAATATTCTTCTGAAGAGTTTCCAACGGGGTACGCTTATCGCTTATACTCATTCAAGAATTTTATATTTTAGTATGTAAATGATGAAATGAAACAATTGATATTTAGGCTAAGACGGACAGATTTCTTATTCGATGTGCTTTGTCTGTAGATATGAAGAATATGCATACCTGGTGTTCCCTAGGGTACTTAGTCATCTCGACCCTGCCCTTTACACCTTATCATTTATATAACTGTAATAGGTCGAATTAAAAGAGGGAAGGTCCAGAGTTATGTTATGTTAACCAATTTTTTGCAAAAGAAAAAAGTCAAAAATATGGTGAGAAAATCCGAAATTCTTACTTTAGACCATCAGCACTCCGAGTCCGGAGCTGACTGACCAGTCGTTGGAACGGCCATAAAGTTCTGCATACAATGAGCACTTGACAGCGACTTACATACAATACCATACCATGGAATTTTTTGTTCGCCTGGGTGAGTACTGAGTACTATCACCTCCTGCTCTATGAACAAGCTAGACGGAAACACCCTGCATATGAGGTCAGCTTGGCATTTTCCTTCTGGCGTCTACGGCAGGTAGGAACTAGCCCTACTGATGAGTTTTGGTTCCTGCTTGAATGAAACGCCTTATTTATTGCTTACGGAAAAATCTGGTGTTCGATGAGTTTTGCTGAAACATCAAGAACACGTTCAGCTCGAAAGGTATGGCCGCCTGATCTTGAACGAGTGCCTCTCACAAAAATATTTCCTAGAAATTGATTGCATTTATTTTGATATTTCTATAGATGACGAAAACTTTTCATAATAAACCAGCTGCAGGTGTAGGAATGTTTTTTTTTTTTTAGTTTTCTTAATTGGAGTCAAACATCCGATACATAATTTTCCAAATGGAAAGAAAATTAATTTGCCAAAAATGTTTTATTTAAAGATTTAAACACAAAAATACCTGGTGCTTTTACCATACCCTGGATAGGAATTTTTGTTTTTACTTAGTTCGCTCCGGCTCGAATGACCAAAGAATAAAAGTATAAAGACTCATGTAAGTGTTTACACCTTTTTCATTATATTTATATTATTATCTAATTTATTGGCAAAAATATTATCTGACTTACTACTGAAAATTTCAATATAATAAAAGTTTTACGTTTTTTAGCAATATTCTGATGTACTTGTTTTAATTGAAATATGTAAGCACTTAAATACTTCCATCATGAAAATCGTAACCATCTTAACAAGTTAAATGTCAACACATTTTCTCATTTAATTCATAATACTATTCCCAAAAAAAAAAAAAAAAAGATATTCGTAAGTAAATGTCAATCATAAACATCTCAATGTTTTTAAGGAGAAAAGCGAATTATGTATAATATATTTTGTGTGCATTCATTACAAGACTAAATATCGCAATAAGTTCGTTCTTTGTGGGAGCAGTTTATTGATTTCTGTTTACATGGAACATAATTATGAACATATTTCAGTTTTGTTTATTTTTTTATTATAGTAAGACTTAAAGAAAAAAAATTTACTGTTTTTTCGAGCACTAACAACAGTCTTAAGTGGGTAATAGAATATGAAATTATCAAGTAAGTGTAATTTGGTAACATGAATTACGAGTTTTTCTGTTTTATTTATTTACTTTATATAATATTTTATATTTTATATATTTAATGAATTGTTGAGTATAGTGCATAATTTACTATCAACATTTTGTTTTTTCATATTTAATAATTAAGATGTTTTTTCTTACATCAGTTGTAAGCTGTTCATATCTCAATGAAATCTTAAGAATTTTAGTCAATCATTAGATGCGTTGCTTTCAGTCATAATCTGATATAGATTTGATCAAGTGCAAAATCCAGTGGCGGCGCATGATAAAATAAGCAATTGTTGTTAGGAAAAAAATAGTTTAAGGACATTTATATCAAATTTCTATCTAAATCAAGATTTATAATTTACGAATCTAAGGTATATATATAACAGAGGTATATGTGTATGTATACAGGGTGTCCCGTAAGTGGTGCGAAACCCCAAGGCTAGATGGATGGGACATACTTACCCGAAGAAAAAATTGTATGTATGGGGGGAGGAATCGTAACGGTGTTTCTGAGATAATGAGACTTGTAGATATTTGGGTATGTTTTCATATATCACCCTGTTACTTCCTAATGTTACGAATTGCTTAATGTTACACCCTACACTTTACACTTTGGTAGACACATAATCATTGGAACTTTCAAAATTTTTCCTCTCCTCTTCGTTTTGATGAAATGGTTCAACAAATTTAAAATTTCGTAGTTTTAACTCGTTTTTATACCCTAGATATAGGGTATACTAAGTTTCTCATTCCGTTTGTAACGCACAGAAATAATTATGGTAGGACACCCACGCATAATATTAAAAATTATCTGTCTGTCTGTCTGTCCGTCCGTCTGTGCGTGTGCATGATAACTCGAGAACGCGTTCACTTAGAAAGCTGAAATTTTGTACACGGGCTTTAAAAAAAAAGTGAAATTAAGTTCGAAAATAAGACATCGGGCAACTCTTCGTGGGGTCGCCATACAAAAATTTCTGTTTCCACTATATATTTGTATACTGCCTGAGAATACGTCGACATAGAGAGCTGAAATTTGGTACATGGTATTTTTATAGTAATAAAAATATTTTTGTTTTTAAAAATTGAATAAATCGGGCAACCCTTTCTTGGTGTTGCCATATACAAATTTAGATTTTTTACATATACTGTGAGAACGATCAGTCCTAGACATTTTTATTGTACTAAAATCTTTTTCAGAATAAATCCTATAAAATTGTGTTATAATCATTTTTTCTGTCCGACGAACCGTTCTAGAAATGAGCAACTTTTTCTGCGTTTTTTGAACTTTTTCTTGAACAAATCCAAAACATCATCATAGGGTGTAACGTTCAGAAGCTACGTAGTGATCTATGGAAATATACCAAAATATCTATAAGTTCCGTTATTTTTCGAACTTTTCGGTCAGCTTTTCAACTTCCCGCCAATGGTTTTTTAAATGTTGGCACTAACATAAGACTTCTTTTTGACACACAAAATTATGTCCACATGAAATAGAATATCAAACAGTCCATATTACATGTATGTGTCAGTGGGTCAATTTAATCTGGCCCAAGGCAACAAGGCATAGTGTAATGAAAATTTTGGTAACAGTAACTCTGAGTTCTGACTGCTGGTCTCTCGAAAGGCAATATATGACAATATGAGGGTATGACGTCATTTGTATACACTTCATTATCTTTACCACACAGTAGCAATCGTGTCGTGTTTTCGTCTCTTAACATCAATTTAAGATTTGCATGCCAATTAACAAGAAATTTTGTAAGCCACCAAAACAAATTCTTACAAAATTTTTGTCAAAATATATTTTCATATTTGTGAAATATTTTTTAAATGTTTCGGAGCTTTTTTTATTATGTACTGTTTAAACTTCTTAGTGGAGCCCGGCCTCAGTGGCCCCTTTATACCCGTCGCCTCTGTAAAAATTAGTAGTGACAACTGTTTTACCTTAATGGAGATTTTTCAAACTCAAGTGTGTATAAATGCAATGGAAAACTTTCTTAATAAAAATAAATATAGATAATTAGTATTATTACTTATTTATATTGGAAATAAATATGACTACAGTCGTGTACAAGCCTAAAACTAGCTCGACATTTGTTACTCTTAACCTCTTAGCCCAGTTTTACATTAACTCGGGATAAGGATAGTGAAATAATGTTGTGTCTTTATCCGGGATGAGGATAGTGATATATTTTCCTCAACGCACCTAGTGCACCATTTGTGTTTTGCATATTGATTACCCGAGTCTATTAAGCCATAACCATATACTACAATATAAGGAAACCGGGTTAAATGAGCATTTTTTTTTCTTTGGCAATAAATGCTCCTCAAAGCCCCAGTCTTACGGTGAAATTCCCTACGATCCTAGATTCATTTGATAGAGTGAAATTCATATTTCCAAATTCAGCTGAAAGTTGAAAAACGATTTTTATTCGTGTTTTCGAGAAATTTCACCCCCACCCAATTTCGACTAAAATCGCGAAAATGAAATTTGTTATGTCTTCGAAGAAATCGACTTCAAAGCACAGGATATATCGTGAAATTACCTACGATCGGAGCTTCATTTGATAGAGTGGAAATCCCGAAAACAAGTTTTTTTATGCTTTCGAGGAAAATGACCTCTCATTACGATTTTGGATTCATTTGATAGAGCGGAATTCATATTTGCAATTTCGATTGAAATCCCGAAAACGTTTTTTTTTCCCGTGATTTTGAGGAAAACGACCTCAAAGCCCTGGGGGATAGACCGCCAAATTCCTTACGATCCTTAATTCCTTCGATAGAGCGCATTTCAGGTGCTACCTGGGCTTATTTATTTTTACATATATTGCGATTGTGTATATCGCACCTTGGCTAGAAAAGTGACACAAGTCAAAATTGAACTATGCTCAAAATAGCGTAATTAAGAAATAATTGAGTATTGTTTTTGAAATTGTATGAACGTCATTTAAGTTATCAAGTTTTTATTGTTGTCAGACAAATTTTGATTTTTGAGTTGTGTCACTTTTCTTGTCAAGGTGCGATATACACGTTATAAGAGCTTATTTTTTCAGATATTAAAAAAAGAAAAGTGACGTAACATTGGATTAGAGTCTTTATTTTGCTCTGCATTGAAGAAATCTTATTCAGATCATGGGTGAAAGAAGCACTTATGCATTAATTAGTAAAAATGTCTATGTAACTATGCTTTTTAAAATATTATATTTCTAATCTATAGGAGAGAAGATGATTTGTCAGTGAAATTTTTACTGAAAATTACTAATGACGGCACAGTGGTGGTTTGTATACAGTTATTGCTGATGGAACTTTTTCTTTAATCGCATATATAAATCAAACAACCAAACAGCAAAAATGTTCGAATATTTTATCGTCTACCATCCAAATGAATTTTTTTCTCAGGATATCTACGGAATTAAGAAGGATTTTTTTTTACACTGCAGAAGAATATTGTTTCAATTCAATTCCACCGCCTATCTAATATGCAAGAATATTGGCAGTCCCAATGCTTGTAATTTATTTATAATTTTTATAGTTTTATGTTACGAGAAAGTTTGTTTTTTTCTAGCTACAGTAAACGCGTATAACTTTTGAAATAATTTTTTTTTTTTTTTTAATAAAGTACATTCTGTGGAATTTTTTTACGACTACTATCATTTTCTGAAGTACATTCATTGCTCTTTCAGTATCTTGGCTGACTGATGCCTGCTGCACTCTCACCCCATTTGTCTCCTTTCCTCCGTAACGTCGATCTCCTGTCCCGAGAAGGTTCTTTACTGACCCCATTCATCCTTAAAGCGGGAGATTAGCTTCTAATGGTACCACTGGCGTCCTCAAATTAAAATGATTGGTACATTTTCACTTAATGGCAACAACTCCATTATTTCTTGCTTAGAAAAAATCGTTAATTTTTACTCACTCTTGTTTATTGTAAGTCGACATTATAATTAATTTCCACAAATTTTCTACAATCTGAAACAAGTATAAAGGAATAAAAAAGCAAAATGAAAAATATTAAAAACTAAATATATTTTTTTTTAATTTATTAATTTGTGTGCGACCCTGTAGTGATTTAACTGGATTGATGCATTAGTAGGCATAACTTTTTCATATTGAAATTTTTGAATTGTTCGGTCTTGAATCAGAGATATATAGAAAATAGAAATCAAGATTGAAGTTCCAAGAAGAAAGTATTTAATGCGTTTTATGATTTTTTTTTCAAGTTCAATTAATGAGAGGATATCAGAGGATGCAAAGAGTATAAAAAAGGATCTCTCTCCACATGTTTGTCCATAAGGATGCGTTGAAATTTCAATCTTTTCATAAATTCAGTAAAATGATAGCTGATTACGATTTTTTCAGTGTAAAACCACGGCAAGGAGGATAAGTAAAACTTTCCTCACACCTATAAACTAATATGCTGACGAACAAGAATTATGTAATTCTATTTTTCTGAAACTCGTTTCCAACTAGCTATTAGCTAGTCTACTATCACTTCCGTTATCCTCTATGGTTCTTCTTAAACTTTATTAGTACCAACACTTTTTCTGCACTTCGAAAAATCTCGTTTGAACTGACACTTGGCGAACTGTGAACGCTCAATTGATAGTACTTCAAGAACTATGAAAAGGTAGTCGATCCTATAGATCGAAAAATTTTATTTCAAATTTTCATTGTAGTTATGATTTTATTTTGTTTATTTCAGCTCATAAATTCTTACCACCCTGTACAAAATTACAACTATTTTTAATATAATACTCGTAGCATAGAACATAAAATTTGCATGTTTGCACTTGCTTATGGGATTTCGTTTTTGTTTTGTCTGGATTATGTTTTTTGCTGTCAGCTTTTATTCTCAGTTTAACAGAAAATTTGCTTCACTGTATAGTTGCTGCCATAACCGCTTTTGTTTTTTCATTCAATAAGAATACTCTATAAAATGATTTCATTAACTAATCTTTGTTAAATTTCTAGAATTTCTAGCAGAGCCGCCACTTAATACATGGCAGTTAGTTTTTATAATTTTTGGTGCGACATTAGGATTATGCACCGTCGTTTTATCTTCATATTGGTACGTCCAAAAGAGAAAACGTAGCAGTAGTGGACGACCATTTACACAAGAAGATTCTGTCTGTGATCCTATTTTGAATGGTAACACAATTCAGGACATGATTGAAATGACAACATCGGGGTCAGGTTCTGGTGAGTTTTCGAAAAATTTTGCTAGCACTTTTTTTGTGTGTGCTTATTTCAAAAAGTTCTTGGGTTAAATTGTCTTATCTTTTCATGTTGTCATAGCTGGACTCCCGTTGCTTGTTCAGAGATCAATAGCCCGACAAATACAACTTTGTTGTGTTATTGGTAAAGGCCGTTTCGGTGAAGTGTGGAGAGGACGTTGGCGTGGTGAAAATGTTGCTGTTAAGATATTTTCTAGTCGTGAAGAATGCTCATGGTTTCGAGAAGCCGAAATTTATCAGACTGTCATGCTTAGACATGAAAATATTTTGGGATTCATTGCCGCTGATAATAAAGGTTAGTGAACTATTACGGTTATTTTAATATTTTTCCGTGCAATTATATTAAAAAAAAAAAAACTTTCAATTTTAGATAATGGCACATGGACCCAACTTTGGTTAGTTACTGATTACCATGAAAATGGTTCATTGTTTGATTATCTAACGACGCACACTGTGGATACAAAAACAATGCTAGTTATGGCTTTGTCTATAGCAACTGGCTTAGCACATTTGCATATGGATATTGTTGGAACACGTGGCAAACCTGCTATTGCTCATCGTGATCTTAAATCAAAGAATATTCTCGTTAAATCAAATTTAAGTTGTGCTATTGGTGACTTAGGCTTAGCTGTAAGACATGTCGATAAAGATGATTCTGTAGACATACCATCAACACATAGAGTTGGTACTAAACGTTATATGGCACCAGAGGTACTGGACGAAAGTATAAACACGCAACACTTTGATTCGTTCAAAAGAGCTGATGTATACGCTTTTGGATTGATATTGTGGGAGATTGCAAGACGATGTAATATTGGTATGATGTATGATGAATATCAGTTACCGTATTACGATGTAGTACAACCGGATCCTACTATTGAGGAAATGAAGAAGGTAAGTGAAATGAAATTGATGTCTTAAATATAATAATTAAGGGTTAATGAGAAATGGATATTCACTATTTGAGATAAAATGCAGAGCAATGCCCATATAGCCACAAGCATTCCTGTTACAAAGTCATATTTTATCTAATTTTTTTATACTTCTCGATAAATGAAATATCTACTTTCCTCCTCTGATTTTTTCTATTTCTTTTATATAATAATACCAGTGAACATATTGATAGTAAGCTGTTGAAATAAAATACGTGGTCTACGACACAATTAAAAGAGCTTTATAGATTGATTCCATAATTTAAATCAACAATGTAAATGATAAAAATTATTAAAGAGGACTTTGACTAAAAGTTTTCAGGGAAGCATACATAGTCTGTACGGTACTGGCAATTAATGAACACTAATTTTGGATTTGTTCTTTATTCTTCGAATTCTTGAGATGCAATATATAATAACCAAAAATGAAATAAAAGAGGTGCTATCATAAAAATGTCGATTGAACAGCTCAGAAATAGTTTTAGAAATATTGCAATTGTTTTGTCTATCCGTTATTTCTTGGCCAAGTGCCCAAAACCTATGCGGATGAGTGATTAAAATGTATATATAGTTGAAATCTCCATTTGTGAATGATAGTCTGTGGTTTGGTGGGTGTGAACTAACGAAAATGTCTTATAAAGGTCTCAAGAACGAGATTTATTTAAAAAAATAATACCAAGAGAAAACCGTTTAAAAACCGGCCAATTGGCAAATATAAGTAGTGACGAAGAAATAATTAAGTCGTTGAAGGATAATGCACTGGACTATTTCTCATCGAGTGACTTTACGGAACATTTTTCAAGACATTAATTATCACCTTAGGAAAAGTCATTTTGTAGTACAAATCATTATACTATTGATTGTAGTATGCTCGTCAACGAGCTACTATTTGTAATAAGAAGAATATAAATCAGTAAAGAAATGCCACCACACTTTCACACGAGTTTCGAGACACTCACCGTTCATTAGTTCATTATCAATTCAACCCAATCCTAGCAACCAGGCACAGAACAGCGCATGCGAAACAATTACATCAGAGCGGCCAAGCTAAATATGTCTCGATATGCCGCTTATGCCAAATATGTAGATTTATCTTCCTTTTGCAGATCTTACACTTATTTCCTTCGTTAAAAAAAAGAATTTCCAAGCTAATTTTTAATATCCTTTTACTGCCTTATTCATTTGCGTAGAGCGAATATTTACCATAAAATAGTTTAGAAATAAACTAGAGCTTGAAACCTTAGAGGCATGCTTTTATCCAAAGATATACTAATGTGAAAAAGTAACCAACAGTTTTTTAACTTAAAAGTATCAAGTTTAATGATAACAAATTTTAGGGTATATACGAACAAAATTATGGAATTGGTGGTGAGTAATATTTGATACCTAAAATATAAATACATAAATCATGTTATGTCTTTCATAATTTTGCCTTAGTTATCATCAATATTATTATTCCAAGGCAGATATTAAAAAAAATTTTTTTAGTCCTCCTGGCAACACTGCGGTGCGCTACCATCCAAGGCTGGGACTGGGACGCATATTTAGAAATTTTCTCAGCTGAATTAAGGACACCGATCTCTGTATTTCGGAGTGTTGTAGTGCTTCTTTACTAATTTATATTCTTTGGTAATAGTCCTCCCAAAAAATGTATTTTTAAAAGAATCGTTGTAATGTGCAAATATGGCTCGGATTCCATTTATAATTGTAGGTATGCTTTCACAGCACTTAGCAAGTGTCCCATCTACACCCAAAGAAAAAGATGAACACGTTAAAATGATTAGATTATTGATGCATCAGTTAGAATAGAACCGAATAAGCTTAGCCGAAAATGGAGAACCATGACTTTTTAGTGATTTGATTAATCGATCAGACAGATACGCGTTTTGGTTGCTACATTGATTTCTAAATCATTTGATCGTATAATAAACCTACACCCTCAAATCATTAATTTTAAATATATGACGCAGTTAATCTCTAAACTAAAACGACATGACAATTCTGAATGTAGATGATTCAATCTATACAGTTATTTGTTATTTTTTTCCCCCTCGAAAGAGGCATTCTATAGAAACATGAAAAACGATATAACTTTTTGGGAGTCTCCGATTGATGGTAAAACAACTTTTTGAGCTTAAAGTATTACTTTATTTTTATTTAAGCTTGGCTCGACATTTCGACTCTTGTTGCGAGTCCTTTTCTACGGGTCTGTGAAAATGTTTTTAAATAATACATCAAAAATATTTTACAGTTGTTACGAGATTTCTATAATTAAGTTGTGCTGTCAAACTTAAGAAGCAATATGGATCGAATTAACGCGATAAATCTTGTTTTTATTTATTTTATTTTTCAATTTAACAATTTACAAATGAGAAAAACATTATATTAAAAAGAATATTGATAATATAATTGTGATTTGTATTTCTTTGCATTTCTTCTTCTTATTTTTCAAATCAACAGATGTACAGCGGAGCTCCAGATTTACAATATATTCCAAATCTAGCACATTTTTCCTCATTATATCTATAATGAAGGAGGAAAACACTTCATTAGTGTACTTCATTATCATCTGACTTTCGAGCCATAATGACGTATACTGTCTGACACACGGCATTTTAATGAATAGTTAGTACTAATGATTAAGAAAATGAGGCGGCTTAGATGGATTTAATTCGACGCGATTAGGTTTATATTGTTAAGATCATTGCTATCTCGTTTGCCACATGCGTCATTCCTTTTGGAGTCCACAAGAGTGTCAAAGGAGTAAGCGAAATCCAGAGTACTGTGATCAGAAATACTATGGATGGAATTGAAAGTAAGGAAAAGTTAATCATTAATGAAAATTAAGAGGAGAGTTGGAGATATGACAGACTCCTGGATCACACCGGCATTTATAGAGTGAGTTCAGATGTAACGCCATGTAATACAACCCGTTTTAGGCGACCAGATATAAAACATTCAATCCATGATAGAAGAGGAGAGGAGAGGCCAAGTTTAAGTTTTGGTTTTAGGTCAGAATGCTAGACTCTATCAAAGGCCTTTGAAATATCTAGGAAAATGTTTCTGGATTCATCAAATTGTGGATACTTCGGTTCTGAAGTCATATTGGCGATTAATTTGGAGTTAATGATTATCAATGATCTACCTGAAGTAAAAAATGCATTTGTATGCAGATCATGTACATATATACATATTTGCGCACTATGATTTAGGCAGAATAAGTTTGTGGGCTAAGAGTAATCGGTTGATACTGATTCCAAGTGAGTCACAGTGTATTGCTTTTTACAATAACATTTTTCATAGAATGGAATACTACCTGTCGTTTTGGATGGAACTTGGTTATGCAAGACATGACACGAAGTGCTGTGACAATGTTAATGCATTGATTAGAAAAGTCTACATCTACATCTTCACATTTACTACTCGTCTTAAACCTGTAATGACACTGCTTATGACATACTTTACATATTGTAGTAAGATTCCTTTCCAAACAGGATTTCTTTTATGCCCGCCAAGTTGCCCTTAATGATTGCGTTAGATTTGTATTTGGACTTCACAGGTTTCCATCATGTCTCTCCTTTTCCGACAAGATTGCTTGGTTGTCCTCTGACTTTCTTACGTTTAGCGTGGTCATTGATATTCTTCTTTAATATTTTAGAGTCAAGCTGTGATATCTTCCCTTGAATTCTTTCTGTTGTTTGTGTTGGTATATACGGGACCAGCTTGGATTGCTGTAGCTCCGTTGGTGTGGCTAATCTTGACAGCAGCTTTGAAGCTTAGACTCTATGAGCGAGTGCAGCTTAATTAGCTGCAGCTCCTATGGTTGACTAGAGCAGCTGTGAAGCCTTGACTCTGATTATTGTTGCAAGAGTAGCTATACAGTATGAACTGCTATCCAAAGACGCTTTTACTAATACTGAATTACTTTATTGTTGTTCGCAACTTATTTAAATATAATTATTTATTATCTTTAGACTATAGCATAGTTCAATATACAGGGTGCTTCCACCTAGGTGGTCCATAGAGAAGCTAATAATACCCACATATGTAAGTAAAAAAAAATTGTATGGCAGGGGGAGGGGTATATCAACTGTTTCGGTGTTACAGGGTGATTAGGAAAAAAATTTAGTTTTTCACAAAACACCCTGTATCTTAAAAAGTACAAGGTGTACGGTTAATTTTGATAAATACAAGTTTCAAAGCCATAACTGAAATTAATTTTTTTGTTTGTTTTAGGTTGTTTGCACAGACAAACAACGCCCAAATATACCAAATCGTTGGCATGCATCAGATGTTCTACACGCTATGGCAAAAGTTATGAAAGAGTGTTGGTATCAGAATCCAGCAGCACGTTTAACCGCACTCAGAATTAAGAAGACTCTAGCGAACATAAGTGCCGAGGATAAAATATAGTAGCACGCAGGAATTATGTAAGCGATAGAATTTTAAAAATGGACTAAAAGGTAACAAAACTTGAATATATAATTAAAAAAAAAGTAAAAAAAAATAAAAAAAAATATAAGAAAACATTTATGAAAATACCATAAAAGAGAGACTAAACATATTTCATACGAGTATAAAGTGTAAAGTACGAATGTTGATAGATTTACGTGAATGTCTGACCATTGAGGTGTTCTCATTTGGATTTTTTTTTATATTATTATACATACATATATATATTCGAGAAGGAAACATTCAGAATGTTCAAATATGTACACAAAGTGTTATTTAATTTATAGTTCTATGAAATTATTCACCATGAAATGATGTAAACACTTTATAAAAAGTAAGATTTTGAGATTATAGGGGACTTCTTTTCGGTTTCAGTATCAATAATGATTGCTAAAAGACTTTTTTTTAGCAGAGTGACTGACTTCTTTTGAGGTACTAATCACACACACACGTAACATACATAAATGTGTAATCTATACGCGATGGATGCAAATTTGTTTATTGTTACTCGTATTTTTAAGTACATATACCTCATCAATGTAAAAACTGCCATATAAAATTAATTTCTTATCATTTTGCTTATTTCGTTTTATGGAGTAAATTTTTCTGTATACCTCTTATATTTTACGAGAATGAAAAAGACTTTTATAAGACTGATTCAAATGATGCGTTTTAAATCGTACAAGTTTACATTTATTATTACTTTTTTTTTTTACAACATACCCACATAGGTTTTTTTTAGCTATTTACTACTACATTTGGAGGTGATTGTAATTAAAAACTATAATTTAAAATAATTGACTCTATTTGGTTATAACAGTTCAATAGTTTTATTCGAAAATCTTTAAACATATTTTCATTTTTATCATTAAAAAATATTTTTGTTTGTGATTATAAGAAAAATACGACGTTTTGACAGAAAATTATATTGGAATTGTTTTAAGAATCGCACACTGCTAAAGGCCAGTGTTGGCTTATCAAAGTAAATTACACGAAGGAATTTAGGCCGTTCTTTACATGTAAAGAATGATGTACATAATTTACCTTTTTATTTGAACCGATGCAAGAGTAAAAAACGTAAATAATTTTTCTTTAATTGGAAAAGAGAGAAATTTGTAGATAGACTATACCCAGTTAGCTAAAAATATATACTTGATATATCACGAATATAGATATCATTTACAGCAGAGGACATATATTTTCTTGCATACTGCATATAAAATTGATATTTCAATTTATAGGGCTCATGTCACTTTTTTTCGACTTCTCTTCGTTCAAGTTCATGACTGGGATATATTATAAATATATGATTAATATATCTTTGAAGATATTTGATACATACTTTCATACATTTTGGATATATATATTTGATATATCTTTATACAGGGCTCAGGTCACTTTTTGCCGTGGTCTCTTCGTCGCTACGTATGGGTTGGAATACATTTTGAATGCACTAAAGATAATCAACAATATATATTTGCTACTTATGACATGAATGTATATAAGACATATCTATCAGCAAATTCAAAAGTACACTACGTTTTAAGGTATTCCTCGAGGAAGTTCGTTATAAATTTAAATTTTTATACTGCATTTGACTATAATCAAAAACATAAGATCGCCCTCAAATTATGACTTGCAGTTATTTATTACATTAAATTGTAGTAAATGTTTAAATTTAAAATTTACATTATTTTTCCTTATGGATTTTACTATACTTTACGGTTTCCATTGAACATTGCAACAAGGCGAGGATCATCTACCTGGATGTAATGTAGTCATGGAATTTTTTTTCATGTGTGGTCCATGCAAATACTTAACTGTCACAATTTTATAAGGCAGCAGGAGATTGCTGGGAAAAGAAATTTATAAAAAAAAAAATGCAAACTCAGTCTATTCAATCATAATATGTACATATGGGATGTTGGGGTTTTCCGAAACAGAACATATAGTGTGTATGTATAATAACTACCTTCAAGAAAAAATACAACGCATCTATGTACATGTCTGCCTTTTTCATTTCAAACACTGGCTTAAGTAATCAAGATACATGAATCCTGTAGATATTTTCTATTTAATTATTCTTGTCACCAAGAAAAATTTCTTGCTTTTATTACCTACCAATTAAGTTCAGTTATGGGTCGGACCTACGTCACACAAATTTTCGGAAAATTTTACCTCTTACCTCAATGTTCAATAGCTCAGTAATTTTGAATTGACTTGTGGAATTAATTTAAAATCGAAAATTTAAGGAAATTATTTTATTTCCAATAAAAAAATAAATTAAAAGGCATGTGGTGCAATTTTATTTTGAAGCACTTTTTTTTATTCCTGCTTTTTGTCAGTCAGTTTCCTTTTATAATGCGCGCACATTCTTCCCAGTTTCGGTCGTATGTGGTCAGATTACGATACCAAGTTTTTGCCAATCCTATTAAACGGATTTGCATGTGATAGATTGTAGTCTTGCCATCCCAATTATTGATCGCTGCTATTTGATCGATCTTCTGTAGCTACTTTGATGCTGTCGGATTTGGGTTTCCCGGTTCAAATTCAGGAATACAGTCACTTCTTATGTCGTAGTAATGTTCACTTTGCTTTGATCTTACTTGACTTCCTAATAATGTCTCAACCATTCTTTTCAATCGTTCCATTCGTTCTTCTCTAATTTGATTTTCTTGGTTACATACAGATCGACGGGAGGAATGACATTTTTTTTCCACCATAATTCCTTTTATTTCTTGAACTTTTATCGCTTCGATTATATCGCGCACTTCTTGTACTTCGATCACATCTTTCATTTCGATCACTTCTTTCACGTATATATTTTGAATGATCGTTTGGTTTCCTATATGTTGAGTCCGTGCTGACTGACCGCCGCCGTTTTGACCATCCCATTTCTATATATTTATTTTGATATCTATTCGCGTAATTTAAAATTCTTATTCCACTTCTGAATTCTATAAAACGCAAAAACTCGAAAAATAATAATTTAATCTTTATTCTCAATTTAAAAATATTCTCGCAATCTATCGCTAGCCAACTGTTAGAACCGAATGAAATTCTCTTTTCTTACTCCAACTTTTCAATATAATAATTATATAAAAATATGACTATCAGAACCAGCTTAACACAAGCTCGCTGCATGGACAGGTTTAATAAATAAACGTCTCAACAATACATGCGATTCATCACTTAGTCGGTGTTAGTATTAGTATGTTAAACTAAACATAGACCAAACACCGAATGAGATGTCATGCAATGCGACATGTAAACAGAAAATTAAGTATTATATAGACGTTTTTTTAAAACATGCTTGGAAATGTCAACGACAAAATGCTCAGCCTTAATATTAACAACAATGCACATGCGATTGATGGGTTCATACATACTAAAGTTGGATCTTGCGGAGTTAACATGCAACAGAGGTAACCTTCTCAAATTGTGCGCACTATCACGGAAAGATATTTTGCTAAGTAGAAGGGGAGAATCAATATTCGCGTTTAAGAGTTGATGCACAAAAGTTACATCAGCGACCATGCGACGTTTTTCGAGGGAGTGCATATTCAAAAGCTTCAAGCGATCCTCATAAGGTGGAAGAATCAATGAATTGTTCCAGGGTAGGTGCCTGAGAGCGAAGCGCATGAAGTTCCGCTGAACAGACTCGATGCGTTCGATGTGTGTACCGTAAATGGAGACCAGACCTGGCTAGCGTATTCAAGGAGAGGTCTCACAAAGCAATACAAACGCAGTGTTATGGTGGGATTCGAGAACTCTCGAGACCAACGTTTAATAAAGCCCAGCATAGAACTACTCTTAGATACTGTTTATATCAATTGAGGGGATGAATACCGGGGCGCAACAACACAACACAGTTGGAATAAAAAGAGCACTTTTAACTTGAACCAAATGAAATTTAAATAATTTATTTCAGTTTTATTATGTGGAGCTTAAATAGGACAGTGACCAACTTGCTTGCTCGGATTCTGTATCAGTAATTTTATCTCTCTCGTCCCCACTTTATCAGACTGCCCGATCTTTTGTTGATGTACAGAGTATTCTACTGGAATGTGTCTCTCGCTTCTTTTGTCCACAGCTTCAGGAAATCCAGTGGCGTCGATGATTAAAAGATCTCGAACAGATACCATATAGTTAATGTGGGATATAAAATTCAATCTATGGTCACATTTAACACCCAAATCACAAACAGCACCCTCGCGACGGCGAATCGTGGAAGTCAAGAACACATCATTATAAGTGATTGGTTTCTGATTTCTGTGGAAAGTCATAACCTCACATTTGTCGATATTGAGGGCCAAATTATTGTTTTTGCACCAAACGTAAAATTTGTGAAGATCACCTTGTACCAGTTCACAATCGTTAACAGATTTAATCTGAGCGAAAAGTTTAATATCGTCAGCATAAATCAATACTTTGCAGTGCCTCACAACAGAGACAATGTCGTCAATAGATAGAATGAAAAACAACGGGCCCAAGTGACTCCCTTGAGGTACGCCGGACGAAGCTTTCAGGACTCTGGAGACGGAATGAGGGAATAGTATTTGATATGTTCTGTTATCTAAATAAGACTCCGTCCATTTTATAAATGTTGGGTGAAACCCTTACTTTTCCATTTTAAAGAGTATCACGGAGTGAGATAACTTGTCGAACGCTTTACTGAAGTCAGTATAAATACAATCTGTCTGATAGCCTTTTGCAAACCCGCCAACGGTATGCGAGACAAATTCCAACAAGTTAGTGGTTGTAGACCTGCCCGAGATAAATCCATGCTGGTTTGAAGAAAGCAAATTCTTGCAGAAAATTTATAACTGATTCGAATAATTTAGGCATACAAGATAATTTTGCAATAGGTCTATAGTTAGAAATTTCACTCTTACTACCTTTTTTGTGGATAGGTATGATAAAAGAATTTTTCCATAGCTGTGGGAAACAACCGCTATTGAGCGATTTTTGGAAAATAATTCTCAGCGGAGATGCAAGGGCATGGCAGCATGACTTAAAGAAAGCTGGAGGGATCCCATCAGGACCCGTCGTGAAGTCATTTGGAAGCCCATTAATATGATCGAGTATATCCTCTCTCGCAATTGTAGGGATAGTGAATGAAACGTTATGAGAATCGTTCATATAACTGAAGTTGTCATTTCGAGGAAGGAAATTGGACGAAGAAAATGCATTGTCAAAATATGAAGCAAACATATTGCAAATTTCGGATGAATCATCACTAGCAGAATCTTTGTACCTCATGGTATTGGGGTAGTTGTCCGTTTTTTTCTTCATATTAATGAACTTAAAAAAGATACGTGGGTCACGAAATAATTTCGCACGCATGCTTTGAATATATTCATCATAAAGTGTAGAGGAAACTTCTTTGAACTCATTATAGGATGTGAGGAAATTATTGTGACTTATAATGCCTTTGTCACTCATATAACTTTTCTACAATTTATTCTTTTTATTTTTAAGATGTTTTAGTTCTTTATTGAACCATGACGGAGATGTTTTAGAGGACCGCTGTCGCTCGCGGGGAACGTGAGAGGAAAATAAATCGAAAAGAATTTTGTAAAATTTAGAGACGTCTTCGTCAAAACTATTGCTAGACAGTAATGTGTTGAAATCAATAGAGGTAAATCTACTGGAAAGTTCCGAAAAGTTAGCCTTTCTAAAATTGAAAAAGTATTGTGTTTCGTCACAATTAGTAATGTTTTCGGTTTCAAAGCAATATGAAATTAGTAGAGGGGGGTGATATTTGTCCAGAGTAGACATTATAACGGGGCTAGATTCAACTAATATGTTACCCGCGTCAGTAGAGAAAACCAGGTCCAACTGCCTCCCCATGTCATTCTTTACATTACTGATTTGGCTGAGACCAAGAGATGACATAGTGTTCAGGAATAGTGATTCCTTTGTTGACAAGTTATTAAGAGGAAGATAGTCATCGTCATCTTCATTTAGTACCCATTGTATATTAGGTAAGTTGAAATCACCAATAAGTAGTAGTTCGTCAAGAGGTTGCATCTTGCCGTGAATAAAATTAGATGTTGAAGTGAGTAGGTCGTAAATATTCTGACTTTTGTCATCAACAATGTTTATGGAGTCTGGAGGAATATAGCAACATAGTATGTATAAGTCGTGTTTTAAAAGAGATAGCTTAAGAACTATAAGTTAAGTGTCAAGACTGTTGGAAAAACTTGGAATCTCAATTTGGCTGCAGTTAAAAGTGTTTTTGCATGCGAGGAGTAAATCCTAAAAATCTGGTAAGAATTGTCTAAAATTTCGGTATCACGAAAGCCGTGATGCAACCAAGTTTCAGTGAAAGCAACGATATCAAAACAAGTTGCAACAGAGGATTTGAAGATATGTGCAGTTTTTGTCCGAATCCCCCTTACATTTTGATAGTAAAGGGAAAGCGACTTCAGTTTTTTGGAGTACCGTTGCTTATATTAACTGTATTTCTAGGTTGGCGCACGGAAGGTACAAATAATTTAGTGAAAGCGCCGGAGGGCCAGAATAAGGGATCTAATAACTTTTCCTGCATATCTGCTGAAACAGTTAAGACAAAGGATGCAACCGGTTTCGAGGATTTACTAATTTTACGACAAGAAATACTCTCTGTTGCAATGTTTTTGGATTTAAGATACGTCAATATGTCATCACACAACGTTTCAGGAGAAAACCGAGTAACGAAAACACTTGAAAGTTTTGGTACTGTCCTCAAGGAGGTGCCATTACCATTCCCTAATGTGGACACGGAAGTAATATTATTATTCGGTACTGCGGATTCCGAAACAAGAGCTAGAGTGGTAATATTTGCGCATTGACTCCCTGCGCTAGATACGGCCACACCTGCCGAAGAAGGAGCCTGACTAACAGGGATTGACGTATTTTGCGGGCTGAATCTATCACTCGACAAAATCGCCTGTGTTTTAGATTTTTTTTTTTTGAAATAGCATTAGGTTGTTGAGGGCAGTCAACGACAGTTGAAATTGAGCAGTCAACCCTTTTTTGCTCAATTGACTGGGCATTAAGGTTAACCTTGTCCGATAGGCCAACCACCATGCACTTAAGGTTGTCCAGGTCCCCCCGGTACAACGCGAGCGTGTCAAAAAAAGTGTGAGCTGGGGCTCGCCCACATGAATCGCAGACCCACAGTAAATTACGCGACTTTTTTTAAAAGATTTAACGCAGCCTTCTCGAGCTTAACGCAGGAGGTGTGGAACGCTTTACCACAGACACCATCGCAAGCTATAAACTCGGAAAACCCATCGAATTCGGCGCGACAAAAACCACAGCAGTCCATAATTAAGGAGATTTAAGATTTAAATACCGACACGGAAAAATTAATTTAGTAAGGTGATGCAACAGAAGCACGTTGTACACAGAAAAGTAGGGTTAGAATCACACTAGCACTGAAAATATACAATTACAAAAGTTTAGATTAAATTCCACCAAGAAAAATACACAATAATCAAACTAGACAAGCTAAAGCCATTAACAAAGAACTAAAAAATAATTAAAAATACTTGAAAACATAACATTTGCTAAAACACAACTGCACACCACACTTAACACTTGACAGCTTCACAAACATACTAAATAAACAATCCAAAAGAGAATTCAATTCTCAAAATGTCTTTTTGCCTTTCTATCCTCCCCAGTTCGCGCAGCCGTTAATAATTATTTGAAGAAAAACCTTCTCAACACCTTGATTTCCTTTAATTTGTTTTAAGCATTGTATATAAATAAAAAAAAGGAAAAACATTACTTTTGCAAGCTTGTTATGGTTGGAGATGAGTGAGTGGCTTTGGACGTAAAGTCAGATTATCAGCTAAAGCTGATAGCTCGCTCGGAGAACAGCGTTGAATGCAGAGCGGCATGCTGGTTCGCCTCAGCTAATGGCGGAAAGTGTGTGGTGGGTACCACAAAAACCTGTCGTTGTCATACACCATATCCCATAAGTAATTCATCCCTGACTAACAATGCAGCACACAAATTCGGTCCTGAAGGGATCCTTACACCACTTACCTGGTAGTATTGTGAGGACACAGATGGAATGTCCTCGTTGCCATTCCCCGACCTCCCTTCGACATTGCCGGCACAGATATGCAATGTCTCTAAAACGTGAACCTGAAAATAGCGGAGGAGCGGACCTTATACAACCTTCCTCATGAGAGGGCTCTGGGAGAGTAAGTGGAGAAAGATTTAAACATTATAACGTCATTACGTTATAATCGAGAAGACTTATTCATATACATATAGGAAGCTCAATCAATTGTCTATTTCTAGCAGGTCGCTCTCGAAGATATTATACATAATGCACTGGCCAATTCACCGTATTATCATGATAAGCTTCGTTTTCCTTTCTTTAGGGGTTACGAGTGTCGTCAGTATAAAAAATTCTTCTCTGGGTCGAGATGTGGGCTTATTACTCTAAAAAAAATTCTTCCTTTACAGGAATCGTTTTAATTTCTAGCCTATAAATTCCAATAAGCTTCCTCTGATGTGTTCGTTCGCAGGGGGGGGGGGGGGGGGGTGTGCTGTGTTATGCCCGCTGTTCTGATGCAACCTGTACCTGCCGTACATCACTGTGTTGAATTCCCTTTCCCCTTTGTGACGATTGAGGTTAAGTCTAAATTTTTCAGTTAGCAGCGCGAAAGTATATAATCGCTCAAAAGCGCAAGCTAAGTAGTTGTTGAATTTATTTCATTGAGTTTTTTGGCTAGACAGCTACAAACTTCTTTCCTGCAAAGAATGATCGTATCGCATAATGGACACCAAGGAAATCTTTTACATTGCTTAACGGGGACTATCACGCACGAACGTGACTCCTTCGTTGTTTTGGGCACCATCACAATGTAGGGCTATACAGCCGGAAGGGGTTTGTCTGGAGCCCGGCGAATTTCAGAATATAATTTCCTAGCCAATTTGACTCGCTCATGTCTCTGCGACTCAATCCTCCTTTTATTCAGCATTTTATCTCGATCATCCGACCAAATCGTGGGTTTTCTAGTGACTTTACTTTAATGTGCATTATTTCTGCCACAAATTAACTTTGCACTCGCGCAAAAACACATTGATTAACTCCGATTTGAATATTTTTACCGTGGCTCTTTTAGAACCTTGACGTCCCTCGAAAAAGTAGTAAGAACAGCGCTCCTTCTACTTTTCTTTTGGCGTCGTACGCGCCCTCTTTTGTCAATCAGGTGTCGTGCATACAGTCAGGTCAGACATGACAGCATAGTGCACCGTGTGGCTGTGCCCATGTTACTGCTACCCAACTGTCCGCGGCGCACTGAAGTGGACCATAGCAGCGTACTGAACCGTGTACGCGGCAACCATAACAGCACAGACAAGAAGTATTTCTTGTCTGTGATAACAGCCTCTTAAATAAATAGGAAAGTAGATCATTTACAAAATTGTTGCGCTTTGTTTCGTTTTCATTTAGCATATTTTCAAATTGAAGTAGTTCAGCTTGATTTTTTATGGGAAGTGGTATGTGACTCTTGAGCATATACAAATAATTTTTCGGCGATTTTGGTTTTAACACCTTGTTTTATTATAATATGTTTAAAATTTAAAACTGAATAAAAAAATAAAATATCGAAATATTTATGTAATAACAAATTCAATTTAGGGCACTTTTTTTAATTTTCTAGACTTACTTTCTTTCTTTAAGTTGCGACACGCATCGCAATGTCCCATTGAACTTTGTTGCTTATCTCCGGTTTCTTCATCGACATTGCTTTGTTGAATTGGTCCTTGTTATTTAATGATTACTGTTACAAATAATTAACATATATGTAACTAACCACTTTTTTTTTAAGAATAATTGTGAATCAATCGAGTCAACTCATCTCCGCGCCCGACGATAATGTAATCTCTAGTCAAGAGACTCAATTCTCTCTACTCCGTGAACCTTCTGCTAATACATTTCTACACTACCTTTACTAATCACACACATCTAAATTACATTGTTATTTTTCATGCATCTAAGTGAAGATTCCAGGAATATCCCAAACCTTCTTAATTATATTGGTTATAGCCGGGAACCAACCTTTACCTCTAATAAACAAGTCGTTAACCCTCATAAACATGCACTACAGTTTCTAGGTATTCACTCGACGGCTTGGAAGAACTCTGCATCTGTAGTTTACTTCTTTCTACTGTTGCATTTCCTATGAATTACCGCAATTGCTCTTGGCGACATTGGACTTTATTATCCACAGAGATGAGAAGACAGCCTTGTCGGTTTATCTTAAGGATTTTGGTCACCGGCGGGTTTTCCCGGCTTGTGCTATAACAGTTCGGCCAACCTACTAGCTCACTGTCCTCAGTGAGATTAGGACCATTGTACAAAATCAGCAAGAAAATTACGTCTTGCCATCGCCACAGAGGCAGAGTATACTTATTGACACCTCTTAGGATAATTCAAGTTAAACAACTCACAGTCATCATCAGCGCCCCACAATCAATTAAATTAAATCATACAGCTATTTTGGATCCAGCCTTATTCACGCCACACAGGCAAACCATCTCAAAAGATTTATCACCTATTATGCGTTTTAAAACTTGACGCCACAAAAGCAGAACCATCATAAAATTCTTACGGATGTAACACCACACAGGCTCTCTTTTCGTACTATACGTCTGCGTAAAGGTATATTGAATCCACATGCAAAACGTTTCGTAAACTAAACGTAATTTTCATTCCGAAAACGAGATTATGTGTGGTAGCGTACCTAAAATATATAGAGAGTACAGGAAGTGTGATAATTTTGGTTGGCTTAGAATCTGCTACAGCTGTAGTGAAAGCTCAATACAGGCGTATATAGTAGAATAACAAGATTTATGGTTAAAAATATTCCGCTGGCTCCCATTGCAAATTCTCTTAGTCGCTGTCACTTACGCCAAGCACTTAAGGAGTGTCCAGGCTGTTTCCAAGCAGCTGAACCACTGATATATAAAGTATGGACTGAATACGTTCACTGAAATACACTACAGAAAGGGGGCTCACTTCTATGTTGCTGACTCTTTCGATCTAAGCACCAAGTACCAACTGAGAGAGAAATGTGAACAACAAATAAATAAGTGGGTTCGTAGAAATAAACGTTTTTAAATTAATGATTTAGGGTTACTACTGATAAAAGCAGTTTTACTAAAAACAATATATACATTAGATACGCAGAAGTAATTCCAAAGGATTTATTAAAGTCATTTTTGGAGCTACGTGCTCACCTTTTCAACTTCCCGGCAATGATTTTTTCAGTGTTGGCATTGACGTAAGATTTCTTTTTGACACAAAAAATTGTGCCCACGTGAAATAGAAAGTTAAGTAGTCCATATTATGTCAGTGAGCTGAACAAAATTTTTTCATAAGGTATCTCTTTCTTCAATATATTCTGTCCTACTTCAAGCACCTCTAATAAAAGCTCATGTACACGAGTTTTATACGTATCAAGACCTCCTGTTCTCTCTATATTCTAACGCTGAGTACTCTTTCTTATACGAGTACGTACTACATTTTTTGTTCACGTTAGCCAGTGCTCACGATATCGAGGGTCGCTCTGTTTACAATATAGTATATACTGGATAACGTGTACATCGGATCAATGACGATGCCAAAGTTAACTTAATGACAAGTTAGAACAGAGAAGAGTTTTCCGATTGTTGTACATTTAAAATGCACACGGCAAGAAAAGGAAGATAGAAAGAGAAAAAATGAAAAAAAATCAAACTCTCTTTAAAACTTTTATGAATAAAGAAAAAAAAATGTGAAAGCGCAAATTGCATGCAACGAAACAGAATGGCAAATGATTCATTTTCGTAAAGAAAGGAGAAGGGGCGGAGTTTTCATGTTTTACTCTCATAAAATGTTCCCGCGCTTTTGTAAAAACCGGTTATCATGAAATATTGTTTTAGTTTTAGTCACATGTTGTTGTTGTAATACTATGATATTTGAATAGCTCTTGCGGGCTCACCCTAGATGAGCTACAGACGGACAGACGAACAGACAGACAGAAGGACATGCACAAATCTAAATAACTTTTAATATTATGCCATAATTATTTCTATGCGTTACAAACTTTGACAGACAAACAACATTTAATGTTCAAAATGTAAGCATTTTATTTGTTACCCTTACAATTACAAGAAGTGTAAAATTTATTTACACTGTTGCTACATTTAGCATATGTTATGTTAAAATTTTTTGATTTTTTGTTTGATTTTTCTTCTTCAATATCCCTTTTTTTTTTGAAAAATTATTTTATTAATTAATTTTTAAATTTACTAACATTTATGAAATATTTACCCTTTTTCCAGTTTTATCTCTTTATGATTTCCTTTTCCGTCATCTTCTTCTTTTTGCGCCCCTATCTCCATTTCTTTTTCCATTTCATCACTAAAAAAATTGTAAAAAAACTAAATTTATTACGAATATCTATTTAATTAAAAAAAAAAAACACTTACATTATTATTTCATCCAACTGGATGCCCAAGTCTTCAACTTCGGCCATTGTCACAGCTAATGATACATTTAACCCTACCTATTCCATATATATGTATTATATTCAAAGTATAACTGCAAGTTTAGTTGTAATGGACAAGAGCTGGCGCCATGGAAATTAAAGTTCGAAAATGGGACGAATCGGGTAAATCCTTCGTGGGGTTGCCATACAAAAATTTGGATTTTTTACTATAAATTTGGGCACTGCCTGAGAACGCGTCGACGAGAGTTAAGGAGGAAACACAATTCGATCCGATTTGTACAAATGTCAAATTTTCTTATATGAGACATACGTGCAATTGGACACATTACACCGAAATGGATCGAACCGAAACGGAGAAGTTGTGCAAATTTCAACTTTTGTGGATGACATAAACTAGAAGAATCATCTGTAAAGCTTTGTTTATATTCAAAGATGCATGAAAAGGCTTTTGTTGAGGAAATAAAAAAAAGACATGAATTATATGACAAAAAAAGAATGTTTTTATGGATGGATGTAAAGCGGAAAGACAAAGTCTGGCAAAATTTTAATGTCAAGTGTTTGAAACCGAACGGAACAATTGTGTTCATGCATCCGTTAGATCGAAATGGGTCGAATTGGATCGAAACGTCGGAATTGTGCTTGGCACTTTACACTTCCCAACACGCATGAACACGTACACACACACACACACACACACACACACACACACACACACACACACGCACACACGCACACACACACACACACACACACACACACACACAGAGAGAGAGAGAGAGAGAGAGAGAGAGAGAGAGAGAGAGAGAGAGAGAAAACACACATACACTCACGCCGGGCCTTGCCGGCGGGCTCCTCCTAGTTATACAGGGTGGGCCAAAAGTCATGATATGAAAAATAATGTCAGATAGATGACCACCATTTTCATCAACGCACTATTGGGCTCTCAAACGGGCGTTTTGCATAACAACACGCAAAGTATCAGGCTCTATTGCCCTGATCTCAGCTTCAATGTTGTGCTTTAGCTGCTCTATAGTTTGAGGCTTGTTCAGATACACTCGTTCTTTGAGATAACCCCATAGGAAATAATCAGGCGCACTTAAATTTGGTGAACGTGCTGGCCAATTGAAACCTGAATTTCTTGACATAATTCGGTCATCAAAAATTTCGCTTAGAAGAGTCATTGTGTCACGGGCCGTATGTGCTGTTGCTCCATCCTGCTGGAACCAATTGTTGGCTGCCACAGGGCGTACAAAATCATTAATCATCGTACGATACCTGTCCCCATTCACAGTCACTGCATTACCAACTTCATTCTCAAAGAAGTAGGGCCCTATACAGTGCCGGATTAAGCCCATCGGGAGCCCTAGGCCATTCAAATTTTGGCCCCCCCCCCCATTGTTTAAATAACTGTAAAATTGATCGTCATTTATGCATTCATAGAATTCGTACAACCTATTCATATCATTCCAAGGTTCTAAACACAATAAAACGAACAAAATGATTTTTTTTCTGTTAAATTATATATTTTTTGATTTCAAATAATTAACAGTATAATATCTTATAAAACAATCTTTGGACATCTCTTTTAAACATAAAAACGACGCTTGTCTTTAAAAAACTTTTTTTCGACATTTAAATTCGCTAAATTCATCGATGATTTCTTCAAAATCAATTTGACGAAGAATATCCGATTCAATGGACATCAGACTTAGCATGTCCAATCGTTCTTGACGCATGACACTTCTTTGCTCGTTTTTTATGCGTTTCAATTTCGAAAAAGAGCGCTCAGTTGAACAATTCGTAATCATCCGTTGACACGAAAATAGTCTCGCGGATTTAATACAACTTCTGGAGCATTGCCATCGTTTGGCTGTCTCTTTCTTTGTCGAACTCGCGATGCAACATTTGCATAATCCGTCTCAGGTAAAATTAATCTGTCTTTGTTTTCAAACACCTCGAATTTATCTCTCATCCCATCTAACAAATTTTCTAATGACGAGTACATCAATGCACAGGTTTCCAGATCCATCTCTTCTGACTGCAGTGCTTTGCTTGTTGCCCGGAAATTATTCAAAATATCGCTCCACAAAACCAGCATAAAAACAAATTCGAAGGTTTGAATTTTCTCCGCGATACATACAGCTTCGTGTCTACAGTTACTTTTTTGTGTCACATCATCAGCAATTTCATATAATGCTGCTACGATTTCGTTGAAAGATTTGAGAGCAGCCTCAGTGGCGTTCGCATGAGCTTCCCAACGAGTTTCGGATAACGATTTCAACACCTTTTCGTTTTCGATATGTTTCTTTAAAACGTGCCACCGGTGTGTCGAGCTAGAAAAAAAAGTGTACAATAGGTACGATAGAAAAAAAATTCACGGCGAACAAGCAGCATTTCACAGCGGTTTCTCCAACTAGGTTAAGCGAATGCGCTGCGCACGGTAAATAAATCGCGAATTTGTTGAGATTCAATAAGATCGCTTGAATACCTGAGTAAATACCGGACATGTTCGGGGCATTATCATAAGATTGGCCCCTGCAGTATTTAAAATCTAAGCCGCAAATCGCAAGAAATTCTAAAACATGTTCAGCTATCTCAACACCTCTATGACCATCAAAGTTCAAAAAAGTCAAAAATCTTTCAACAGGCTTTCCATTCTTGGTAACATATCGGACAACTATACTGAGTTGATCAACGTGAGCGATATCTGGAATTGAATCAACTGAAAAACCAAAATATCGCGCGGCTATAATCTCCTGTACAATTCGATATCTAACTTTTGCTCCCATAACGTTAATCAACTCCTCACAAATTGTTTTCGATAAATAAGAAGTATTCCCCTTGCCGCGGTTCGCGAAATTTTCAATGTGACTTTTCAAGAACGGGTCAAATTGTGCAACAAGTTCGAGTAAACCTAAGTAATTTCCATTATTTGGAACGCCAAAATGCTCGTTTGTTCCTCGAAAAGGTAGTCCTCGTTCAGCCAACGTTATGATGACAGCAATCAATCGTCTCAGTACCTCTTTCCAATAATTTTTCTCTCTCTGGTACTCAAGTTGTAGGTTGTCAGAAACATCGTCACAGTTCTGTCGCCTTTGAATGTAAGTCAACATACATTCTCTGTGAAGAGGTCCATTCTCGTGTTGATGTAATAGGGAAACATTTTTCCAATCATTAAATCCATCGCTGGTGAGTTTGTTTTGTTTGTCTTTGGGAGTGAAAAGTTTGCACACGAAACAATAGACGCAACCAGTTGTTGGAGAATAAATTAGCCATTCGCGTTGAAACTGCTCTTGATTTGCCTTTCTTCCTAAAAACGTGTTTTTCGAGCAATATCTTGCTCTTGATTCTGCATCGTAATACCTACGAGACGGCTCAAACGGTCCAGAGTGATTTTGGCACATGCTTGGACCACGATTGATCCAATAATTGACGTCATCGACAGTGAAATCACCCCACTTGCCTGGATCGCTGGAACAATTTTCATTCTCCGCTGCAGTTTCAAGAGTATCCGAATCAGCGGCTCTGAACTCTTCGCAGTCGTTCAGACTAACATCAGGCTGCGTGTTTGATCCGTCATCTTCATCCAAAGATTCAGAGGTCTTGCGATGATCGATTTGCTCTATCTCAGATTGGATCTGCAAATTTGATAATTGTAAATTCAAAAGTTTTCCAAATTACGTACGAATTAAAAAAATAGAAAAATACTGCAATTGATATTTCATAAGAAAGCTATAATTTATTTCTATTAACAACTAATTATGATTTGATTCTTACTTCTTCATTAGATTCGATCTGTTCACTAGCTGATGACAAAGCAAGTGAAGTAGAACTTTGAAAGAATGACGTCAATTTCGGTACTTTTGATAGAGTTGCCTCCATTTGTTTTTTTTCTCCTCCGCAACTTTTCTTTTTTGTGCCCCGCTCTGATAAGATCTTCGCATTATGTAATCTATAAACATGATGATTGTTGAATTTAAATTGCGATTTCTCAGTTCAAACATTTCGAACTTTAAACAGTACGAGCATTTCATACTTTGAACAGTTCGAGCATTTCGAACTTTGAACTGTTCGAGCTTTCCGAACTTCTGAACAGTTCACACTTTCCGAACTTTTGAACAGTTCGAGCTTTTGAGAGCCTTAATGATGAGCCTCATCGTTAATGTAGTCAAACAAATTTTAACGCCTTTTAACGTTTGAAAATGTAATCATTTTATATTCAGAAACAATGAAATTTGCGTTTTCGTCAAAATCGTTTCAAAAAATGAAACATTTTACTCTTAAAAAGGTTAACAAACAAGGAAAGTAGATTTGATCGACGATGTTATTGTGTATAGATGAAATATAAAACAGAACCTACCTTTTTTCAACAAACACGTAGTTTTCAATATGAGTATTACACTCAATATCACAATTTCTCATAAAACAACAGCTCAATTTGTCACTAACTGAAAAAACGTTCTTTTTTGCCAAGAAAACCGACCAAATGTGTTTTGCAAAACGACCCAGCACGAAATGGTTTTGTGACGTTGAAAACACTGGATCGTTTTTGTTTATATAAACAAGCTCGAGTTTGTAAGCGCTCTTTCGGGTTTTTAGCGCGCACTTTGAAATTCGAATCGTCATATGAAATAACAATCGAAAGAATAAATGAATGAACATTTTGGAATATTTTGCGTTTAAGAATAGATATAAATATGATAAATAAATTGGTTGGAAATAAAAAATAACAAATTTTTTTTTCTTGAAATTGGAAATCGTATTAAAAAAAAATATCATATTATAACGAGTCTCATTAAAATTATAATAATGCCGATCGACATCTCGTAGCGAAACCCAACTTCCCCGACCGCCCTGTGTTGGTCTACGATCAGCAGGCTACCACCCGTACTCATGTCTGAAGGTTAACTAACTACTCGCTGATTTATGCGCTCGTTTATTGTTTACTTGGGGGTTATTATTGTGTTAGTAAGGAAAGGATCTGTCTCGTCTTGTTTGTCAAGTTCGCATCCGTATTCACATATAGCCCTGCTCATCACCAACCGTTCGGGGAAGAAGGCAGCGCGAGATGCCTTATAAAAGAATTGGTGTTACCAAATGGGATTTGTCTGGTCATTACAGCTCGGCCATCCCGACATCATCTCCGTCCCGGAGATGACATGAAGAAAGCTACAGACACCAATTCCCTTCCACCTCGAATACATCATCATTGAAGTCAATAAGTCGGATCGCAACCACAGCAGATGCTGCATGGCCCTCATATCAACTTCTTCACAGTCACTTAGATTGACTCCAATGTGACTAATTGTACTCAATACAATCACATAATGCAGTGTTATTCCAATAACACCCCCTTTTTTTTTTTTGGTCTGTATAAAAAAACGCTGCTATCGCCCAGGTATACAATCTTGCACACAAGTCAATTTAAGGGATCATAACACTCCAAACGCAGTGCGGTCCTCTTATTGACTGTACACCTTTCTTAAAATTTAATTGCCATTATTTGGATCTCAAGCACTCCCAACGCAGTGTGGACCCCAACTTTGGCGTGGAATACCTGCTAACTGCACCATACGAGTGTTAGCTATAACACAAAATACCTTCGTATATAACACATCTAGGCTCGCCACTTTTGAAAATCAAGCATCCACTCATTAAATTGTCCTTCCCCTTTTCCTTCTGTATACGAAGTTATAGTGGTATGATCCAAAATTTGTAACGATATATTATAGGAAGGGGCGGGGTTATCTAGAAAGGAAGTTTATACCTATTATATTGTATTTTAAAATAAAAAAAAAAAAATAAAGAAATAAGTGATAATATATTTCTTAAATGGAATATAAAAAAAAATTAAACTCTCGTCTTCAGAAGCTATTCGAAGAGTATGGAGAGTATCTGCTATTCGGTGGCCTCGCTGTCCTCTTCATTAGATTCGTCCAGGCTATGCAGTCTTATATCCTCGAGTTGCGCCCACCGCTTAAGTCTATCGGCGGCGTGGACGGCTTCGTATGGCTTCTGTGTTATCTGTATCGCTTCTGTATCCGCCACCAGATAACGATCATTTCCAATGATCTTCTTAATCTCATACGGTCCCCGATAACGTGGCTGAAGTTTCCTTGATTGACCAGTAGCTGCAGGTTCTCTTTTAACTAACACTAAGTCTCCGATGTTATATGACATAGGGCCCTTTCGTCCTTCATTGAATCTCGCCGCCTGCTTCTCCTTCGATGTCTCGATCCGTTCAAGAACTTGCTTCCTTAGATCTGACAAGGGAATGCTGTCCTCTTCTATTTCCTTTTCATCGCTGCTTAATGCCAGTAACAACTTGTTCTTTGTCGTGCTGCGTGGTTTATAGCCGAGCACCACTTCATGTGGCGATACCTTTGTTGTTGAATGCTTGAGTGCATTCAGACTCCATTGAATAGGGTGGATGTACTTGTCCCAGTCTCGGCCATCCGGGTCCTTTGTCATGGTGGCTAATGCTGTTTTAACTGTGCGGAAGTACCTCTCCACTTGGCCATTAGCTCTTGGAGTTTGTACCGATGTTTGAACGTGCTTTATATCATTATCCTGGCAGAAACGTTGAAACTCCTTAGAAGTAAAGGCTGTACCTCGGTCAGTAACGATATTTGTGGGAATTCCAACAAACTGCGCAATTTCATTCACCATGCGAGTAACTCCTCGAGTTGTCGTATTTTTGACAGCTTTTAAGAATATGAATTTCGTAAAAGCGCACACTATACCAATTATGTATACATTTCCACCTCGACTCTTTGGATAGGGTCCCAGATGGTCGATGTGCACCTTATGGAATGGTATAGGCTTAACTTCTGGGCAGTGAAGAACATATTTTGACTCATCTTCACCTCTCTTATTGTAGAGACATTCCATACAGCTATTGAGGTACTTCGTCACAGTTTGCTTCATGTTACGAAACCAAAAACTTTCTCGGATGTAGTTCAAAGTCCTTGAAATTCCACAATGGCTCATGTTGTCGTGAGCTCCGCGAATTACTTGCCATATTGCAGCCCGTGGTACGACGAATTTCAATCCCATGTCAGTTTTTTTATAAACTCGGCCATATTGAAGCTCATAACCGCCTTTGATTCCCTGGCCTTCCGCATCGTTATCAATTTCCCCATTCAAAATATTTCGAATTTTAAAGATTCTTGGATCCTCACTTTGCAAAGTAGCAAGCCAATCCTCAATCTCTAAGCCTACGATAAGCATTTCGTTGCCTACAGGCTCTGTCGCCTCTGCTTCTCCCGTTGGATTACGGCTAAGAGCATCGACGTGGCGCATTGAATTCCCAGAGCGAAAAATCAGATCAAACTCGAACTCCGAAATTATAAGCCACCATCTCGCAATTCTTGGCAACAAATGTTTCGTCTCTTGGGTCATGCGCAGAGAGTTGCAATCTGTGACTACAGTGAACTTACGATGCAGCAAGTAATGTTTAAAACGCATTAGACTTTCTACAACCGCAAGAGTCTCCAACTCGTAGCTGTGATATTTTGCTTCACAGTCCGTAGTAGCTCGACTGAAGTTTGACACTGGCTTACATAATCCATTTTTGTCTCGCTGCATCAAAATACCGGTTAATCCGTGGCTGCTGGCATCAGTATGAAGCTCGTGTTCAGCTGTTTCATCATATAATGCGAGCACGGGTTGAGACATCAACATTTCTTTCAGTTTCTGGAACGAGTCATCAGCCTTGCAATTCCACTCAAAAGTAACATTCTTCTTCAGAAGGTTCGTCAATGGTCTAGCAATCTCCGAGTAGTTCTTGACGAATCTACGGAAATATCCTGTAAGCCTTAGAAATTGACGAACTTCTCGGATATTTTCAGGTTTCTTGAAATTCCCAACGGCTTCCAACTTGTGACTCCCGGGTTGAATACCTTCAGCCGATATCTCGTGACCAAGGAAGGATATTTTCTTTTGAAAGAAATAGCTTTTTTGTGTACTTAATGTGAAATTTGCCTTTTCACATTCTACCAGTACCTGTGATAAAATCTCCAAGTTCTCCTGCATTGTCTTTGTCGCAATTAGCACATCATCCATGTAAACTATTACTTTTCCGGGTCCCAGAGGTTGCAAGAGCTTTGCCATCGCACGATTGAACACAGCGGGTGCATTCGTTAGACCAAAGGGGACCCGCGTATATTCGTAATGGCCTTCTGGTGTTATGAACGCCGTCAGGTGCTGGCTTTCGGCATCCATTGGTATTTGATGATACCCAGATTTAAAATCCAGGGCAGTGAATAGATATTTACCAGCCAATGAGTTAAGAGTCTCCTCAATGTTAGGTACAGGAAAAGTTTCACGTTTTGTCAAAGAATTCAACCGCCGGTAATCCACACACATCCTATATGTGTTGTCCTTTTTGGGAACCAGCAATACAGGGCTTGCATATTCAGATTCCGAGGGCTGGATGATACCTTGTGCCAATAGTTCGTTGACCTGTTTTCGTAGAATATCTTTCTGTCCATAAGCAACGCAATATGGTTGGTAGCGCACTATCTTCTCCTCTTTCAATTTTATGGACATTGAGATCAAGTTGGTCTTACCCAATTCCTTGGACTCAGCCGCGAAACAGCTACGATATCTGTTAACTACTTGAAGCAGATCTTGTTTCTGCTCTATCGATGTGTCGGGTGCGATGTTTAGTTGTTCCAGAGACAAGCCTGTTGTTAGATCAGTTTGAGCGGCGATGACATTCATCTCCTTCGGTTCACTTGAGCGAATTATGTCAAGCCTTCCCCAACTTTTCAGGAGCGTTACTTCCGGGTGATCTAGGAAATTGCGCCCAATGATGACGGGAGTCGATTGCATGTTGTCAAGCACCACGTAGATGTCGATATCAAACGCTACATCCTGCACTTTAACTGGTTTATTTATCTGCCCAATTGGTTGCCAGCGGTTCAGTCCGAATCCGCTCTGTATGATAGAAGTTGGTTTCATTGTCCATCCGGCCTCATCGACAAATTTCCTTTGGATTGTTGAACATGCGCTTCCCAGATCGATGAATGCCTTTAATTGAAGCTCACCCACTCTAATTAGCGGTTTAAATTCATCCTCTTGTCTGTCGTTTAAATTATCATTGATACAACCTACCAGAGACTTCTTCTTTAAATCTGGACATTCCCTTTTTATGTGGCCTGGTCTGTTACAATTAAAACAATTTTGTTTTTTCGGACAACTTACTGATAAATGCCCAGCTTCTTTGCATCGGTAGCATCGAATTTGATTCCGCGTAGCGTTAGATAGTCTCAGCTTATTGCTAGGGCCCGTCTCCCTTGGACGTTGATATGGATGAACTATATAATTTGTTTTGCGTGGCTGATCTTTATGATAAGACGCACGGCTGGAATTAGTCAGTGCGTGTTGCAAAGCGGAACGTTGTACCTCTTGCATTTCAATTTCTTCAAATTGTTTTATGGTTCGTAGAAGATCCTTCAAATTAGCACACTGAGATGCAAGGAGAACATTGCGCAGATTATCACTGCCTAAACCCGAGATAATATATTTGGTCGTCGCATTATCGTCTAATTTGGCTCGTTTACACAATTCTTCCATGTCATAGAAATAAGTTTCTATACATTCTTCTCGTTGTCGCTTGCGAGTCATGATTTTAATTAAAATGCTAGACACTTCCTCCACCTGTGGAAAACACTGGACAATTTCAACCTTAAACTCATCCCAGGATTTCAATGTTCCTTGCCGACTTTGATACCATGACCTAGCTGGCCCACCGAGTCTCAATGAAGCGTAAAAGAGTGTTGCTCTATCTGACCAGCCGTAAACGAGTTTCACGGAATCGACTGTCTCCACCCACTGATTTATCAGCAAATCTTTTCGATTTTCAGGATCAAAAATTGGAAGCAATTGACTCACCTCGCTCATTCCAATGGAAAGTTGGAGACTTCCGAACCAACCGTCGTGCTATGGTTATCCTCTAGCGATTGATTGGACACCCTCTCCACTTCCTGCCTTAGCAAATCATTTTCTGCCTGAAGTCGAGCAATTTCGCCCAAATTTTCATTCTGTGGACTTGCCTTTTTCCTTTGCCTTGCTGACATGGCTAGAATTCCTTATTCTTTTTTTTTTCACACAATCTTGATTTTTTTTCCTGCCTGTCCGCGCACTAAGGGTTCGAGTTCGTCTCAATTGTTTTGTTTTTACTACTCACTGTCACAATATCTTTTTTATCGAAAATTTCGCTTATTTGTATATTTCATTAAATTTTACCGTGATTCCCTAATTTTTCACCATTTACTCTAGTAGATCTCGATGTGAATTTTTAAGCACTACCGCGCACAACAAATTTCCACTTACTGATTTAGTAAAATGCAAACGGCGGCGTCGTCACTCTAAATAAACTCCCAACCTGTTTCTAGGAAAATGAATTAAAAGGGGAAAGGTAATTTTTCGTCGTCAAACATGGACTGACTCATTGGTGCAACGCATTAACATCGATGCCAGCGAAAAAGAAAAAATATCACAGGTGGTTAAGTAATTGAGAAATGCTTGGTAACCATATATCATCTCCTTCCTGCGCACATCACTGAAAAACGTACAACCACAGAAGAAGAGAAGGAAAAATAATTAACATAAAATACAGCGCACACTAAGGCAAAGAATTCAGAGGAAAAGATAATTTTCGGCGTCGAACGTTCATAAAAATTCAAAGCAGAGAAATTAAGATATCCTAGGTAGCGATATTTCATCTCCTACCTACGCACAACAACTCGTTTGATTTGTATGATTTCCACGTATCAGGGATTTTGCGATGTTGCCGGGTTTCCTCCTTAATTCTATTAGCACTCAAAGTCTAAAGAAAATTTTTACATACACATTTTCACAACTAATGCACTTCAAGCCTTATGCCTTTTGAAAATATATGCATACTTTAATTAGCCGGTCCCGCACGTGGACGATCCCACTTCTGATTAGTTATAAAGAGTCTCATTAAAATTATAATAATGCCGATCGACATCTCGTAGCGAAACCCAACTTCCCCGACCGCCCTGTGTTGGTCTACGATCAGCAGGCTACCACCCGTACTCATGTCTGAAGGTTAACTAACTACTCGCTGATTTATGCGCTCGTTTATTGTTTACTTGGGGGTTATTATTGTGTTAGTAAGGAAAGGATCTGTCTCGTCTTGTTTGTCAAGTTCGCATCCGTATTCACATATAGCCCTGCTCATCACCAACCGTTCGGGGAAGAAGGCAGCGTGAGATGCCTTATAAGAGAATTGGTGTTACCAAATGGGATTTGTCTGGTCATTACAATATCAGATTTTCGGGGGCCCCTGCTCGTCGGGGGCCCTAGGCCATGGCCTAGTCCGGCCTAATGGGTAATCCAGCACTGGCCCTATAACCCTTTGTGATGTCACTCCACACCATACTGTACACTTGAGCGAGTGCAATTGGTGCTGCTGAATAACTCTGGGGTTTACAGTATCCCAAAATTGCATATTTTGCTTATTCACATATCCATTAAGATGGAAATGTGCTTCATCACTCATAATAAAATTGTTAAGAAACTCGTTATTTTCTGCGCACAACTCCAGGAAGCGTGTTGCCCAAATTAGTCGTTGCTGGTAGTCAACTGGTAAAAGTTGTTGGGCCAATTGGACCTTGTATGGATGCATGTGTAAATGCCGAGATAAAATCCGCCAAAGTGATGTTCTGACTGTCCCGTACACGACCAATGTTCACCTGGTTCTGCACTATTCTTGGTCTTCCTGTTCGTCGCAAGTCTGACACTGAACCTTGTTGTCGGAACCGTGTAATTAAACGATTAATTGCGGTTTGGCTAGGTGCATTTGTGGTGTTGAAATAATTTCGATAGGCTCGTTGCGTCAATAAAATTGAATACCCATTGGAAATGTAAAATTCTACCACTTGGGTCCGTTGCTCGTTCGTGTAATTTTGCATTTTGGTGTAACAAGGTTCGATGAATAAAATCTGAAAATAAAAATAAAAAATAAAAATTAACAAGAAAGTTATTCAATTTTTACATGCAGGCGTGACTTTTGGCCCACCCAGTATATATTAAACTCTGTTGCAACTTGTTCATGACACATATACACCACTATGGAAAACTTATCTCAACGAGACTACATCCCCGATGTAAGTCCGATTTGTCAAAAAGAAAAAAAATGTTTATTATAATTATTTCGACCCAAGTCACCCTTTAGTCCTCAGGACCATCATCATCTGATAACCAAGCAATGAGATTGAGAAATACGTAGAGCAACCAAGGATTGAATAATTAACAAATTATAAATGTTGTAGTAATAGTGCTTGCTTTATTGTTTATCCTGTTATATAATATTTAAGTCTAACTTTCTTCCTCTGCATTTCTGAAGTATGGCTTGTATCGCTGACTGTTGAAATTTCCTTTCCTTTGGTCTATTTGAAAATTACTACCGTGATGATATCTTGAAATTTCATTTGTAATCGATTCACTTTTTTTTATTAATATTGAGATAGTTTCTACGTCTGCCCTGTTTATTGATCTCTTCGAAATCTTTTATTTGTTTTAAAAGATTTGGAAGATTTTGGCAATTTTGATCGTTAAGTCCAGAAATAATATATTTTATTGTTGTTTTCTCAGGTAAATTAAATTTCCTTGACATGTAAACGATTTGATAAAAGTATTCCTCGATACACTCACTTATTTTTCGTTTTCTGGACATAATAGCGAATAGAATATTAGAATCATCTTCTCCACCAGGAAAACTATTTACTAATTCTATTTTAAATTTTTCTCACCCATGTTATTAATAAACCACTTTGGCTATCGAACCAATACTTTGCTGCGCCACCGTGTTGTGAACAGTCCACGAATACATAGTACGGAATCCTTCAACAATTTTAATCCAACTGCTAGCATTATCGCTATTGGGATTTGATGGATTGAATTCCGGAATGATCTTATTTATTTCGGATATGCCCATATTCCTATTTTCGGACAAATTATTGTGCTCAGAATTAAAGCTACTTTCTTCTGATCTTTGAGTATTCCCTCGCTCGCGGGAATTAAGTTCCGTCTCTTTTTTTTTTTAAAGGGAATTTTCCCATCTTAAAAACTGAATTTCTTTTAACAAAATGTCACATACCTGATTAGCCCCAGACATTGGGGGGCTTCCGGATTTATGGTAATCTTCATAACCTCCTCGTTCTCCATATATGGTCCACCATTTTCATTTGCCATCTTTTGTTTTTGTCCCGTTTTCACGACACTTTTGTTTTTATAGATTCTTTCACTTAACACCCACTGTTTCGGCAGTTATACGAAACACTTGCTCAGGAGGTTAGCTATTGTGTCAACGCTTGTGGTCGTCTAACTCCGAAAGTTTGAGAAAAATAGAAAAAAACAATTTTTTTATTTATTAAAAAAAATTAAAAAAAAAATTAAAGAAACAGATTCATTCGAAGCGAATCGAACCTGTATACGCCACGCAATGGGCTGAAAAATAAAGAAGAAAAAATTGTTTTTTCTATTTTTCTCAAACTTTTCATTTCTTTCTTCTTTTTTTTTCATTTTTTCATTTGTATTTCAAATCACCCAATTTCGCTATTTGGGACCTGTTGATGAGTCAAACCAAGACTTGAAACTTGTCACCAAAAATTAATGGGTTGTGTGATGAAATAACAAATTAGAACATTTTTTAGCTTTTGCTATATACCGGAGAATCCCAAAAAATTCTTTCTTGAAATAAAATTAATATATATTTAACTCTTATCCTTATTCTACATAAAAACAAAACAAAATTCATTATATATTCCAAATTTGACAGTAATAAAAAAATTTAAAAAAAAGTAAACACAAAAGATCTGGAAAAAACTAAAGCAACTTGATTTCAATAAAAATAAAAAACTGCATTTTAATATTTTGTAGCGAATCCTTTCTGCTTTATGACGGCCTCACATCTCTTTGGCATCGATTTTATAAGGTTTTCTATGATATTAGTTGGGACTTGGGACCACTCAACTTTGATTGCTTGAAACAGCTGTCTCTGGTTGGAGATCCTTGTCCCCTTAGTCGCTTTTTAACAATTTCCCACAAATTTTCGATGGGATTCAAGTCCGGTGATTGCGCGGCCCACTCCAGCATTTCAATATGCTTCTCTTGAATCCAGCTGGTAACGAATTTTGAGGTATGTTTCGGATCGCGGTCATGTTGAAACCTCCAACGGAGCGGCATCTCTTCTTCGGCATACGGAAGCATTTAATTTTCCAGGATGTTTTTATATTGGAACCGATCCATTTTGCCCTCTATTTTCACAATAGGGCCAGGTCCTGCCCAGGAGAAACAACCCCACACCATTACGGAGCCCCCTCCATGTTTTATTGTATGATTACAATATTGTGGAAAAAGCCTTGTTCCTTTGGGTCGCCTGACATGAGTCATTCCGTCAGATTGAATCAAATTAAATTTTGATTCATCTGAGAATAAAACTGTCTTCCATTGTTGTTCATTCCAGCTTCCATATTTTTCTGCAAATTTTATTCTCGCCTGTCGGTTTTTTTTTTGATATTGCTGGCTTGGATGCCGGCCTATAAGTTGGGAGTTTAGCCTCCATGGCCCGACTTCTGATTGTTCTATCAGTAATATTTAATTGTGTATCTCTTAGAATCTCTGCCGATGATACGAACGGGTTCTTTTTAATTTTCCGGATGATGAGGGCATCATCTCGTGCTGTCGTTTTTCTTGGGCGTCCACCTCTGTGAATTGTTTTTACACTACCGGTGACAATATACTTTTTGATATCTTAAAAATTGTTACAAAACGCAAAAACGTAAATTATTTTCTTTCAATTTCTATATTCCTTTTGTGTTAGACTCTATGGCAATTAAATTCAATAAATCTCTCCACACATTCAAAATTCTTACACTTTCACGCATTTTATCGTGATTTCTGCAACACTTTGTTTCATCCTACCGGTTGGTTATTCAGCTACTTTTCCGGAAAGACTCAGAGTGTTACTATTGTGATTTATTAATTGAAATAAACATTTAATAATTTAAAAGAAAAAGTTTAAATTGACAATTTACATACCTATATGGGTGAAAGTGATGTTAAGCTTCTTGTGCTCGTTGTTGGAATGTCAGAAGGCACAGTTACATTAGTGATAGGTCCCGAGGAATACCACTCCGTAGTATGGTACTTCTACTTTCAAAGAAAACTTTCCTTTTATGTTATACACTGTAAGTAGCAAATCCTAAAAATATTCTATATTCAAGATAAATTACACAAACATGAACCGATATGCTTAATCTGACATTAAATTACTCCTATATTTGATAGTGAAAACGACGATGAATGAATAACTACGGGCACTCGACAGACCAGTCATTGGTCTTATATGCCCCATACTCTGAAGTAAGCTTTCTTTGCTCACAAAGTTAAGTGAATTCTTGAGGCTCTTGTTGGAACTTGTTACTGTAAGCCATTTAAACAAAGTTAAATATAAAAACTTGTGTTGTTCCAAAAATATTATTTACTCGCGTTTCATAAACAAAACTCAAAACTGACAGCTCACTCCGTGATCAGCGATAGCATAGGGCAGCACGCTAGCACCTCTGCTAATGCGGGACAGTTGTGGGGTAGGCATACCAAAACCTGCCCCTGTCACGAAGCATAATACAAAAAGAAATTCGTGCCTTGTCGCAAACAACAAACACAACATCCGGTCCAGAAGGACCCTTACACCACTTAACCTTACTTACTCGGAGCACACAGCTGGACTGTCCTCTTACACTGTTGCCTCATCCAATGACACTGTGGCAGATATTGATACAGTATCCCTATTGATGACCCGACCTGAAAATACGAGCGGAGTAGTGAACCTGTTCAATCTTTCATTAGGAGAGGGATCCGGGAGAATGAAGGAAAGATACAAGACTTTAGACACGTTACTTCTAGTACTTTTATTGATGAAACAGCTGATCTGACTTCAAAACATTATAAAATTCGATACTACTGTAATTTATTATGGACAAAAATGCGTATCAACATAGCGCGACTATTGTTGAACAAAAACAAGTACCTCACTTTACAACGATAGGGAAAGAGTTTATATAATTCAAGATGCTCCTTTCCTTATAAAAACAAGCCTACTTGAGACGTATTAGACGTATTCTGATAAGAACATTATTTCTCGAAAATAACATGCTTACATTAAACTTATTAGATCTTAACTAATGAATTCCAAAAAACTATACAGGTACTGACTACATGTCACGTGTGACAGATTATAAATATTGTCTATTAGAATTTCCTGGACGGGATGCGTTTGCATCTAAGACTTTCTATGTGCTAACTGAATTCAATATTTAATTAGTATTAATAATTAGAATGACTTTAGAGAACTTATCATAAAACTAACGGTTAACTAGCTGCTACAGAAGTAATTAGGTGTTCGCACATATAATGTAGGTTAGATGTAGAAAAATCCTTGCTAAGCCTCGTCTTACATAACTGATGACACTGAGTGAGTTAATTTGTCTCCTCAGTTTCTTTTCACGAAGTGCTGAATTTTAGTTGCAGGTGTTGACGTGGTCCTGATTTGATTATTATAGGAATTTTTCCAGACGCTGATGTGATGAGCCCACATCTACCCGGACTAATAAAGTTAGTGGTGCAAAGGTTTGTCGCTTCCTTGACCACAGCAGTTTTCCCTTTTTTCTTTCCTTTTGTAAGTCGTCACGATCACTTGTATATTTGAGCGGGACCCTTGTACGAGGAGCCTGAACTTCGAGGTCTAGCGCCTAATTTTAGGCTGATGTATCAAGCTTGAATTTGGCTTGTAAATATATGGCTTGGCTTCCACTAGCACTTTTTATTTTAACTTTTCTGCTGACCTTAAGTAGCGATAGTTTAGTTATTATTTATTTCTCGATTATTTATGGCCGGATGTGAAAAATAACTAGTGATTTTTATCTCTTCGACTTACTTGACGTCTCCTCCACCTTTCTTGTCTCGGCCAAAAAAAGAAAATGTCTGCCCGCCAAAAACTGCTGTAATCTTCCCTTACCCTGTCTTCCAGCTTCTCGACACAGGCAGATGTCAGTGGGGTCACCAGAGTTACTAAGGCCGCGTTCGTACGACCATAACAACTTATCGAAATGACCAGACTGACTGACTCACTGATTCCACGTTAGGTAATTTGTTTAGCAATCGCCTGATTATTTTGCCAGAATGCGCCCTTGCCTGTCCGTTTAATGGGCCATAATAGCCAAAGGTTAAATTGCACACAAAGTTTCTCAGAATTTTCTACTAATAGAAATGTGTTGAATTTAAGCTCTGTGCGGTTTAAGTTCACACGTGTTTCAACAGCACGCTTGAACTAGTTGTACAAACTCTTGGTTTGTCAGAACTAATAAAAAAAGGGGTGGGGGGGGGGGGGGGTGCCGTGTCAATAAATAAATAGATCAATTAGACAGCTTCAAATATGTGCCTTTTATTATTCAGCAACGATAATAACAAGAAAATAAACCAACAATTCCAACAATCCCAACAAAACCAACAACAATAATACTTATAACTACTGTTCGTAACGCTGATGATTCAGCTGAAGTGGTTGATCTGTTGGAGATGTTGTAATGAGAAAAGGATAAGATCAATATTACTGTAGTTTAATATATTTATATGGTGATAGTTGTATGCTTTAATGTAGCATGCAAGTGTTGTTTGGTAAATCCTTTGGTTTAGGATTGGACAGATAGTATCAGCTTAATATACTGTACGTAATGCTTCTCAACTGTAATTTATTGCATTACAGTTGAGTGGTGTTGTCGTAATTTAATGTATTACGATACTTGTGGTTGTGATCCCTTTGCTTCACAGGCTTTTTATAGTACAATTCTCATTGGGAATGCCTGCTCTGATTTCTTGAAGCAAAGTGATTTAATTCAGTTCAAAGTATTTAATTTGGTGTGCGTTCGCACAATCTCCCGCCTCCAAATTATCCCTACTTATGTGATTTTTGTATCACCATCAATGTTCCTCGTTTTGTTACCGTTGTTGTGTATACACAAATACACGCAAAGGCAGTACCATCTAGCCTGGTAAATTTACTTAGAAAATTTTCATAAGCTAACGAAAGAAAAGAAAATTCAAAAATTTTATTTTTGCTCTGATGGCCGGCTTAGTCCCACTTCTCATCAGAGTCCTGGTTGACAGCGGGAAGGGGTGGAGTTACCATCAGTGCCCGAATCAAGTCCGCGAATGGGGAATCAAACATGGGATGGCAACATTCGCAAAGCCCATGTATGCCGCTCACATTAATAACACCACCTGATACAAAAACAAAAAAGGGAATAAATCAGTGAACAAAAAAACAAGGGGGGCATGTAAGTCTTACCCATTGCTGTCCACGACTGACCCCCGTATGGGTCTAACCACAGTTGAACCTGGTAGGAGCGTCCTACGATCGCACCATACGGTGAGGGGTCGATGGCCCGTTCTCCTCAATACCAGACGGAGAGGGCCACGCCAGCCACGCCTAATGTGAACCACGGCAATCTCATAGGCAATAGTACAGAGCCCCGATGGGCTGTAAAAAGGACGATGATCCAAGCGCGTGGCGAACAACATTGCGAGTGACCAAAAGATGCAATATATAAACTATGGGCACCCCAAAATGCTGAGACCAGCCACAATAGCCAAATTAACATTTTTTTTATCAATCTTCTCTAAAGTTTCATTTAGGTTCTTTTTCTTTTTAGTCCATTTTTCTGCCCTCATGAATATTATCATATATTCACGCAAGATAGAAACATTGTATCATTTTATATTTTTTTTATCGAGAGCTATATTCCTCTTCAAAGAATACCTCTCTTATTAACAGAGGGCAGGAATGTTGTGTATACACAAATACACGCAAAGTACCATCTAGCCTGGTAAATTTATTTAGAAAATTTTCATAAGCTAACCATGCTTAAAAACAGGGTTGACTTAGCAGAAAACTACGCGAAGAAAACAGCGTCAGCAGTTCCTTCACCTATTTTTCCCACACATATTACGCTACAGAATTTCACGATAAGAAAGTCGCGCAGCACAAATACATTACATGTATATGAGCGCCGCGATTTTCAAACGACGGGACGGTGGCTGATGTTTATTAAAGGATAGAATTACATTTCCGTCCGTCAATATATTCCAGAACAAGTTTAATCAAGTGGAGAAACAAAGTTAAAATTTTCTCAGGGTGGAAATGCAGACTAGCATTTTACACCCTGAACGACGGGGCTTGATCAAGAGAACAGTGATCAAGCAGAGAGTTCTTTTTTTAAAAAAGTCTTGGCGTGCGGTCAACGGTGATTAGAAGAAAAGTAAAAGAAAGTTTTTTTAATTTTGAAAAAAAGAAAAATAAAAGAAAGTATATGTGATTCGTTAATACTACGAAAATATATTTGATTAGGAAAAAGTAAAATAAAGTTTAGATGTATGTATATAGATAAGAGAAAGTGTGAACAAACTGTGGTTTACTACAGAAAATAAATATTTGCTTATGTTCCAATCAGCGTTTAGTCTGCTACTAAAGAAAATAATATATAAAGGTCGGTAGTTAACGACATCAGTGAATACGAAAACGATTTGTGAAAGTAACCCAAGGAATACCTGAAAATCCCCGAGAGGAGTACGAGATACCCAAGTAAGTCAGAAAAGATAAAAAAAAGTTTATAACACTAACTTAATGTGATGACTCGGACCAAGAGAATGCAGATAGTATTTCCTTGCTTTTAATGTTGATTCTATGGGATGTTGAGTTGAGAAATCACGTCTGCCATCTCTTTAGTGGTTTCGAACCTCTGAAGCACATCTAGCGGAATTAGAGGTGTAGTATTATGTTTATGCAGTGATAGCGCTGCTGTCCTTCTGAATGTACGCCCCTTTGGCGTATTAGTCCTGGTCTCGGCGAAATTGTCCTTCTGTTTAACAAATCTAATGATTTTTCTTTTTTTGATTCCTCTTGCAACTTTTTTGCCTTTTTCCGTACTGGGGATTTAGCACGTTTTGCCTCGAATGGTCTGTGGATAATTATGTCTGGTTTGTCTGGCGTTCTCATTCTTCGTGGTGTTGTCGGCCTTGGCATCGGGTCCATTATTAACAATTCCTCAATCGAGCGGGTATCTACAATGACACTTATTATTTGGCGGTTTTATATTTTTTTTTGTGTCGATGTCTTAAACTTTTATTGCAGACTGATTTTTATTCCGATTTAGTGTTTCTTTATATACAGACCTGTGTCACGACATGACTTACTGTGATTCGAGGAGAGGAATTATTTTTGTAATAGGTCTTATAAGTGTATTTTTTGACGTTTTTAACGTAATTGTCCGAATCAGTTTATCGTGCCCCATGTGAACTTTTACTATTCGTCCTAATACTCATTGACCAGGGGGAAGATTATCTTCTTTTAGAATCACTATACTCCCTTCTATAGGAATATTTGTCTCTTGTGGCCATTTATTTCTTTCCTGTAATTGATGTAAGTATTCTGACGACCATTTTTCCAGAATATATTCATTAATTCTCGGAGATATTGCCACTTTTTTAGAGTTTGATATGGGATATCTGGCAATGATGTCTCTATTGGTGTTAGTAGGTTTTTTCCAGTTAAGAAATGTCCCGGTGTCAGATAGTTGCAGTCATTAGGATCGTTAGAACGTTTACATAGAGGTCTAGAATTTAGACACGCCTCTACTTGTGTAAGGACTGTAGACATTTCTTCGAATGTCAGTTTTGTATTTGCTAATATTTTATTCACATGTCTTCGTTGATTTCACGCCGGCTTCCCATAAACCTCCAAAATGTGGTGTCGATGGTGGGTTGAAGTGCCAAGCAATATCCAAATTTGCAAATTCATTGGATATATCATTTTTTATTTTATATAAAGCTGTTTTGAGCTCTGTTTGTAATTCCTTGGCTGCACCTTCAAAATTTGTACCATTATCTGAGTACATGTCAGATGGTAATCCTCTTCTATCTATGAACCTTCTGAATGCAGCTAGAAAGGCAGAGGTGGATAGCTCTGTAGCTAGCTCTATGTGTATTGCTGCTTTGGTTGACAGACAAATGAATAGACAGATGTATGCCTTAATTACCTTTGCTGACCTTATGTGAGATGTTTTCAAATTGATGGGGCCGGCATAATCTACCCCGGTATGTGTAAATGGTAGAGATTGGTTAACCCGTGCTGACGGAAGTGAACTCATCAATTGTGTTGATGATTTTGCATTATATCTTTTACAGATTGTACATTTATATAAACGACTTCGAATTGTATTTCGAGCATTTAGTAACCAACCTCAGAGTACTTAGATCTAGTTGGTTTCCACCATGAAGCGTAATTTTATGAAAGTAATCTATTATGGTGTCGGTTATGTGATGTTTGTTAAGTAGTATTGAAAATTCTCTATAATGGACTATATGTGTATGTGTTACTCATGGGGTGCCGGTTTTATGGATAACTCAGTTTTATAATTCATTTTATTTCTCTTATGGGTGCTATTTCAATTTTCTTACAATTATATCACATTTAATTCAGATTTAATACTAATTTAAAATTCATAATTCAATAAAACTTAATGTCTACATAAAACTTCAATAAAAATAAAACAATTCATTAAAATCCAAAATGGTGTCGGCGTAGTTGTGGTTGCCGCGTTGCTCTTTAAAAGAAAAACAAATGTCGGCGTGGTTCTGGCGTGCTGTTGTAGTGAGAGCAAAGAAATTTGTCTGATTTTGAGATTTTAAACTGTTTCACTCGAATTGCAGTTGTGAAATTCTTTGCTTGAATTTCTGCGTGAGACCAGTCGAGATATAATACGGAATGTATTATTTCACGATTATAACAACTTGTAGGGCTGCTATAAGTGAAGTTGATGACGTAACCAATTATTCTGCCTTTATTGTGCAGTTTTTGTCGTGCTGGTACGTGAGGGCATGAGGGCAGCACTGATGACGTTTATCATGTGCGTACCCTTTTGATCGCAGCAGACTTGGAATATTGCTGCGTCTGAAATTATAATGATGGCACTTGCGACGTTGAGTCTTGTGCGCTTTTTACGTGTGCAGCAATCTAAGTACTGCTACATGTGGGAAGGAACTTCCTTCTGCCTTGATCAGAATTAGCTTCTGAATGTATTTAGTGCAGAGTTAACCTCTGGAAATAAATCTAAACCAACGTTTGTATGACGTTGTCTAGGCCTTTGGATTAACTCCTGTGTGAGTTTGCTTGTGTTAACCTCACTTTGCAATCCTTAGGATCAACTCCTAGCCGACGTACTTGAGTTAACCTCAAATATTTATTTGGGCAGAATTAACTTCTGTTTCAGAATTGAGTCAACCTCAAATATTGAGTCAACCTCAAATATTTAACTTCTGTTTTATGGATTGAGTCAACCTCAAGTATGTAGGACGGCCAGAATTAACTTCTGTGTGTAGGATTGAGTTAACCTCAAATATCTGTTTAACCAGAATCAACTGCTGTTTTTGGGATTGAGTCAACCTCAAATATTTATGACTGCCAGAATTAACTTCTGTATTAGGATTTGAGTCAACCTCAATTTATTGGCGTAGAATTAACTTCTATAAGGAATGTCAGAATTAACTTCTGGTTAGGATAAGGTTTTTGCTCAGAACAGACTCCAAGGCTTATGACTTAATCAGATCAACTCTGATTTGGAAATGGGTGCTTTTGCTATCGTTAGCTGTTGAAGGCGGTCATGTGTTGTACTCCTCATGGCGTTGCCATAACGACGTTTATACCAGTTGCTGCTACGAGAGCATCTGGTTGACGTAATGTCAAAGTGATGACATGTCAGCTGTGTATATACATGGAGATCGTGTATTGTCGGGTAAGTTTTGCATTATTTTATTGAATTTATTTAACCTTTCAATAATATTTTGTTCTTTTTAGCTTGTGGATGTCATCGTGGGATTTTTTTGTGTCATTCGATGAACGACTTAGAGGACAGCAGCCTTTTAATTATCAGATAAGTATTTTGGTTTTTTATTCCTGTTCAATGATTCTTTGTGGATTTTTTTTTGTTTTTGTAGGAAATAGGTACTAGGATGCTTCGAGGAAAACTCTTCAGTTGGTGGACTGAACAAGTATTATAGGATGTTTTTCATTATATGATAATTCTGACTGAGTCAGACGTTCGCCGACTCGAAGTACCCCGTCTTTATCAAAGAACGGGTGGAGAGATAGAATTTTGTTTTTGTTGGAAATTGGTTTCCTCCTCTGAAGCTCCGTAATTTCTACCTTAAATTGAACAAATTCCTCCTGTATTGTATTGCTAAAGGTTTTAGCTGTTTTTTTTTTCGTTTTCTGTATCATGTGCGTGGTTTTGAATAGGCCAACCTTTTTTGATTTTTTGAGCCATTCTGGGCCATGCCGTCATATATTTTGTTCTAACAACCGATTTGGAAGGATTCCTCTTGAGGCCGCATCGTCTGGATTATCCTTTGATGATATGTGATACCACTTAGCCTCTGGTAAGTTATCATGTATTTCGGCTACTCTATTAGCCACATAGGTTTTCCATTTACTGGGATGTAATTTTATCCATGCTAACGTAAGTGTGGAATCGGTCAAAGCTATTACGGAATTATTTTCAAGACTTAAATTGTCTTGCATTTGCTTCATTAGTTGTGCAAGTAATACAGCACCACAGTTCTAGTCGCAGAAGTGAGACTGGCTTTGTCTGAGCCACCCTTGTTTTTGATGTTAACAAGTGTATATTAACTCCATTGCTATCTGTGGTAAGTATACAAATAACCGCCGTATATGCATTTATTGAAGCATCGCTGAATCCATGCAGCTCTGTAGATATAGCGTCTGCGTCTGGGGATGTTTGTATATATCGTGGTATTTTTAGTTTTCGAATTTCCAATAATTCCTCTTTAAATATGATCCATGTGATGGAAGTCTTTCATCCCACTCACACCCAGATAACCATAACTTTTGACTCAGAATCTTAGTTTTGATTATACTACATGGTGATAAGCATCCTAGTGGATCAAAGAGAATATAATTCTTTTGGTGTAATAGTTTTTTGCTGATGGAAGAACTATTGAAAACGTGAAATTTTCTGATGCTGGTTGCCAGTTGATTCCCAGCGTTTTAATTGTCTCGTTTGTTGAGAAATTTAACGAGCCTTTGATTTCTCTATCTTCTTCCTCAACACCAGATTTTAACATATTGCTTACTTCTGTTTGTAGTTGTAACCCATTTGGAATTGTCTGGCTCCCTGTCAGCAGATCATCTACATAAAAATCTGTTGACATGCATTTTGCAGCAAGAGGGTAGTTTTTCCCTTCGTCTGCTGCTAATTGCTGAATCGTTTTTATGGCGAGGTATGGAGCTGGTGTAGTTCCAAATGTCACCGTTTTAAGGCGTAATCTTTTATGGGCTTTTCAGGATTGTTGCGCCATATTATTCGCTGATAATTTTGATGAATATGATGTTAGGTCTTTGATTTTTTGTTCAAATTTAATTTTTTGTGTCCCGGTAGAATCGCCAGTAATCGATTGTAGTCTTTTATTTCAGCTCTAATCTTGTTCTTCAGTTCATCTCTATTCTTACGCTTTGGTGGTATTTGTGTTTCGGCTCTCATGCGTATGCTGCTATTTCTTCTCCTATATTCTTCAATTGTTATAGGTCGAGGTCCATAGGTGGGGTTTGCTGTTTGAGCTTCTTTAATGGAGGCTTTTGGTTGTTTCCATTTGCTCATATCATCTATTAGATTTTTACTTGCTAGTTCGGGGGTCGCAGGGTCGCCATGTAGTAAAGTTTGTTTTTTAATAGTCTTCAAATCTGGCAATGAAAAGAATATGTTTGAGTTTTTCTACTCTTTAGTCAAAGTGCTTCTTAAAGCGGTGTATGCCTGTATGCTTGGCAAAAAGGAGCTATGAAGCTCTGTTGATAAAGTGGCTAGTCCAGGTAGGAGCTATAGAGCTCACTATTAGGATAGCCAGGGAAAATTTACCAGAGCTATAAAGAGCTCTATTAGTAATAGGAAAAGGAGGAGGAGCTCAATTACCTTGAAGTGTAGCCATGTCGGAGCTAAGAGAGCTCTCAGTCTGAAAAGTAACACTTCTGGAGTTCAAAATAAGCTCTGATTTATTTAATCTAATTACACCGAATTTATACTCTTTGAAAATTGCTGACATCACTTATTTCAATTATTCTGACGAATCACACACCTTCGGCCATTGCTTTATTCATTATTGATCATATTTGCTCTGCATTCAAATAATGCACAGTGGGTTTTACCCAAAGTTTCAGCCAGGTAGAAGTAAACAAAAAAAGGTACAATGTAATGCTTTACATTGATCGTTTACTCTAGCGTACCATGTGCTGTTGGTTTTGCTTTTATTATTGCAAAGCATAAACATAGCGTAAAGCTTTGTCGTCGAGTATTCACTGATACATGACATTTATAAGTGTATAATGCACTTCGCTTGTCCATAAGCAGGTGGACATGACTTTTATTTTATTTTGATGTTTTGTATAGAATTCTGCACGTACATAAAATGGGTGTTTTGTATGATCAATATTTTTTTTTTCGTGTTAATTACACGATAGCTGCCGTAATATTGGGATGGATTAATTTCTTACTATGAAAGTATTAGGTTGAGAGTGGGTTGAATTTAAAGCTTTGATGAATGAAGACGATAGTTTTATATGTTGATTTGGAGATGTCTTAGATGAGTAGTGGAAACTGTATGGGAGCAGTAAAAGCCTTATCTGGAAATTTTTGGTGACTAGGTACAATGACATTGTTGCACCAGATACAAATATACTGTTGAAATACTTGAATAAAAAAGAAAGATATTTCCAGATTTTAAATAACAACATATGCGTACTTTCGTGTATTTTTGTATATTTATTTTTATTTACGTCCCTTTTCCTTTAATTAAAACAAATTCAAATAATTTACTTAAAATTTAGTTGCTTATATTCTATGGCTAACAGATTATATTCATTTAACGTTTCAACAGTTAAATGATTTCAACTCTGCACATTTATATAAAAATTTCAGCCTTAATCTTGATGCTGCTGCTGTTACTGATTTAAAATTTCAAACTTAATATTGCGCGTCTCTGCTGGCAACAGGACGAGGGAGTGCTTCTCTAAATGGGGAAAGATCACCCGCCCCTTTTTCAAACTTTTGTGCGTGAGTAAATATATTAATTAAAAAATGCGTCTTTAATGTAAGGTTAGATTTAATTTGTTACACAATTAACTTTTAACTTTGCACAATTATTTCTTAGTTTTTGTTTTTGACTGTGGAGATTCCTTACCGTGGGTTGGGGGAATCTTAGCAGTTGTTCTTTTTAAAATTGGTTGAAAAATACTGCCCCGATCATACAAATTGATCGGAAATTTATAGTAATGGTTGCGCCATCTTCTCACGATCAGTAGCTAAGGAAATTCTTATTTACTCTCTCTCCAGCGAATTACAGACGCAGCAAGACATTTTGAGTTTTCCACTCCGGACAATTCTTATAAGAATTAGCGAGTATCTCTTCGATATTCGTTCTTAATTCATCTTTTGTTCCTATTTGCGTTCAAGCTTTCCCCTCAGAGAAAGCTTGAAAAGTTCTTGAGTGCGCATAATGTTTTCGTTTACTTTTCAAGGCATTCCCCTCTGATGTTATCATCGGCCGCTCGTGCTCCCCAGTTAAAAACGAAGTTTTGAAGTGCTTTGTTAGCAATTTGGTACGCTCGATTGCTTGCAATTGAGCGTTGTTACTTCCTCATACTTGTGAAAGTAACACAATTGGCACACAATTGAATTTCATTTTTGTGTTACTTCATGACAACAATCCCCAGATATTTTCACGGCCGTCTTTTGGATAATTTTGCTTGGCTTGTGTTTTGTGATATGTTGCATGTCTTGCCGTCTTTTAATATTTTCAAGGGAAAGTATTTATTATTTCATCCTTTCTAGGCAAAGTAATGAGTGGCCTTATCATACTATTAGTATGAGAAAAAGTGATTTTGGAGCTATCATTCATTACATTAAAAGAGATTGAGTTTACGCGTGTTCCGGGTTTTATAGATGTGCTCCAGCTAATTCATTAGACATTGCTATATCCTCTGAATGTAGAAAATGGCCGCTTACATGTAATAGGAATGCAGATAAATAAAATGAAATTGATATGATAGAAAACAATAAACTTTTAAGCAAATATTTCTGCATTCATCTTTCTGGACGACACCATAGGATGTTTGCACCAATTTTCTATTTTAATTGTCGAGAAAAAATGTAAATTTATATATAAGTTCCAAAAGGGCTCTTCCTGTCGTGGTGAATACAAAAAATTGCATTCTGCCAGAACTTTCATGTGGCTTTAGAATTTCTTAAATAAATCTATATTTATATATTTTCAATAGTATCCGTCTCTTTCCAACTCATTGTATTAATTAAAAATTTTTAAATTTTAAATGATTTTAATTATGCTCATTTTCATGCAAATTCGTTATTATATTCGAATTCTGCATGAAAAAGTTCTTATACGGAATCTTTTTACATACGGGGCATCCATTTGCTGCATACATCAGTTAAACATATTTACAAACCTCATTAATTGAATAAAGTCTCTCGCTACTGACCTACACCAATTTCTTAATCACACAAAGAAACAAGTGAAGGCAGATCGAGTGACACAATACCCTTCCGCGCAAGAATTCGCACGATGCAATATGATAACCTTGCGCCAGCGGTAGAACTTAGGTGAACGAAGTAATGGTTCACGATGATGTCATTATAGCAGCAAAGCGGCGAACGGCGAATTAATGTGTAAATGCAGTGGTGATCTCATTATAGTAATCTCATGATGTCACAACTTCATGATATCATTGTACGATCTCATTATAATAATTCTCATGATATCACGACCTCATGATATCATTGCACCACATCATTTCTGTAAATCACATAGTGACCTAATATCAAAACGATAACATAAGAAATTCATTTAATTATTATCGATATGGGTATCCACGCTTTGACTCATCATTTCTACGGGCACAACAAATATTACATAGTCCCATGCACTGAGTCAGGTGCAACAGAAAGTGCTTGTGTAATGTGAGTCACCGTGTGTATGTGCATGATGGTCACTATAGTGAAATAATAACTAGAACAAATGAAAATAAATAAGGGAAGGTAAAACAAAAAATAGTAATAAAGAAAGGAATTGTTTATGTAAGCTTTCCTAATTGAGGCGAACACTTCTCATTGTGAAATTTGTGTATAAAAACGATGTGACAAGTTAAAAAATTACAGTTGGATTTTAAGAGCTAACACGTATTTTATTGATATATAGCAATATCGGCGTATCCTCTGCCCTGCAGTGTTGACGCCATCGAACAGAGCGTATCCTACTTTAGTACATTAGGATCAATTTATTTTATTACTACACCCCATCATTACATGGCGACCCTGCGACTAACCTAAAACCTTCTTAAAAAATCTGATTGATGGAAATTTGGATGTTCAACTGCGGCCTGAAATCAACACGAAGAATTAGACGAAATCGAAATTGAAATCTGGGAGACACCCTCAAATTCGCAACTGATTCGAATCATCGAAATAATCTGCATTTTTTTACACTTTTCCGAAAAAGTTGCCAACATCTTCATTCTATCCCGATGACAGAATTGTCTTCACAAACTGAATTCGACGCATTGTTTTCGCGATTAACCGAATTAATCGAAAACGAGTTCGAGTATACACCAGAGGCTCCACAAGTAAGTCAGGCAACGGCGACGTACATACCAACACCAATTGACGAATTGAAGCTCAGAGGCCCAAAACCATTTACTCTGGAAGAATACAACCGCAGACACAAATCTACGGCAACAACCGCTTTACGGAAGTTATACGAATGCCGTGATGAAATTAAAATTACAAGCACTTAGCGTAATGTATAAGAAAAAGCAATAGTATTAAGTCAAGAATTATGTATAAATATTCTGGTGTTTTGGAATAAAGAAGCAGTAGTATCAGCAGACAACACCAGTTGTTTCATTTCTAGGAGTAAAGCTAGTAAGCTGCTCCACTGACATACACTAGGAGTAAAGCTATAAAGTTGCTCCACTAACATACACTAGGAGTAAAGCTAATAAGCTGCTTCACTGATATACAGTAGGAGTAAAGCTAGTAAGCTACTTCACTCATATAAACTACGAGTAAAACTAGTAAGCTGATCCATACACATCGCTGCTCTACTCATAAATAAGTAAAAGCCCAATTGTCGTGGAGGCACGTAAACCTACAGTAACCGTGCCGTATTCCAGATAAAAATATAAAGGTGCTCAGATGAGAGTATTGGAGAACAGTCTCGTCAGTACTTAATAAACTCAACAATCTACTTTAATTGAAATGTCATGTAATGATTATCTCCAATCTTCAGATAATCTGATGTTCACTATTTCTCTAGCAGTGGATACTGCTCAGGAACAGCTGAAATCTCCTGGTAGCTAAGCCAAAGGCCAGCTAAGGTTACCAGTATTAAATGGCGTTCAAGAATAACTTGAACTGCCGACTTTAAGGAGGAAGGATTAGTTTTAAAAGAAATACTTCTCACTTTCCAGTCTCAACTAAAAGTGTCTTTATTCAAAATGCTCTGGCTTTTTATATTATTATTCCTATGTACAGAGTATGGGAAATTTCTTAACTTACCTACTTACCTAACATAAATTCTAAAGTCGTCGAAATAAGTTTTTATGACGACATATCTTACAAATTAAGGCAATGCTTCAGTCGAAGTGAAATTCTACGTGATGCAATTATAACGTAAGTTGTTCACGGAAATTGATGACCCTAAGGCAATTGCCATTCAGTGCAATCGCTGTTCAGTGTCACTGCATGTGCAAGTTCATGCAAAGCGTCGAAATGTTTATATGACATAATATCTGTTTATTAGTGCCGTTAAGAAAAGGTAAAGGTAGCGGCAATGATTTGCACATATGTTTATGATGGGTTGCTGCATGTTTTGGCGGAAGTATTGTCGTGAAGTAATTTAGTTATTTTCACTGTCGATGAGGTAATATGCAATTACATGAATATGCTGGGTTTTTCTTGAGTAATTTGAATGGGTGTAGTATGTATGTACTGCATGATTTTTCTAGCTAATTAACGCTAAATATTTGAATGATCTGTGCAGTATGTATGTACTACAAATGTTCTGAATGAGGGTAGTGTATATGCACTACAGTCATTAAAGTTCGGACTATGAACTGTATTTGTAGCTTCGCGACCGGGATAGTTTGTTTTTATTGTGAAATTATAATTCATTGGTGGACGGACTCTTTGAACTAATTTTGGTAAGTTTTATTGTGTTTTTGAATAAGGTGTGCTACTTAGTTTTTTCAAATTTTACATTAATAATTTCATGTTTAATTTTTGAGATTATCTTGTTTATCTTTTCCTTTTGTAATTATAAATTCAATTCAACGCAATTACGTTTCTATTTTAGATTATATAAGGTTCTTGGAAGGCTTCATCATCAAAAACTATTCTCCACTTTGAAATGTGTGTGAATGGAAGTAGCAGGGACTCGTATAAAACAAGAATCAATTAACTTCAATAGGTTTTGTTTTACCTAAGTTTACTTATTTCAATATGGAATTCATTAAAATTTAATTAAGTTTTAGGTACTAATAGAAATGCTTCTGGTATGGAACGATGTTACACTGGCATGACTAAGCTGGTAATTTGATATCACCTCATATTGCGTAAGCAAATTCGCACAGCAGAATAAAGAAAGATAATTTAATAAATTAGAGTGATTTTTTTTTATCATGTCTAGGTGTATGTATTGAATATGAAAAATATTTTCTTTTGCTTGTTAGCTTTATACTTATTAATTTATAAACTATAATGTATCTTACAAAACTTTAATGTCTATCTTATAAAACTAGACAAGTTACCATAATTTGAAAAATTTGTAGAAATCATAAACCGAAAAATATGCTGAATTTGCAATTTTCGTGTAAAACTTGTTACTAAATGGAGAATTATCAACTTTTTGTTCCTTCACAGTATAGCACAATATCGGATGATACTTTACAAGAGAGAGACAGAGAGATTTCTATGTAATTAATAGTGGTTCAATCCGGCGATGATATGAAATTGTTTATCCAACATGATGTTAATCAGTTTACAATTACATATTACTGAACAAAAAAGAAAATAATGAATTTTATGTGAATAAATATTAAGTGAAAAATTGATTTGATGTATGTTTTGAATATAGCTGTAATCGAAACTACAGCTAGATTACCTACCTGCATTCATAATATTGTGACATCATAGTGACATACTTATTTGCCCAAGCACAACAAGTAATCATAACATCACAATAATTCCGATGTACAATAAACACGTGTTGTTCTGTCGCGGGTTCCTCTTTTTGAGTTCGTCGCGACAAGGACTGCGATGTACTTTCCACTAGAGAGAAGGTCGCTGGCCCTTTTGGTCTGATTTGTTTGAATTAAATCAAACACTACTTTCTTATTGGATGTTGTTATATATTTTGCGCATCTAGCTCTGCTTATTTACTTGAATGTACTAATATATATATATTTATATATAGAGGAGATTTGCACTTATAGTTCACTGACTGAATCTGACTTTTCTTCTTTGTTATCTTGTAGAATAGGTGCCTTACCACTGATGGGGGGGTCAACCTTATTCTTTTCACTATTTGGAGCTCACTCTTTGAAACTGACTCTTTCTTAATTTAACAGAATAGGTGCCTTACCACTGATGGTGGGTCAACCTTATTCTTTTGACTTCTAAAATTTGAACGCGAAAAACTGACTGTAACTCTTTCTTATCGAAAACTGACTGTCTGTTCTTGGTTAGAACGCGGCTATTTTTTAGGCAGTTTCAGTACTTGCCATTCAAAACACGGAAATCCGCGTGGAGGTAATTTACTTCCTCATTTTTAAAAAATGAAACACTTCCAGCTGCATAATATCATTGCAGCAGCACGCCGTTCGGGCACATAAGCCGAATTGGCTGAATTGCTTCTATTGGGCAATGTTATACATAACATGTATAAGCCGTTCAAGCATGAGCAAAGAGAATTCGAAGAAAATGCCTGTTATTGGTCAATGGTGAACACTTATTTTGTATGTATACCGACATATCGTCACGACCAGCAGTGCAGTGGCTTGAATCATGGCAAAGGTAAACATATGGTGCATGTTTGTTTATTTCCATGATGCAAGACCCAGCGCTGTGGGGTATATATGACGGTCAATTTTTCAAGTGCATAAGCGTCGTGTACTTGAAAATGGGTTGCGATATTTTAAGAGTTAGCAACTTTGTTTCCATTGTGATGCGACTGTATTTTGTGACCGAAATTATGTTAAGGAAGGGTAAGAATTTTGTATAAATTGAATGACTTCATATTGAATAAACAGCGTATAATTTTGACCTGTGAAGGGAGAAGTTCAGTATTTTCAGTTGTAACTAACACTCCCCGCTCCTTCTACAATTTAGACTGTCGCAAGACGCCAAGTACTCTCAAGTGAGAGATATAGGCTGAGCTCGCTCGCCAAACATTGAACCAGTTCAAAGAATGCTGATATAGTGATTGAGAACATCCCAAGAAGACGTCCAATCATTACATTTCGTTTTGAAATATATTCCCTGAGAATTTAGAATTTCTCTATCGTGGGAATTGAAATTTGGATTTCCGGATTTTATTGATATTCGAGAATTAAATGATGCAAATGCGATCAATTGATGAGTTGTTGATAGGGCTTTGGCGTTTAGCCTATTGGGGCAATGGAGAAAGTGATGAGGCTGTGGGCTCATTACAGTGTCGTACATAAAGAAACATGAGACACAGCAAATTACGCTGTACACACAATGTTAATTTACACAATACTTAACATAACTTAAATCCTTTTTGTTCTGCCAACACCATCTGCACTATAATTTGGGTATGTATAATAATGTACCTAGGTGTCTGTTATTCAATGTTTTCTTTTGCATTATCCATCACTTTTCCTAATTTGTTTAATTAAATATTTCAATTTGTCACTAAAATATCAAAATGGCGGCTCTGCCATATTATGATAATTTCCAATGTGGAACGTAAGTTTTTCTCAATTTTCTTCTACCTTGTGGAAATCTGTCTCTTTCCAAACTCATTGTGAGAAATATTTTTTTATTTTTCGCGAATTCTTGCTTACCTGCTGAATTTCGCACCTTCCAAGCATTACCAACAGGTTGCAAATTGACCAAATTGACCTTTCACCGTGTCAATTTGGCAGTCTCGATCGCTGTTTTTAAGTACGTAGTGCAGTGTTGTGCTTGTGTGGCTTTTCGCGTATTTGGTGAATTAATAATCCAGTTGAGTGTTTCATAATATGTTTTAAATATTTATTAATAGTTCCAACATGAATAATTTGCAAGAAATATGCAAATTTGCGAAGTTACTTATGTTGGTATAGTAATTTACAAATGTCAATGACAAAACTTAACAATTTTCCTTGAGAAAAGGTGAATTTGCGTGGTGCAAATTTATATATTTTGCATATTTAAACGCATTTGCAAGTTCTGCAAGTGTTTACTAAGCAGAGTATATGAATTTCAGATAAAAATTTTAATGTTTAGGTAGCTTTTCCCTTAGTGTTGTTGTTATACTGCCAAGAAATTCGTTTCATGGCAGTTTTTGCATGAAAATGAGACCTTTTGTAATTTTTGGCCTCTTATTTGCTTGAGTTCATTGATTTCAACTAAACTATGTATTTCTTTTCATTTCAGATTAGTTTCTGCCATCATAGGATGCATCTGAGAACCTTAGAATAGGATCATTTAGGGACGTCTAAAAGACTGCATTTAATATTTTAATGTTTTTCTATTTATAAAAGAAAAGCATATAAAATCTTTCTGCGGATACAATCATGTGTGTGATTACACATTTGTCTTTTTAAATAATGTATTCCCGTTAGCTCGTTTTAAGTTTCACTTTTTGCATTCTGCTTCGCTTATATGTATATCATGAAATTCTGGATAATTGCATAATTTCCATCATAAGGTATATAGAATACAAGGTATTCTCACTAAATTTTTGACACATTGCAGCTGATGTGCCGGGACGTCACTATGTGTTTAAAATGTACTCTATATATAGAAAAACAAGAAAATCTTTGATATCTTAATAAATTTGGCAACAAATTACTGAAATTGTGTATAAACGGAAAGTTTTGAATATTTTAAATGTTTTTTTGTACCATAATTAAGTTCAGTAAGGAAAACATGTATTTTCAAGTTCAAATGAAAATGTAAATAGAAACAAAAATAGTTTTTTTATGCCATAAATGCATTAACATAATAATGATTTTGCAGCAGTAAAATATTTAATTAATACATAATTAATCTTTTGGTGCTTTTTTTTCTTTTTTACTGTATTTAAATTAGTTTCCATGCTATAAAGTAAAATTCAGTACGAATAGTCACAACGTACCTACCTATGTGAGATGATTTCACTTACCAGGATGCTAACTTGTGGTATAAGAACTTTCATAAATTAGTCATCGTCAGGTATTTGGATATGAATGGGTACGCAAGGCGAATGTATTCAGTATAAACTGTGTATTTGAAGACAATTTGAATGTTGAATATTTTCATACCTGTGAATTTTATTAAATGGGTTTACATAACTAATTCACATGCAAATACCTGACGATGACTAGGTTATGAAAGTTCTTATGCCACAAGCTAGGATCCTCGCAAGTGAAAACATCTCAAATAGGTACGTTGTGACTATTCATACTGAATTTTACTTTATAGCATGAAAACTAATTTAAATGCAGTAAAAAAGAAAAGAAAAAAACACAAAAGATTAATTATGTATTAATTAAATATTTTACTGCTAAAAAATCACTATTATGTTAATACATTAATGGAATAAAAAAACTATTTTTATTTCTGTTTACAATTTCACTTAAAATTTAAAGTACCTTACTGAACTTATTAATTATGGTAAAAGCCTTATAAAAAAACATCTAAAATATTCAAAACTTTCCGTTTATACACAATTCCAGTAATTTATTGCCAAATTTATTAAGATATCAAAGAATTTCTTATTTTTCTATATATTTTGCTATAATAATAATAATAATAATGTTTATTCATTCAACAATAGGATTAAAATTTATATAACTCATCTCTCCTAAGCATCTAGACATGGCCTACAGCCGTCTGTCAGTTGGCATTCCAGATTTAATTCATCTAACCTATAACCATCTTATCTCAACTATCTATAAATAAACTTTCACATCATTTCTTTTTTAACAATTGAATTCGTTAATCAACATTCTACGATATCTTTATGCTTCCCTAATGTAATTATATAGCAACTTCCAATCTATTCCGTTCATATACTCAAAAAATTCGCCCTCGTTCAAAGTACTCCTACCAAAATATCTGATTCTGTATTCTTTGAGTATGGGACATACTGCAATAAAATGATACGTATTCTCTACATCGTCTCTATTACACATAGAACAAATCCCGTATGTATTTTTTTTAAAAGCTCTAGCATTCAGATCCAGTAATCCTCCGCGTGCTTCAAACAAAACTCTTATGACCTCTATAGAAAATTCGTCATTAAAATATCTATGAAGACCATCATGTACTAACCTAGGATATATATCGTGGAACATGGCCGCGTTTGCTTTATCTAAGTTTACATTCCATAACCTTTGACTAAGCGTTCTTAACATGTCTTCTCCAGCTTTCACCCATTGCGCTTTACTAAAGTTATCAATGTCCAGTACAACGATATTTTCTTGTACGTTTCTCAAAAGTTCCGGCACCCAAAATATCCTTTTCCTTATACATTCGGTGGCAAGTCTCTTCGGCAGTCGTATATCCTCCATCCCCATCACATTAATTATATATTTGAAGTGTAACTGCATCGTATACAAAAATATTTTGTTCAAACCCGTCTCGATATAAATCATGTAATTTGGCGTGCTTTTCGGCAAACGTAATATCCTTTTGATGAAGTATGTTAGCATTTGTTCCACATTTTCATACTCCTTAAACCCCCAAACTTGCGCACCATAGCACATAATAGCACGCGTCACTGCTTCGAATATTTTAAATTTATCTGATAAACCAACATCAGATCTTACTAAGAAGGAGCTCCAAGTAATGTTGATACTATTTTTTGCTAGACTTAATCTTTCATTCATGTGTTTATACAGGGACAGAGTAGGTGTTAGAGTTATACCCAAGTATTTATAAGTATTAACTACCTCTATCTCTTTGCCTTTGTAGTGCCATTTCTCCTGCGCCGACAACCTACCCCCATTTCTAAAAACCATGATCTTTGACTTACCTAAATTTACTGTTAGATTCCATCTTTCGCAATATATTTCTAGCCTACAGATCATTCTATGCAGCTTGTTTGGGTCATCTGCGAGCAAAATTATATCATCTGCATACATTAGTAGCCCTACGCGTGTATTGCATACTGCTATGCCTTCTTTCAATGCATCTTCCAAATCATTTATGAATAATGCAAAAAGCGTTGGGCTAGGAAGGTCACCTTGTCTAACACCCATCTGCACATCAATATGCGGAGACATCTCATGTCCATTCCAAACTACCGCTTTTGTGCCTGTATACAAAGCCTTTAGAATATTGACAAACTTGACTGACATTCCCATGTTTAGTAGCTTGTAAAATAAGGCTGCCCTATCTATCGAGTCAAATGCCGCTTTGAAGTCTACAAAAAAGCCATAAACTTTTTTCTTTCCTGCTTTATGTTGTAATTTGATGATGCTATAAAGATTAAAAATATTATCGATAGTAGAATACCCTTTCCTAAATCCAGCTTGACACTCTTTCATTATACTATATTCATCTATCCATTTATTTATTCTTTGTAACAAGACCCCCGTAAATATCTTACAATCTGCATCTTCAAAGGATAAGCCCCTACAATTCGTAGGATCGTTTATATCCCCTTTCTTGTATAAAGGATAAATAATAGCCTTTTTAAACGACTCGGGGCAAATGCCAGTTTGGAAAAAATAATCATATCTCTGAGCGAGTTTGACTAAAAATTCGTCTGTCGAGTATTTATAAAATTCTACAGGTATTCGATCCAAACCAGGTGCTTTACCATCTTTCGCATTATGTAGTACCTCCTGAATCTCCGTAACTTTAAATGGGGCATCGAGTATCTCGTTTCTGGTACACGGCTCCGCATAATGTGTCTCTCTTATTGTATTTTTGGGATTTAATAAACTTTCAAAATACTCTACGAACAATTCCATAGTAATATCATTACCAGATATGAATTTTTGGTGTGTAAGTTCCCTAGCTAATAACCACCAGTCTTTTATATCCCTGACCTGAGCTAATCTCTGCCCCAATGACCTATAGTATTGAACACGGACCCTTTGACATACTTTCTTATATTGATTGTTAGCCTCTATATAAAATCTTTTCGCTTCCTCATTATTATTTCTTCTGTAGAGATTTAGGAACCTAAATGATTTATTTCTAGCTTTTATACATTCCGTATTATACCACTTACTCCTGGGAGATTTATAATTTTGTACCTGATTGGGGTTATATCGAGCTGCTTTGTATATAATATCCTTAAAATTAAGCAGACCTTGTTGCTGCGGGTCTTCGAGCGTGTCGTTCATCAATAGTCTCTGTAACGTTTCTCTGTATTGCTCAGCATTATTACGCTGCCAGCACACCTTCGGCAGCAGCCTCATCTCCTTCGCCTCATCCTCTCGTTTTGTATACCTAATTGCCAAGCATATTGGAGCATGATCCGAAAAATTTGCCGGTATGACTTCGAAACTTTCTACATATCTTAGAGCCTCCCATGACACTGCGCATATATCATTAACAGAAGATCCCATGCTTCCAAGAAAAGTAAATTCTCCCGAATTATCCCCATTCATTCTTCCGTTGAGCACTACTGCGCCACATTCATCAAGAAAGTCCAAATACCTTTTTCCCCTAGAGTCTACTTTTTTATCTTTAGAGTTCCTCACCTTGTTCACCTTTGACAAACCTAACAACAGATTCTCATCTAGAATTTGTTCCTCACCTATCCGAATATTCAAATCTCCTATTATGACAAACTGGTTTATTTTGCTCTCAAAAAACACATTTTTCAACTTTTCAAAATCTTGCTCCCACTTATTGCAGTTCAGATATGTTGGCAGGATATGTACTACTATGGTTTTTGTTACCATTTTGATTACTACTAGATCTGCATATCTCACAAATTCACAATTCTTTAAATTTCTCTTACATGCTAATAACATACCGCCACTTGCCCTACCATAATTACATTGCCGTACGGCAGGAATCCACAATAATTTATAGTTGGGAAAGTACTTAGCGAATCTCTCACACTCATCTTCAACTAAATGCGTTTCAATTAAAATAATCATTTCATAACTACATAAAAATGTAAAAAAATTAGGAAACATTACTTTATTGTTTAAACCATTAATATTATATGACAAAAGACGTACCTCACAAAAATCAACTTCCCTACTACCCTTCTTCTCTACTTTACTCTGACAGACGGCTTTTTTTCAACTTCTGTTCCTTTCTACATGATTTACCGATGCTGCTGCTCCTTCTCCATTCTCTAGTAATACATCAACACTTCTTCCAAATATTTTCTCTAATTTCTGCATACCATCTTCGCGTCCTTGTATTAGTCTGTCATCTTCCGATAATCTGAATGTCTGTCCCTCAATAATTAGTTGTTCACCTCGGATGTATATTTTCTTTTTACTATCCATTTTTTGGAGACATCTGCACATGCGTATCAATTTGCTTTTCCTCTTCCTCAGTTCGGGTGGCAGGTCTCTGCTGACACTTATTTGCGTCCCTTTCAATCTGCTACAGCTTTTCAGCACTTTAATTACAGTATCCATGTTTTTGAATTCAGCCACCGCAATCCCATGAGATTCCAGTACACGCACATTGTTGATTTCAACGCCATCAACACCCAAGAGACCTTGACATATATCGATAACCACTGATTTTACTTGCTGTTGTGTGCCTTTCATAAACGCCGTTACGCCTCTTGATGTATTTGCGTAAGCTGCTAATCCTCTGAATACAAGATTTTTTCTATGGATATATTTCTGTGCTTCCTCTAACTCTGCTTTCCTCACTTTTACTTGCTCTGCCCATTTATGTACTTCCTCACCTAATTTCATATTTTGTGTCTTTAATTTTGTGACCTCAGCTTTCACGCTCTCCAACTCTACTTTTGTAGCCAAATGCTGCAATTTATCTTCTAGCAAAGAACTGAAGCTCTCCATCATTATATCTCTTAGCTGCGCTGCTGTCATTTTTCCAACCTCGGTATTCATATTGATATTCGACATTATTTGGAGTCGTTTGCCTACTGTTGGAGGTGTATCTGGTGACGTGGAATGCCTCGCACGTTTTGACTTTTCAGCTATGCACGGTGTTACGTGGCTCATGTGAACACTTAATTGTTGTACCCAAGTTTTCACTTTTTCTTCCTTTCCTCCTTTAAACCACAACACTTTTCTGAAGATATCTACACTTGCGTTTAATTATTATGAGTTTTAGCACGATTTTTACATTTAATTCAACAAAACTTCCACGATACTTATGAGCCTTGCAAAAAGACGTCTACACTCGATATTTTGCTATATATAGAGTACATTTTAAGGACAGAGTGATGTCACCACAATTTTCACTCCAGTAAAAAAGGAATGTGGTTCGTACCGAGAATACCTTGTATTATATATACCTTGTGCCATAATTGATATTGTCTAAATATATTTGGAACTAACGGGCTGCTTGAGGTAGCGATCATATTTTCTTAATAAATTGCCAACTTATCGGGCTGTATGTAAACAAGGGGCACGTGCCTGTAAAAACAGGTTGACAATTTGGGGAACTTGAACCGTGAGCTGAAAACGTGGTTGGGTGTTTAATGAAAAACACAAAATGCAGGTCATATTAATTTTTATTTAATAATTTTTAATTGTTTTATGAATTGAAGATTAAAAATCCGTCCATCTTGTTTAAGAATTGGTTCAAGCAGTTAAGTTAAATTAAATTAAAATAAGTTAATTAGTTAATTGCGAAATTTTTCTGTTGAATCGAAACATGTTTATTGCCTACAAATATTTGATTGTAGGTATGCATTTTACTTGTTTTTTCATAGGTTTTAAATACCCGGTAAAAGTAATAGATTTCACATCACAATCCTAACATAATATTCCTAACAATGTTGTTCCTGCTTCAAATTTTAATGTATTAAAGATGTAATTAAAATATTTTGATGAGTTTGACTGCAATATTTACTGGTTGTACGGTTGTACACACTTTGGATCTCTCTCCATATATGTTGTGCTTCAATGTCCGAAGGAGAGTTGGAAGAGCTCAAAAATTCGATTTGCAATGCAATAAAAAGGTATTTCATAAAAAGTCTGGAATAATTTAAGTGTACATAAGAAGTTCGACTGGGAATAAAAAAAATCTTCACATGCAATTTTTGTTGCGTGACTGTTGGGAAACAGGACGAGGGAGTGCTTCTCGTTAAAATGAGGAAGATCACCTGCCCTTTTCTGGGTTATTCGTAGCGTAATTATCGGCAAAAGAAAAACTATCACTTCACTCTATATTTCCTTAGTTTATTTCGTTACCATTTAGTTCTATTACTTAATACAATGAAAATACACTCGATACTATAAAAAATACACCGTTTCTCTTATTTTATTTAACTGTTAAGATTCCTTACCGTTGGTCGGGGGAATCTTAGCAGTAGTTCTTAATTTTTTTAGTTTTTTAAAATAGACTGCCATCGAACTCGGGGACCATACTCCGTGCATCAGTCAGGGATATTCTAAGATCCGTGACTGTGCCTGTGCCTTCTGTGTTTTGAGTTCCAGGCGCCATTTTTGAGGGTTTAGTGGTTTTTAGAAATCGCGCAGCGCGAGCCAAATGATTTGCAGAAAGCCTGTTACTTTGAGTAGCTTGGGCTGAATAATTTCTTGCGCGTGTCGCTACAATTTTGAAGGTAAAAAGATGGAACTTGCACTCAAACATTTTCCACTTCACTTATTATATTTAATGAACAATAAAAAAATTGTAATTTAACACGAGGGTTGGCTCGAAGTGGCCTGTGTACATGCTAAGGAAACTTGTTAAAGATTTTTTTTTTATTTTAAAAGAAGGTTTAAAATATTTTTAATTTTTTTTTTCTGAAGCGTGACGGATAGAGAGAATTTTTTTTTCTTAGAACTAACACTTTCACTTTTATAGTAGGTATTATTAAAATATTTATATAGTATAATAAGAATAGTATATTTATCTTTATAAAAATATAAAATATAATTTAAATCGGTGAACTTACTGCCTTTCCATGATGCAAGTGGTTTCCTTTTAGTTCGTGAGTTTTTATTTTGTCTGGTTCTTGGCTCCTCACTGGCACTACACATGTACTGTTCTTAAATTTTGTCTTTTTTTTCACAATTTTTATATTCCATAGATTACTTTTTTTTATTTACGTTTGCTGCTGTGACCCCTTTTGTCTATTTGTTCCCTCCTTAAAGGTTTCGGTGTAATACTCTTTTTTTTACTCTCACTAATCTGCTGTATGCTTTGTTGTGTGGTTGTTCTCCATTACTGCGCGTACTTGGTTGTACGTGTCGAAATCCCACGTCGCTTCGTCGTCGTCAGGGTTGTTCCTCCTGAGTATAGCTAAGTATACTTCTTCTGTAGAGGCTTCGTTTTTCAACAGGGAGTTCAGCTCTCTGTACCAAGGATCTTCGTCTTCGACGTCGCTGGTCTTGGATTCTATATCTATATCTATGTATGTCGCTGGCCTCGGACTCTATTTCGATGTCCTCTTCGTAATCGCTGACGTCCTCGATGATCTGGGCGATGTTTTTTTCCGCTTCTGCCGCGGGTAAGTCCCCTTGATGCCTAGGATAGCACATGGAGATCTTCTATCTTCTTTGCCGTAATTTACTTTCGGTTTTCACGTGGAAATCGGCACCGCTGCTACCAATTTTTTTCTTTACATTTGTTAGCATACTTTTTATAATATTCCTTTAGAGCTTCAGAAGCGTCGTTATTATGAAACATGACATGATTTCATCATTTCAAATATTTTATAAAGTTTCACTTGCATTAGTATAATCCTATCGTTGTTGACGGGATCTTGTATTCGTTTTTAGTTCGACCTGATTTGCTGGAAGTGTCTCTTCGTGTTTGGTTTTTAAATCGTTGAGATTCTCGTAAACTCTTACCCAGGCGGAATAAGGTGTTGCTATCGGAAAGTGGCCGTGGCGATGAAACACAATTTTCGCTTCGAATGATAATGGATCAAAGATCAAACTCGTGTAATGCTGGAACTATCCGTTGTTTTCTGGATGGATGCTTCGATAATTCTACCTATGTATGCCTGTAGATATGGGCGAGAATGCTCAGCGCCAATACTGGTTTATGAAGAGCGTCAGAGATTGCCCTTTAGAGAAGGCTAGATTTCGTCAGCCGAATTTACACAGTGTGTGCAGGCCTCAGAGACTGCCTCAGTATTGATGGCGAGAAAGCTCAGCCTATGTATATGTGTTGGAGTGCAGGCGAGATGGCTCAGCCTATGTTCACACTATTATGGCGTCAAAGACTGCCTAAGTTAACGAGGAGTAATTAAAACACAAACTTCTGTCCAAAACGTACTGTACTGCTATTATTCAAATCAACTTATTTATATGATCTGAAGTTATTCATAATCATCCCTACTTACTGTGTGAAATTGGAAAATTCACAAATCATCATTTTGCTCTACAATTATTGCTACACCAGTTATTGCCTTGGTGTATCACAATCCAACGATTAATTAATTTGCTATCAAGCGATTCGCCGTATTGCACATTCCAAGCATTCCAAGCATTCGGGTTCATCGAGGTCAGTACAGTGCACACACGTTGTTAAATGCCGTGTCAGCAATTGAAAAATATGAATCATCATAAGTGCAATTACCGATGACAACGAACCCAAATGCATGTTGCTTTTACAACTTATAGATAAAATTGGGTAAAATATCATTACAAGTATTTTTAGTAATTATTTATTTTCAAGAATAATTTTCTTTTTTTGCATGCATCTATGGTAATGTTTGATACATTACACCCGAGTATTACTTTCCGGTTATGTCATCCAAATAGTACGTGTAGCTTAGCAAGAGACTTTCACCAGCCACTTCTGCTTCATATTTAGACAACTTCCTTTTTTCTTTTACGTCTGTTTCTGGGCAACTTCTTTTTAACTTTTGTGGAGGATCTTTTTGTGTCTTACGTGATGGTTCCATCTTAATCAAAACACACTCTCGCACTCAATACAAAACACTTAGGGCTCAGATGTTTATAGTTTTGATCTCAGCCTTGCATGATTGGGTACAAAAATCCCCTCCAAATTGTGTATGATTTTTTTTTAGATATATACTGCAGTATAAATTAACAACTTTGTTATCATTTAAACAAAACTGATTTAAAAAAGTCTAAAAGCTCCGTCCTCTGCATCGGGAATGTAGAAATATACAACAATAATGGCTACAGGTTGATGAAAACTGGCTTATTATTAACAAAAGAATTGGAATTAGCAAATAAGAATTTTCGAAAAAACCTATTGGTAGGATACTTTCCAAATGAGTCAAAGTACTCTGCCGGGCCTTGTTTTGGAAAATAAAAAGTGAACCAATGAGTTCCACCTTTATGTGTAATAAAGAAAATAAAAAATAAATAAATGAAGTGGCAACATTTAAAGCTGATTGCGACAGGACTTGAAGATGCTTTAAAAAGAGTACAAAGCTAGATCAATTGCATTGCCAGCGGAACTTTTTTTTTTGAGCGTGTGTCAGTAGTGATATAAGAGGCGCAATCATTCCATCTGGACTAGCTTCTGTTTGCGCAAAAAAGGATTCAAGATGATCATGAATCATTTTGTATGCCAAAATATAAGTCCAAGAACCTCTTTATACACAAATCAGTATACATCTGCCTCAATATCTCAAGTCCAGTCAATATACCTTGAAATCTTGTACCTATTTTTGATTTATGAATAGGTTGACCATCTTTAGTCTTGAGATCTAGTATATATTTTTGTACTTTTATCATATCTTGTTGTCCTTCTGAAAAATTTGTTTCTTTGAGCCTTTGATCCCTTCGGATAAGAGATTGCAGAGTCAAAAGCATTGCATTTTTTTCTTTTCTTGAAAGAATGAGCCTTATGAATCCTTAATTGTGATTTTTATGATTTTCCTTTTTTGCCTCCTTCTCGTTTAGTCATTTTAACACTCGGTGGTTGTAAATCCAGCAGTAATAGTGCAATCACGGTATCTTCACGTTTTAAAATTTAGAAATGTTATCAGAAAAATATTATTTTAATTTACACCATTAATAAGACTACCAGTTGGTAAGGGTACTTTAAGCCAGGCAATATCCACAGACAAATATAAAATAAGTACAAGCCTAGAAAAGCAATAACTAATTAATAATTAGATTACTATTACTCTTCATCAAATAAAAATAATACTACATCAGAAGTGCTTTCACGTATTGAAGAAGTTGAAGTTTCAATATCGAAAAGATCAATTTTCCTGAATCTTTTTTTTTTTTTTGTAATAAATATTATCGTGACCCAAAGCAATCACACCAATTGTAATGAGCGTTTGGTTCAAGCTGTCGGGACAATGGCTCAGTGCACCACCTCATTGCGCCTTGTCACAGTGAATGACAGCTAACAGCAGATTGAAGTATGAAGCCAGAGTGCCTGCGCTCGTTGACAGTGAGCGCTTTCCTTTTGCTAACATTCGACACTTCACCTTCACATGCACCTATCTTATCTCCTAAGCTAAGATCTCTATAATTTCTCTCCACGACTTTCTCAGTTTGTTCTATAGTTGATTTGGGGTTACATCTTTTCTTTTCTTGCTGCCTTTACTTTAGTTATTTCTTGTTCCGTTTTCTTTCATTCATTTATCCCGCGCTTTATTATTTACTTTCCAGTGCCGGATTAAGCCCATCGGGGGCCCTAGGCCATTCAAATTTTGGCCCCCCCCCCCATTGTTTAAATAACTGTAAAATTGATCGTTATTTATGCATTCATAGAATTCGTACAACCTATTCAAATCATTCCAAGGTTCTAAACACAATAAAACGAACAAAATGATTTTTTTTCTGTTAAATTATATATTTTTTGATTTCAAATAATTAACAGTATAATATCTTATGAAACAATCTTTGGACATCTCTTTTAAACATAAAAACGACGCTTGTCTTAAAAAGACTTTTTTTCGACATTTCAATTCGCTAAATTCATCGATGATTTCTTCAAAATCAATTTGACGAAGAATATCCGATTCAATGGACATCAGACTTAGCATGTCCAATCGTTCTTGACGCATGACACTTCTTTGCTCGTTTTTTATGCGTTTCAATTTCGAAAAAGAGCGCTCAGTTGAACAATTCGTAATCATAAGTGTTAAAAAAATGCGAAGAGCAATTTCAACGTTTGGAAAAACAGATGCAAGATTATCTCGAATCAAACTTTCGTAGAGATCAGAGTGAGTGAACTTAGGTTTTTCTGGAAATTTTGATTTGATGAAAGCGTGAAACTGTTTGAGTTCAGGATAAAAATCTTCCAAATCTTCAGGGTAAAATTCGACCAAACTGGTAATTTTCTCACGGTACTCATTTTCTGTCAAACTAAAGTCAGCCAAAAATGAAAATCTCTTCGAAACCTCTAAGTAAACTTGACTTCGTCTGTTGATTTCGATCTTGAGCGTATCGATAATTACTAGAAATCCGTTGGCACGAAAATAGTCTCGCGGATTTAATACAACTTCTGGAGCATTGCCATCGTTTGGCTGTCTCTTTCTTTGTCGAACTCGCGATGCAACATTTGCATAATCCGTCTCAGGTAAAATTAATCTGGCTTTGTTTTCAAACACCTCGAATTTATCTCTCATCCCATCTAACAAATTTTCTAATGACGAGTACATCAATGCGCAGGTTTCCAGATCCATCTCTTCTGACTGCAGTGCTTTGCTTGTTGCCCGGAAATTATTCAAAATATCGCTCCACAAAACCAGCATAAAAACAAATTCGAAGGTTTGAATTTTCTCCGCGATATATTCAGCTTCGTGTCTACAGTCACTTTTTTGTGTCACATCATCAGCAATTTCATATAATGCTGCTACGATTTCGTTGAAAGATTTGCGAGCAGCCTCAGTGGCGTTCGCATGAGCTTCCCAACGAGTTTCGGATAACGATTTCAACACCTTTTCGTTTTCGATATGTTTCTTTAAAACGTGCCACCGGTGTGTCGAGCTAGAAAAAAAAGTGTACAATAATTGTACGATAGAAAAAAAATTCACGGCGAACAAGCAGCACTTCACAGCGGTTTCTCCAACTAGGTTAAGCGAATGCGCTGCGCACGGTAAATAAATCGCGAATTTGTTGAGATTCAATAAGATCGCTTGAATACCTGAGTAAATACCGGACATGTTCGGGGCATTATCATAAGATTGGCCCCTGCAGTATTTAAAATCTAAGCCGCAAATCGCAAGAAATTCTAAAACATGTTCAGCTATCTCAATACCTCTATGACCATCAAAGTTCAAAAAAGTCAAAAATCTTTCAACAGGCTTTCCATTCTTGGTAACATATCGGACAACTATACTGAGTTGATCAACGTGAGCGATATCTGGAGTTGAATCAACTGAAAGACCAAAATATCGCGCGGCTATAATCTCCTGTACAATTCGATATCTAACTTTTGCTCCCATAACGTTAATCAACTCCTCACAAATTGTTTTCGATAAATAAGAAGTATTCCCCTTGCCGCGGTTCGCGAAATTTTCAATGTGACTTTTCAAGAACGGGTCAAATTGTGCAACAAGTTCGAGTAAACCTAAGTAATTTCCATTATTTGGAACGCCAAAATGCTCGTTTGTTGCTCGAAAAGGTAGTCCTCGTTCAGCCAACGTTATGATGACAGCAATCAATCGTCTCAGTACCTCTTTCCAATAATTTTTCTCTCTCTGGTACTCAAGTTGAAGGTTGTCGGAAACATCGTCACAGTTCTGTCGCCTTTGAATGTAAGTCAACATACATTCTCTGTGAAGAGGTCCATTCTCGTGTTGATGTAATAGGGAAACATTTTTCCGATCATTAAATCCATCGCTGGTGAGTTTGTTTTGTTTGTCTTTGGGAGTGAAAAGTTTGAACACGAAACAATAGACGCAACCAGTTGTTGGAGAATAAATTAGCCATTCGCGTTGTAACTGCTCTTGATTTGCCTTTCTTCCTAAAAACGTGTTTTTCGAGCAATATCTTGCTCTTGATTCTGCATCGTAATACCTACGAGACGGCTCAAACGGTCCAGAGTGATTTTGGCACATGCTTGGACCACGATTGATCCAATAATTGACGTCATCGACAGTGAAATCACCCCACTTGCCTGGATCGCTGGAACAATTTTCATTCTCCGCTGCAGTTTCAAGAGTATCCGAATCAGCGGCTCTGAACTCTTCGCAGTCGTTCAGACTAACATCAGGCTGCGTGTTTGATCCGTCATCTTCATCCAAAGATTCAGAGGTCTTGCGATGATCGATTTGCTCTATCTCAGATTGGATCTGCAAATTTGATAATTGTAAATTCAAAAGTTTTCCAAATTACGTACGAATTAAAAAAATAGAAAAATACTGCAATTGATATTTCATAAGAAAGCTGTAATTTATTTCTATTAACAACTAATTATGATTTGATTCTTACTTCTTCATTAGATTCGATCTGTTCACTAGCTGATGACAAAGCAAGTGAAGTAGAACTTTGAAAGAATGACGTCAATTTCGGTACTTTTGATAGAGTTGCCTCCATTTGTTTTTTTTTCTCCTCCGCAACTTTTCTTTTTTGTGCCCCGCTCTGATAAGATCTTCGCATTATGTAATCTATAAACATGATGATTGTTGAATTTAAATTGCGATTTCTCAGTTCAAACATTTCGAACTTTAAACAGTACGAGCATTTCATACTTTGAACAGTTCGAGCATTTCGAACTTTGAACTGTTCGAGCTTTCCGAACTTCTGAACAGTTCACACTTTCCGAACTTTTGAACAGTTCGAGCTTTTGAGAGCCTTAATGATGAGCCTCATCGTTAATGTAGTCAAACAAATTTTAACGCCTTTTAACGTTTGAAAATGTAATCATTTTATATTCAGAAACAATGAAATTTGAGTTTTCGTCAAAATCGTTTCAAAAAATGAAACATTTTACTCTTAAAAAGGTTAACAAACAAGGAAAGTAGATTTGATCGACGATGTTATTGTGTATAGATGAAATATAAAACAGAACCTACCTTTTTTCAACAAACACGTAGTTTTCAATATGAGTATTACACTCAATATCACAATTTCTCATAAAACAACAGCTCAATTTGTCACTAATTGAAAAAACGTTCTTTTTTTATCAAGAAAACCGACCAAATGTGTTTTGCAAAACGACCCAGCACGAAATGGTTTTGTGACGTTGAAAACACTGGATCGTTTTTGTTTATATAAACAAGCTCGAGTTTGTAAGCGCTCTTTCGGGTTATTAGCGCGCACTTTGAAATTCGAATCGTCATATGAAATAACAATCGAAAGAATAAATGAATGAACATTTTGGAATATTTTGCGTTTAAGAATACATATAAATATGATAAATAAATTGGTTGGAAATAAAAAATAACAAATTTTTTTTTCTTGAAATTGGAAATCGTATAAAAAAAAAGATCATATCAGATTTTCGGGGGCCCCTGCTCGTCGGGGGCCCTAGGCCATGGCCTAGTCCGGCCTAATGGGTAATCCAGCACTGTTACTTTCCCATTTGTCCACTTATTTGCTCTGAATAACCCATGAGCTCTTATTGCCGATTTATTTATTGCAAGCAGAGCCGATTTCTCTTGTTTTTCACCTTCTTGGATGCACTTAATGCTAATAAAGTAATAAAATCTGAAGGAGGAGCACGAATAAGGGGCCTGATCCGGAATTATGGAAAATGTGCGCGTTTTATTTGGGCGTAGATTGTGCCACTGGAAAGAATAGTTAATGCAAATCGTTTGGGGGGTGTTAAAAATTATTAAGTATTTTACCAGTTGCAGTTTACTATTGATTCCACGCTATTTTGGTTTGCTTACTCCCGGGATGCACTAAAATTTCTAAGCTCTCCGCACTTTGTTAATTGCATGAACTGGACACGGACAAGTTGAAACGTGAAGTGACAGGCACCCCAGAATGTTCCTCAGTATGTAGCCGTGTCAACTTGAGTTTGACATTTCAATGCTCGAACCGAAAGCTTGGGGGCCGTCTTCATGAGTGTACTGGAATTGGTTTCCGTGCATATGAGCGTCTTACCAGAAGGGTTAGGAAGAAGAAGATTAATTCTTCGGTTTATTTTAGTATCGCACTTTCTACGCTAACTGACAGCTAGTATTCGCCATGCGATACTTCGGAAACTATGCTCACGTTACACAATAAAACCAAAACTATTCAATTAATTTAAACATAATTTCATCCAAAATAAGAATTCTTTATTACATGCGAAACTGACCTCATTTAATAATTCTAAAAGTATTCCGAACCGAACGGAAGCTTGATACTACTATGACTGAGAACGAAACGGTACTCGACAGACAAGTCATTGGCCTTTTATGCCTCAATGCTCGGAGTAAACTTTAACGAAGAATGCTTAGTTAAAAATAATGATATCCATAATAATAAGTATTTAAGGCGAAATTAGCACTACTTGCTATCATTAAAATAGCGTTCAATATTTGAAGCAATTTCTTGAAAAGCATCTCTGCTAATACTTTTTATTCTGTATATGCCAGGATATAGTTGAATCAATTATTATATTTTTAGATATTTCCGTTATGCCTTCAATGTCCTCGAACTCATTAAGAACAAATCTTCCATTAGGATCTAGCTTAATTGTTTCAATAAGGTTCTAAAAATTTTGAATAAAACTTAAATTGTTATGTTTAGTTAAAAGTGTGGTTGACTGGTAGAAAGAAGCTAAAGAGCTCGCTATTACCCAAGCGGCGCTCGCTATCTGGAAAGCCAGGAAAATTACCAGAGCTGAAGAGCTTAATTAGCAATACAAAAGTAAGAGCTGGAGAAGCTCAATTATCTTTTTGGTGTTTCTATTTTGGAGCTAAAGGAGCTCTCAGTTAGGTCACGAAATGATTAATACATCTGGAGTTAAAAATTAACTCTGGGTTATTCAATCTAATTACACTGAATTTATACACTTTGAAATCTGCTGACATCACTCATTTCCAATATTTCGGACCAATCATACAACTTCGGTCATTGCTTTATTCATTATTGATCATATTTGCTGTGCTTGCAAATATTGCACAGTGGGTATTAGCCAAAGTTTCAACCAGATAGAAGTAAACAAAGAAAGCTACAATGTAATGCTTTTCATTGATCGTTTACTCTATAGTCGTAGCTTGTCCATAGGCAAGTGGACATGACTTTTATTTTATTTTTTATGTTTTGCATATCATTCTTCTTCATGTACATATGTAGAATGCAGTGAATCACCTTCTGGGTGTTTTGTCTGATCAATATGTTTTATCGTCATACAACCTAATTCCTAAATCACCGTAATGACAATTACAAACATTCACACGGTAATTCACATTACTCAAGCGGCGCTTTATGTTATTATTGACCCAATGTCTGGGGTTTCATATTTCTTCTACTTGTTGTGCGCGTATAAACAATGTGTAATAATAAATTGTTACGGACCGGGAGACTATGTAGTATGATTACCAGAATCTGTAGTGAGAGATATCGTCACGTAGTGAGAAGCTTAAAAAGCAGATCTCTTTATGAAGAAGCTTTATGGAAAGCAGATTCCCCATTTGATTCTGGGCAAGCTAGAATTAGCAGATGCCCTGTTAAATAAAAGATGCAGTTTCGTTGATAGTCAGAATATTAATTCGTTCTTTTATTCAATTGTTCTAGCTTATTTATACAAAATGTCAATATGGTAATCAATCGTTAATTATTACAATGCACATTAATACATGTTAAAGCTAAATCGCTTACTTGCACTTATGTGCTTAACTCCGCCAGAAAGATGTGTGAAAGATGTACTTGACCCGTATTACGCTGGTTGCAAAAAGGTAAACAAACGCATGCAAACAATTACAGTCACTTCTTTAGGTTATGACACAGATTTGGTTTAGCGTATGTTTTTGCTTAATTGCAATAATGCAATCGATCGCATTTATTGTGATTGATTAATTTTGGGTCAATTGAATATTGCAAAGGTGCAGAATGTGAAATTGTTGTGCAAATTCACATCACAAATTAATCAAAGCATGGAATTTATTTCTTGTATTAATTCATTGATTAAATGAAAATGTTATGAGCTCACTATGCGATTATTACAAATATTGTGATATCATGAGCTCATTATTGTATGATTATTGATTGGCTTTTTATGATTATCGAATGCAAATATTATGTGATCATCATTACACAATAAAGCGTCTTATATTGTAATATTTTACCTCATTTGGATAAAGCAACTAGCATTATTATATATGTATGTACTTGGATTTCTGGCGACCATAAGTTCAATTTAATTTAATTTATTTGGTATATTCCAAATATTCAAATATAGCATATTTTGTTTCGGTAAATCGCATAACTAAATATTTCCTGCCAGTGAAGTTCTCACAATGTATCTTATCTTAACTTGACAAGCTAAGATGTAATGTGAAGATAAAATTCATTGCGAAGCCCTTTTTATCTGCTGATGTTTGAATATACATACATTATAAGCTGCAACCGTATTAAAAAATTGCTTTGTAAGTTTTTTTCCTCCCAATATAGCCAATTTTAATTTTCATATAACAACTTATAATACATTTCACAAAATTTATATACCTACATATCATCGGTTTGCAAGCGAAACACACTTAGTCAAAAATGTTGAATTCGAGAAAATGAAGATTGAACATTTTTTGTTACTATAGTTGCCAATATCTCGTCTTATGACATATGTATATATCGCAATAAATAATGAATGCAGTGAAATATCTAGAATAGATCATTCCTTTCAAATGCAATTTTTTTTTAGGTAATATTTGTCATTTGGACAGTTTAGTGAGAGTAAGACCTTGACTTAATGTATTCTACTTGCCAATCTTGACTTAGTTTGTTTTAGGTGTGGTAAATAGTGCATAAAATGAGACATAATTTCATTTGATGCATTTTTCCTGTAAACTTAATCACTTTTAAACAGTTAATCGAATTCAATGAGATCCATCAGGTTAGAAAAAAAACTCCGAAGAAAAATAAGAATTCATTTTATTCATTTAAAGGAAAAAGTAAAAAGAAATCCAAGAGCCGTTCGCTAAATTATTCTTCATCAGAATCTGATGAAGCAGGCTCGGCTGTTGTATCATTAATATTAGAAGAATTGATACCATGCATGAAGGGCTTGAGGTATGATATTTTTCCTACACAATGTAAGGGATCTTTTTTTTTGCTGTGCTAAAAGCTAACCTGTGTGAGTACAATTTATGTAATTCTAACATATGTTTTATTTTTTTATTTTTTGTTTTCCTTTGAGGCCCAATATAAATTTTAAGGTATGCATTCTGCAATTCATACTTATATTGTATAACATCAGACAGCTCCTTTTCGTACCTGAAAATTTTAACTTTCAACCAGTTCACAGTGTTACCATTTTCATTAGTTTTTTTATTATAAACTGTAGCTTGAACAAGTCTTTTGAAATCCATAAATTCATTATATAAAATTTCTTTCGTTTGGTAGGCCATTTTATTACCCTTTTTGTTTGAACGGGCCGTTTTGAAAACGTTTTCGTATTCATGGAAACTAAAAATGTCCACGTTTTTTCTGGCAGATTCGATAGCGCTATGCATGGAATCCATTTTCATGAAAGAGTGTGCGCTTTCCATAAATTTCTGTTCAATTATCTTCAGACTGCTATGGTTTTTTAAAAGATGCAATAACATGACTGAAATCTGTACGTTTCGATTTTGTCCACCGCAAGTATCCGAAAAGATGGTAAGATGTGTTATAGCTGGCGACATGGTATTGATATACATAGACAAACAAGTTCCGATTTCACAACTTCCACGCTTTCCACTCATTTCTGTCCAAAAATAACAAAAAGCATTGTTAGGCGGAGCAGCCTCATAAACGGTGAAATTAAACAAATTAATTTTCCGTAAATAGTACACAAGCTAACCTTTGATGCAGGGATTTGAAGAACACTTTGTAAATCGCAGGAGATGGACAGAAAACTTTTTTCTTTTTTTTTGCTCTTTCCTTATCAGTTTCCTTTTCCGCCATTGCAGCATCTTTTCTTTCTTGGTGTTTCTTGTATTTTTCTTCTAGCATGCCCTTCTGTTCCGCCGGAGCTTTCTCATATTCTTTACAAGTTACACACTGATCCTTTTTCGGTTTGAAAAAGGACAAATTAATTTCATTGCAGAAAATTCTTCTGTACGTAATTAGACTTACTGATGGTTCATCGTTTTCGTAACATTGTTCTTTGTATAAATAGTACATTTTAGTAATATTTAGAGTCGGATCCAGGCACAATCTCTTGGTAGATTTCCGAGTATAGTGACTTTCAACCACGGGAAAGCTTTGTATATGTTCTTTTACTTTTCTCCTAATTTCCTCCGGGGTTTTTTTCGGAGGTACATGCCGACCTAAACGCATTTATTATGGGTATATTTTATATTGCTAAAGTCTTACAGAAAAATTGTTGGCACACTTGATTTCTGTTTCCGTTTTTATTGAACGTATACTTTTTTGCATTTGCTCGTATCTTGCTACTCTCCCCATTTCGGGAGGCGTGCGAGTTTTTGGTTCACTTGAAGCTACATTTAACAATATGAAATCCTTTTGTCTCTCAAATGAGGACTTCCAAAACGATCTACATAATAATTCTCTTTCAGCATATGAAAATCGCTGCTTGTTTTTTCCCTTTCGAATTTCGGTAAGACCGGCATTCTTTTCTATTATTGTTTTGATTATTTCTTTTCCAAGAACATGGATTTTATTTCTTCCACCTTCTACGCATGTGGCTCCTTTCAAGGTTTTTTCCACCCAAAGCTTCTGACTCAGTCGCTGTATCAGGCTCGCTATTATTAATCGATGGTGTCCAGTTTTTATCCTTGCAGGAGTCATCGGATCCAAAATCGATATTATCTGCCTCAGCTTCTGTTTGGGCTTGATGTTCAATGAAATCGAGGTTGAAATCGACGGAGTCAGAAACAACATTAGTTTCATTATGCTCTAAATATGAATCAGAGACGTAGTCGGATTTTAGTAGTTTTTTATTATTTTTTATATATATGGTATTAATTAAAATATTAAAAAAATGTCGCACCTTGTATGCTTTGTTTAACTGGAGCTTGTGTGGTGAACGTCTTCTCACCCTCATCATCCTGTGGTGTATCAGACGATGCAACATTTTTTGGTCCTATCGGAACAGCGACCGCTAAGTATTATTGCAAAAATAAATAGAATTTACCAATCAATAAGGCAAACATTAAAATAACTTACCGGATTTTTTTACAAGTGCAAGAATTTTATCCACTCTTCTCATTTTTAACCACTTCACACTTATTTCACAAAAATATAAATGACAAATCGCTAAAATATAAAAGTAAAATTTTCCGTCTGACCAGCCTACTTTGTTCACGCAATAAATTAAAGAACGCATAGAGTAAATATCATTATTTCTATATTACTCTATCATTATTTCTTTCTCCGTAAAACTATTGCGTAGCAGTCAAGCACAAGAATAATCATGAAATATCGATAAGCGAGAAGAAACACGTACAAAATAAATTACATTAAGTCAGACAAAGTCATCGTAACCGGCACTGCTTACCAGGATAAATGCACTAATCATTTAATGTATTTTACTTGCAAGAAATGTGGACTTTTGAACTTAATTACAAAAGACTAAATTGGATAACGACGCAGCATGACATTCTAGGACTTCGTGGGTTTTAGCAATAAAAAGAACAAAAGTAACTCTTTAAGAAGCTATTATTAAGTCAAAATCCCAAAAATTGACTTAGTGTGTTTTGCTTGTAAACCGACGATATTTGGTCGTTGTCGACTTCCATTTCTCTTACATACATATATGGTATGCTCATTTAGAGAGGAAAAAGTTTGATGAAATTTATTACTTTCATAACTTGCAGTGTTTATGTTCCTTTAAAGGTTCGCGTACATTTGATTTAAATGAAAAAAAATTGTTCACATTGCCTCAAGATAAAAGATAAAAGATACAAGATACAAGATAAAAGAGACAAGGATACTGCATTCACTACACTTTATAATTTTTCCAACCATTTTGACGACGCTCGTAGCCAGCTGCTAATATATCCTACGTCATTACTTTGAAAATCTTCAAAATCAAAATTATCTCTTGCATCTAATAGCAGGTTCATACCATCTTTTTGTACTGACACCGTTCTGGATGACACTTTCAATATATTTCAGGTGTCAATATCTTGTACATTTTCTGTCGAACTTTTAATTTGGGCATGCGTCGGTAATTTTTTAAAAGCCGTTATAAATTATCGCGCAATAGGATTATTGTTTCAACCTGATTTGCTTCGTATAGCAAAAAAGAACAGTTGTAAATGATCTTGTCTCAATATCAGAATATATTTTAACGAGTTCATAGTAATGCATAAGTCAATATATAACGATTTTAGTATCTCTCTTTCTTTGAAATCCTACATTAATCCTTGTTTTATAAATTAAATTGCGTTGAGAGGTTTTAAGAGTTTAATGTGAACAATCTCCTCTAAGCGTTGAGCGTTCTTCCTTACGTTTAATGAAGATTTGGTACCCTTCCCATAGGGGTTTCGCGAATTTAAACAGTCAAACGCAATATCCATTATTCGTAAAAATTCAACGGTCACTTACGTTAACTAAACTCTGGGAGCTGTAGATCAACATTGCAAAATTAAATTGGGTCGGCCATATTTGAACTTATTAATTGAGCAGCGTACTTTACTTTTATTTTATTTTATTATTTTTCATGCTATGTGACACTTAAAGTTTATTGTCAAGTTTTATGTTTTCTGTTTCCTGTATTTCTTGGAGGAATTTTATACATTTCCTATGATGATCAGCAATTGTCTAAAGATGACTACTAGCGTAAAGCTTGATTCTGCTGATCTGAGGGCAGCTAATCGGCTGGAGCTCTTATGTTAAACGGAGTAGTTAATAAAACTAAACTCCTATAGGCAGACGGAGCAGCTAAGGAGCTTAACTCCTATGGTTGGTGGAAGTAGCTGAAAAGCTTAATTCCTATACTGGGAAGAAAGTAGCTAACTCCTATTGAAAAATCACCGAGTGAAAGAATAAGTATATCCACGATGATACTGTAAGATACTCTGTGGTACTCTGTAATGTGTCTTTCTTGAAAATTACATCTTATTTAAACTTAAAATTAGCTTAACTTTAACATATCATATAATTCCAGGGTTCAATAATATCGACACAAAAATGCAGGTCATGACAAAATTGCAAATTGTAAAAGAATTGCAATTCATGACGCAATTGCTATTGATTACTGGAGAATGTGCTTGTTTGCATTTTTGTGGCGATGTTTGCTTGACCCAATTCCTGCATTCCAAATCTATGAAGGCTCTCAGTTTAATTCCACTGGCGTTGGACCCGGGTGCACGTGTTGGATTTATGTCCAAACCTTCAGCATCTTAAGCAGCTTACCTTAAATGGCTTTCCCACTCTTTCTCTCAACATCTGTGATCCTACAAACTGCTTGTTGAAGGTCGGTTGGCTGAGTCTACTCGTACCGGTGGTTATTAGTCCACGGTTAATTTCCTGGTCAGCAACCCTTCATATGTTTTTTTTTATTTAACAGGTCTACTAGAGTTCCACACCTTGACGGCGGCTAGCACTGTAATGAGATTACGATCCCCTAAACTTCATATTATATACTTCATTGCGGTTTCGTTGCTTAAACCCCCACGCTTAGCTAAGGCTAAGACCTCGTACAAATATGTTTTGATGGGGTCCCTTACTTTTCTCCTTCGACTCATTAATTTAGCGTGGATCCACTTGATTAAATCGACCCGAAACTTTTCCTACGTCTCACCAGCTGAGTCACGGCTTTGATACCAAAATTTCGCTGATTCCTGCGATCTCAATGAAGCATACAAGAGCGTGGTTAAATCGTTCTACCCATAGATTGATCACAGGTTCTCAATGTGTGCCACCCATTCAATAGCCGAAAAACTATTCAAATTTCCGGGGCTAAATTCAGGAATCAATCCAGTTAGTTCCGCGATCCCCATTTGCATACCAACCGGATGCTTTTCCGACAGTGAATGCAACTTTGCTTCGTTCATAGCACCATAACTGCCTAACATATTGTCAACCCTATTGATTGATACTGTCGAACCTCTATAAGGTTTTTATCGACGTTTTTTACTGCTACCGCTAACACTCATGATTAAAATTAATTTCGACTTAAAACTAGAATAAAACAACCACTTCTGATTTAAAGAATGAAATTCTCATAAACGAACATGTCATACATATTTTAATTCTACGATTTAATTTTAATTTCACGATCCCCTCCTGAAATTCAATGTAACAAAACAACCACTTTTAATTTAAAAATAGAATTCTCACAGACGAACGTGTCGTGTATAACTTAATTATATGATTCACCCTTAACTTCGTGATACCTTCCTGAAACTCAATAGAAATGAAAGTAAAACAACCACTTTTAGGTTGGATAGAATTGAGGTTCGGTTACATAGCTGAACCTTGAGCTCCGCAATCACAAAACAATTTGCTCGGTCCTGGGAATTTAAATTATGAACTGAAAAGTATGCTGTAGGTATTTTCCACGAACTGTTAATTGACACTACCATAAATACATATGATTCTGTAGCTTCAACGTCTTCTTCGCCCAAGTTTTGGAATCCCAAGTTCACATAACCCCTATTTTATTGTCGCCAACTAGCTCTATTCGCTTCATTATAGACATTTCATCAATTACTAACGAGCATAAATTTTCCTTTTGTTGCTCCTTCATTATTTTAGTCTTCGCTTTTAGAGTATTGAAAGCTTCTTGTACGGAACCTGGTTCACAGTCAACACTTGAGTACCACTTTCTAATTGTAGCTGGATGAGACAAAGTAATGTCCTTATGTAAAGTAACGTAATCAGATGCTTTTACGGAATAAAAATGCAATGTGTATGGAAAATATTTTGAATATTCGTCTGAATAGAACTTTCCCTTGTTTGTACCATGGACGATATTTTTAAACAAAGCCTATTTGTTCTAAGTGATCGTAAATTACGCTATCAATTTTATTTCTTCTCTTGAGTTCCGTTAGAAAATTTTTCAAATTATTCCATTTTATCTTTTTTTTTCAAATTTCGTAATTTGTCATTTTTCTTTTGTAGCGCATATAAGAACTTAGCAAATATAAGGACCTTTTTTGCGTCAAATAATCTTTGTTGCTGCTTTATGGTATAATATTTGTGTCCCTTGAATTAGAATTGGAGCCGGATGTTGCACAAATACTTAGAGCACTTATGCTTGAAGAAAATTTTTGTTTGTCTATTTTCTTCGCTATCTTTCATTGTTATAGGATTTTCTTTACTTAAACTGTTAGATGCAATTTTTGAACTAAGTTTTCATATATTTTTGAATTTTCTGCTTTATTGTCGTCATTACTATCTGCCTTTTTTTGTATTTCATTTGTCGTATTTTCTGGAAACTTAATCACTACGGGATATTTCAGTAATAACACACGAATTTATTTTACTAATTCCTTTATTCATTAACTAAATGTTTTCTCAAAAAGCGTGAGCAGTTCTTTGCTGGTATCATCTAAGTATAGCTTGACACCCGATACCACCGTCCAGCGATCACTTAATTAAACACACAACTGACCACCTCCAGTCAGTCGTGCTCCTCGTTAACTTATCAAAATGGTTTTTAGAAATTGTTCTTTTGGTTATCCCAGTTGTTATGGGGCTTGTTTTGAGTGAGGCCTGTCAGATGGAAGTCACAGCTCACTCCATGGTAGCTATGCTGGCAGGCTGGCACGCTAGCACCTCGACTAAGTGCAGAGAGTATGGGGTGGGTTAATAACACAAAACCTGCACTACCACGGACCATGAACAAAAGATAATCGTGCCAATGAACGAAGCGAGACGGGGATTACCAAACTGGAAACACACTTTTAATCCTGAGGGGACTGTACACAACACTCACCCTAAGATAGTCCTGAAGATCGGATGACGTGATCCTCCTGCCTTCCCCGGCCTCCCATGACATCGCTGGCATCTGGTTGGTGGTGTCCTTTTGATCCTGTAAATAGAGGGAGAGCTCCGGCAGGGAGTAGAGAGAAAATACCGGTTTTAACACTTTGTCGCAACGCCGGTTGACTCCTACGACGTTGGAATCTACTTAAATATGGGGGAGTGAAAAGGAAACACAATGTTCATTACAATTCACTTATTACACTTTATTACAAAAACCAAAAGAGTTCACGTTTAAAAACAATATAAGGACAATTCCTTTCTTTAATAATATTAACTTAATTATCACGAATTTAGTTGGTAGCTCACAACTAATCACATCTGCGTCTAAGTATATCTGCGTCTAACCACTGACTGACAATTCTCAAACTCCCTACTACATTCAAATTAAGCTTTACAGCTGTACAGTGGCGCAACAAACCTTATTTGTACATCGCGCCAGTGGCGTATCAAAATTTATTAATAGTATTTTGTTATTTTATTTAAGGCGAAACGCGCCCGCTACATTACTCCCCCTCCAGCCGTAGGCGATATATTTGTCTAATTTCTGTTACTTGAAACGTACGTGTTTATTCTTTGTCTTTTGGTTTCAAACGATCTATAGAAATTGAGCTGTTTCTACCATTCATGTTAATGACGAAATATTTTCTAAATTTTCGTATTACCTCGAATGGACCTTGGTACGGCGCTCTTAAACTAGGTTTAACTGAGTCTATTCTAACGAAAACTTTATTGCATTTATCGAGCTCGTTTGGTATAAATACAGGTGTTTTGCTAGAGCGAGTTGCTGTTGGTTTCAGTTTTTTCATGTCATTTTTAAGTTTGGTTACAAAATCAGCTTGATGTTCTGAATTTGTACTCTCTTCTAGTGAGACGAATTCGGCTGGTAACCTTAAGGTTTGGCCGTATATCAGCTCTGCAGAAGAGCATTTGAGTTCTTCTCTATAAGCTGCTCTGATACCTAGGAGGACAATGGGTAGATGAGTACTCCACCGACTATTGTCTTCATAACATTCCAATGAACTTTTCAGTTGTCTGTGCAGTCGTTCTACCATACCGTTAGCTTGTGGGTGGTATGTGGTAGTATGAATGCGATGTGTTCCTAGTAGCTTCGTCACTTGATTAAATAGTTTGCTTTCAAATTGAGTTCCTTGGTCCGTGGTGACCATTGACGGTACACCGAACCTAGGGATATATTCGTAGACAAATGTTGATGCAACTGTTGCTGCAATTATGTCTCGTATAGGGTAAGCCTCAGGCCATCTCGTATATCTATCTACTATTGTTAGAACGTACGAGAATCCGTTCGAGCTTTCTAAAGGACCTACCAAATCCATATGAATATGTTCGAAGCGAGCGCTTGGAAGGTTGAACTTTCCGATTGGGGACTTGGTGTGTCGATGGATTTTGATACGCTGACAAGGAATGCATGATTGTGTCCAGCGTTTAATATCCGAATTCATACCAGGCCAAAAATACCTGTTTGAAACAATCTTTCTCGAACCTCCAATACCAGGGTGAGCAATTGTGTGCAAGGAATTGAAAACTAACTTGCGTAATTTCTGTGGTATGTATGGTCGAACTGCCTTAGTGGTTTCACACCAAACCGTTTTACTGGCGTTTGGGTATAATTTTTGCTCTAATTGGAATGTTGAGTTTTTGGCTCTAGTACCGGAAAGTAGTTGTTGGAGTTCCTCGTCGGTCTCCTGTTCTGTAATCAGGGTTTTTAATGGAAAAATATCTGAAGCTAAGCTAGAGACCTCTTCGGTTCTTGATAATGTGGCGGCTACAACGTTTTCTTTCCCTTTGATGTGACGTATGTCAGCTGTAAATTGTGACACGTAGTCTAGATGTCTGCTTTGTCGCGGACTTCTCTCAGTCTTTGTGTGTAGGGCCTTTGTAAGCGGTTTATGGTCTGTGAATATTGAAAATTCACGACCTTCCAGAAAATATCTGAAATGTTTCACAGATAGGTACATGGCTAAGAGCTCGCGATCAAAGGCCGAATATTTTGTTTCTGCAAGATTTAACTTCTTCGAAAAAAGCGAGAGGCTCCCACTGCTTGTCAGCTAACTGTTCCAAAACTCCACCAACTGCTATATTTGAAGCATCAACTGTAAGTTTTAGTTGCGTTTCTTCCAATGGGTGGACTAACATGGTAGCAGAAGAAAGCGCGGACTTGATTTTCTCGTAACTGCCGTTATATTGATCTGACCAAGTAAATTTTCTTTTAGATTTACCAGAGTTGGTCGTTGCTTTTGGCAGCTCGTATAGAGGGCACAATAACTCTGCTAGGTTTTTAATAAATCGATGGTAATACTTAACATGCCTATAAAGCGTTGGACTTGACGGACGCTAGTCGGTGTGGGAAAGTTTGCGATGGCCTTCACCCGGTTTTCTGAAGGTTGTATACCATCTTTATTAATCTTATGACTCAGAAAATCTAGTTGCTGTACTCCGAAGGTACATTTAGATGTTTTAATAGTAATTCCAAATTTATCTAGCCTCTCGAAGAGTATGTGGAGATGCTGCATGTGTTCCTCGTGGCTGCTACTTGCCACGAGAATGTCGTCCAGATATACAAACACAAAGTTCATGCCTCTCGTAACCTGATCCATGAACCGCTGAAATGTTTGAGCCGCGTTACGAAGAGCAAATGGCATACGCTCGAATTCAAACATTCCAAACGGTGTCGTTATGGCGGTCTTAAATATGTCCTCCGTGGCGACCGGTATCTGATGGTATGCTCGTATTAGGTCGATCTTGGAGAAGACAGTACATCCTCGGAGCTGAGCAGAAAAATTCTGAATATGGGGCACTGGATAGCGATCCGGCACCGTTACCGCGTTAAGTTTACGATAGTCGCCGCATGGACGCCAATCATTTGGGTCCTTTTTGGCTACCATGTGTAATGGTGAGGATGTGGGAGATGAAGAGGGTTGGCAAATGCCTGTTTGGACCATGTATTCGAACTCGTTGTACGCGATCCTATGTTTCACAAGATCTAATCTTCGTGGTCGTGCTACCGGAAGGTGTCCCTGTGTGACAATATGATGAGCGACTGTGTGCTTCATCGGTAAGGAGTAGTTTGGGGGTTGGGTGAGGGCGGGATACGTCCTCAGTAAGATGTCGTACTCTTCACTCACTGAAAAGAGTTTGGATGTGACATCGAATGTTTTGATAACAATTCCGCTCGATGAAACTTGAGTTGTTGTGTCTATAAGCCTTTTGCGCTTAATATCCACAAGTAGGTTTTGTTTCGATAAGAAGTCTGCGCCTAATATAGGTCTATTTACATTAGCTATCAAGAAAGGAAATGCGAAAGGTCGTCTCAATCCCCGATCAATTTTTAATAATTTCGTACCAAAAGTATCGATTGAGATACCATTTGCAGCCGATAAATGAAATTCTGGACTTTTGGATATGTTTGTGTAACGAATGATGTTTGTATTACCGATACGTCGGCTCCCGTATCTATCAAGAAATTTAATCCTGTTATACGACATCTAATAAAAAGGCGGCTTGAGCTTAGAGACTGGACGTTAGCCGCGGCAACATTCAGTCCTGTATGTTTGTTGGATATTTGTTTGTACTTTCACTATTACTGAAAGAACATGGGTTATTGATGTTTTTTGCCTGCGTCCCGAATTTTTGGTGGTACCAGCAGACTTTATCCTGAACATTAATTTTGTTAGTATTTCGCGACAGAGATCGTCTTTTATTAAATGCACTATCGTATCTCCTGCGGCCTTGCATTGTCATACGATTAAAGGCTTGTGTTAATTCGTTCAGCTCGAAACGAGTTTGAGCTAACGTTTTCTCAATTGCTTTGCACCGAGAACACTGTTCGAGCTCTTTGTTTGTTTTGTTTTGAATGGAGCTTATGTTTGGTATCTGGGCTACTTCCCATATTTTATCCGCAAGCTCTAGTTGTTTAGTGAAAACCTGACCAGACGCTACAGCTAGTGGGATGGTTAACGATGGAGGCAATTTCCTTTCCCATAACGATTGGATTAAGTTTTCATCTATACTTGAAATAGACCCAGCCATGTTTTGCATATGGCGATATAGGTCTGATGGTTTTCTATCACCAAGATCTTCCGCTGAAAGCAATTGCTCCAGGCGTTTTTGTTCCGAAAGGGAATATCTCTTAATAAGAGTGTCCTTCAAATTAATATATTTATCTGTATCGGTTGGTTCATTTAAGATGTCAATAATTGAATTTATCGCCTCGACCGGAAGGGATGCAACAACATGTGCGAATTTAGTATCATCTCTACTGATACTTTTACTTTGAATTGCGCCTCTGCTGCTATAAACCATGCTGCAGGGGCTTTTTCCCAAAAAATAGGAAGTTTAATATTACACAACTCGAATTTTGCTTCTTCGTTTGAAGAGTTGACTTTTCCGTTGTCTGAATTCGGCATTTTATTTGCAGTCGTTGTTAAATTTATGACTTTCATATAAAGGGTTTTTCATTAAAAGCGCTCGAACTTTGAAATGAAATAAAACAACCTGTTTAAGTGATATTACCACAATTTTTATTACATTTTAAAGAATATTTAGTGACATTATGTGTGAAAAATAATATCAGCCAAATGGCCACCACGACCCCGCTGTAGATGGTGTATTCTGGTGGACCAATTTTGGAGGACGTCTTCGCATAAATGGGGCTCAATTTCACGAAGAACGCGAGTTATGTTGGCCTTTAGGGCAGAAATTGACTGTGGTTTATCTGCGTACACTAGAGATTTCACGTAGCCCCACAGAAAGTAATCGAGCTGTGTTAAGTCACACGATCTCGGCGGCCAGTTGATGTCGCCACCACGCGAGATGACGAAGCCCTCGAACTTCTCATTCAATAAATTTAATGTTTCATGTGCTGTATGGCAAGTGGCGCCGTCCTGTTGGAACCACATGTTTGTAAGATCCATACCACCTACCCTAGGCCACAAAAAAATTGTTATCATTGTCCGATATCGGTCACCATAGACAGTGAGCGCGGCTCCTTGCGCATCTTCGAAGAAATAAGGGCCGATAATACCGCCGGACCAAAATCCACACCAAACAGTTACTTTTTCGGAGTGTAAAGGCACCTGATGAATCACCCGCGGATTTTCATCGCACCAAATCCGGCGATTTTGTTTGTTAACAAAGCCGCTTATCCAGAAATGAGCCTCATCAGTGAAGATGATTTTTTTTGCAAAAGCAGGATCAGTTGCCAGATGCTCTAACGCCCAATCAGCGAATACACGGCGCTGCCTGTGGTCATTGGGTTTTAGCTCTTGAGTTAATTGAACTTTATATGGATGAAAACCCAAATCTCGGCGCAAAATCCGCCATGTTGATGTCGCAGAAAGACCCAGTTCTTGCGCACGACGCGGAATGGACTGTCTGGGGTTTTCTCGCACACTTTCTCGAACGGCAACAATATTCTCCAACGATCTTGCGTTTCTTTGACTTACAGGAACTGCTTCATCGATCACCGACCCGATTGACTCAAATTTTTTTATCAAACGACGGATTGTGGACTCTGCAGGACGGCCATGAGCGCCATAAATTGGACGCAACGCACGGAACGTTAGGCGAATAGAGCACTGGTTTTGAAAATAAATTTTAACAATTTCTACGCGTTGTTGAAGCGTGTAGCGTTCCATGATGAAATGCCACGACTAAATATGTATTCATGCCAAATTTGACAGCTAACGCATTACCAAGATGGCCGCTATGCGCTCTCCAAGTTCGAGCGTCCCTATTGAAAAACCCGTTATATATATGAAATCTTGGAAAGTGAATTTAATGTTACTAAGTATAGTATGTGCACAAATAAGGTTTGTTTTACAAGAATAATCTAAATTTTAAACTCGTCTGATGAGTTTCACAAATTTCGTTATAAGTATGTTAATGAAATGTTCGAAATTATTTCCCGACAGAACGCACAATATAATTTAAAACCTTTTGTAGTTTCACACTGAATAATATATTAAATTCGATTTTGTTTCGCAGATAATTAAAAAGAAATTTTAGTTTCGAAAGTATGTTTCTACACTATAATTATAATAATATAATAAAACTAAATATAGATGCAGATAAAATATATATATATATACTTTAATTAATTTGCGTAAGGTTTTATTTAAATACGAAATACATATATATACCTATATATTGAAAATAATAAAATACTTGATGACTTCTGTGTTGAGAAGCGATGTCAAACTTCAATGTTGAGAATCGCTGATTACCAAAAATGTTTCCCCTTAGAACTTATGTTGAATATACTGTGCTTATGTTGAGCTTTTACTCCTTCCAGTGACAGCACAGTAGTAGTATATACTGCACGTTACACGTTTATGCTTGTGTGGTCGGATGAGTGATGAGGTAATGATGATGCCAGTACCTGCAGTGTCGATTGGTACGACAATGTGTGGTGATTTTTGTCCACTCTGTTTTTGAAATCATCATCCGTTCGTAGTGCTTCAATCAACGTTCGGTATGTGACAACATTATCTACACTTCTACCAATTTGCCAGATTTTGCTGCATCCATTAAATGCATTATGGACAATAATTCCACTAACAAACGATTTCGCGGGTGCATCGCATATGAAAGCCATTATTTTGAATTCAATTCTTTTTCCTAGCAAAATTAACCCATCACTTTTTAAATTTCTTACTTCATTGACAAAATCATGGAGGTACACGTCAATATTTGATGGTTTCTTCTTGCAAATATATGCTCCGATTAAAAAAACTTTTATTTCTTCTAGGTTCACTACATTTCCTAATATTGGCCATAAATTAAGAGTCGAACTTTTGTATAGAGGTAAACCATCTATGCCGATATTTAGAAGAACTTCATTGTAAGGAATTAAAATTTCCGAAACTTTCTCTAGCTGCTTTTTAATACCAAAGTGAAAGTATTCGCCGGGCGGCGCAGTCCTTGTTTGAATACGTTCTGAATTTTTCAGAACACTTTGTAAGGATCTCGGTACATTTAAATTTTCCAATTGTAGAATTTTTAAAAGAGCTACAAAACTCTCCCTTGATGGATTATATCGAATGTACCAGTCTCGCAAGTTGTCCGTTAAACTCTTATTTTCGTCGAAGCAATTTGCGGTTCCACTTGTAGTTGCCACATCTCTTTCACAGTTTTCTACATTGGCATTTTCCTCATTATTTTCCGCTTCCTCTAAGCTCAGTTCAAGTCTTTTCAACAGAATATCCCGTTCTTTTTTTATAATTCGTCGCAAATGACGTTTACTTATATGAATTTTTTTCATAACTACACAATTAATAAATATAAATATATTTCTTAAAATGTACTCACAATAATTTAAAAAGAACTTTTTATTTTATTTATTACAACAAAAACACTTAGAACAACACCTTTGCATGCACTCACTGTCAAATTTAAAGGATGACTAACGCTCAATTAACCTCCTACTACAGCGCCAGCGTGTTCAGATTTTAAGAATATGAGTCACGTACCTACATTGCCGACTTTATGCATGATTCGAGGCTCAAACTTTCATCGGTTGCTATTGTGAATATTTTCTTTGAATAATTCTTCGAAACAATATGGAACCGGTTCTCACTTTTCCTACTGGGAAGTTACTGCTGCTTGGTGGTGTGTGATCATCTGCTGCTCGGCGTGCGAACACTTTATATGGCTGGTGTGCTGTTTTATGTATACTAGCACGGATTAATTTACGTGCGCTTGATTCGTTTACTTGTTATGTGTAGATGGGTGAGGTACCAGACTATTTAATTGTGTGCGGGGAATATTGAAAAAGCAACTGGAACGTTAATATGATTGCAATGAACACTGCTGGATGTATGCCTTTCTCACTCTAGCACCCACGTTCTATGATATTGAGCACTTGTACCAACAATTTGATGTTAAAGTACCGCTAGATTATGAAATTCGCATGAAATTTTGCAAAAGGAAATGAAATTCCGTTTTTGATATGACACAAAAACAAAAATAATTATGTATTGTAGGTATCGGGGTCACCAATTATCGCAACGCCGCGCGCCGGTTGACTCCTACGACGTTGGAATCTAATTAAATATGGGGGAGTGAAAAGGAAACACAATGTTCAGTACAATTCACTTATTACACTTTATTACAAAAACCAAAAGAGTTCACGTTTAAAAACAATATAAGGACAATTCCTTTCTTTAATAATATTAACTTAATTAGAATTTAGTTGGTACCTCACAACTAATCACATCTGCGTCTAAGTATATCTGCGTCTAACCACTGACTGACTTATTCTCAAACTCCCTACTACATTCAAATTAAGCTTTAGTACAGTGGCGCAACAAACCTTATTTGTACATCGCGCCAGTGGCGTATCAAAGAACTCAAGAATAATTCCTTCTTTGATTACAATAATAAGAATAAAAAAAAACGAAACACTTTTCTAGTATTTTCTGTATTGCAATTAGTTTACAAGAGCTATAATGTATTTTTCCTTTTTTTTTGACGCAGCCTTGTTGATTTTCACTTTTGCAGCGCGAAGCACTTCGTCCAGTTCTTTATGGAATTCCATAAGTCCAAAATTGTTTCGTTTGAAGCTATCTGAAATTTGAATTGAAAATGATAAATTTATTTTAATTGACTAAAATACGGTACATTTACCGAAAAGGCGGGTACAAATGTTTTCATATGTGGTGAACTTCTGCTTCCCACGAACCGCACATTGTACAGGCATTGAACATTTTCATGCCCAAACATAGGCAAGAACACTTTCAAATATTTTGTTCCTTTCATCTGCAAAATCCACTGTTTCTGAAATGGTGAAAGCAGTTTAAATTGAAGTCATATATGAAAACTTTAAATTCAACTTACAAATTTATCCTGATTATCTGTGTTTAAAAGGAACTCCTCCAACCGGATAATTTCTTCATTTTCCTTGATAGAAAATTTGAATGGAAAGTTGCTCGGTGTACTTTTGTCTGATGTTAACAAGAAGTCACACAACCTTTTCATTATATTACCTTGTTTCAACATTCCTCTTTGGATTTGTGCGATTTGGTCCTTTTGTTGTTGCAAAAGAGTCTTGTTCAACCAACAAAGTGCCTTGTTTTTTCACCTTTTTTTCCTGCTGCTGTAACTTTTTAAGTATCACGTTACCTGAATATTGTATAGGTAATTATTTTCATTAAAAGTAATCAAGAACGTCTTTCAAAATCAACATACCGGTGTATAATGCAAATTGTCTGAACTCGGTTGCCTTCCAATACGATAGCTCATCAAAGCCTCTAGGATGTCTAGAGAACTAATTTGGAATATATGGTATCAAAATCAGCAACTTATGCGAAGCCATTTCGAGTACACTTCTGTCCAAACGTTTATTGTTGACTATCTTTTTCTTGAAGATGATGGTTAGGATCTTTCTCGTCACACCAAGGTCGAAAAGATGCATAGGTTCAATTGGAATTTGACTGACCATTTGAATGTCGCTCGAATGTAACACATTTTCACCGTGATAAGTTTTTAGTTTGCTCACGTAGTCATCATCATTATAAATTTCCAATTGCTGAAAAAAATATAACCTTTCTATACTTATGTATATTGGGCTACTTGTGCACATTTCATGCATCCTGTTAAAGAAGTATGTCCCTTGGTTTGACATATAAACGAAGGTGCTGGTGTATCACAACAGAAAGCATATATCGATAAACGTAGAATTCTGTTCTGAACTAGAATTCCTTCTTCACGTAATGTCAGCTATTCACCTGCCAAATCCTTAAGAAACTCGTTCGGATCATTTGGCTTCTTCTTCCCTGTATAGGTACCGATTAATATAACTTTGGAATCATAAAAATTGGTGATCAATCCCAAAATATGCCATATACATAATCCGGATGATTTTGACAATAGAAATCCATCGATTCCAATGTTAATAAAAATATTGTCGGGAAAATTGTCCTTATCGCCCAGTTCTTGAAGAACACTATTTTTGATACCAAAGTGGAAATATTCGCTGGGAGGAATTGGCCTAGTAATCAATACTCTCTTCGGTGTTCCTAGCAGAGTTCGTGCATCTCTCTGTTGGATGAATCCAGCGTTCCAAAGATCACCCAATAAAGATGTTAGAGCATTCTGCTTTATGTTGTATGAAACGCTCCACTGGGAAATAATCTCACTTAATGATTTCCCATTACATTCATTATTATTATCAGACATGAGCTCCTCCACATCTTCAAGTGCATTTAGATCAGGAACACTTTCATTGCAAACTCTTGGCATGTTTATATTTTCATTATTGATTCCATCAGAACATACATCACTTAAATTTCTTGTTGCAATTGCATCAATTTGCTTAATTAGATGCAATTCGGATCGCATTTGTAGTAAATCTGCAGCCACTAATCTTCTAAAATGTCTTGCCGAAACACCAGCAATTCTTTTTCCCCTTCTGGACATTATTTTAGGTATTCCACTTACCACTTAAACGATTTCCACTGTATTTAATATTCCTAAAATTCCACAAATCAAAAATACCTTCCAACAAGGTGAATAACTTTCACAGAAATGACTATGAAAATTGCGAAATAATTCGTTAATGCAAGAATGATACCAGGGATCAGAAAGACATCAATACAACATCAGTACCGCCATTCTAAAATTCTCCGATTTTCCCCTTAAAATTATGATGCTATAGCTATAATAACAGAATCATTGTATTGACTACAGGAACTGAATTGGCATTGATCCCACATCGATACCACTGATCATTTTCACTTTTTTACCCCAACCATAACAATCAATTCGTATTGATGGTGTGATTCATAAAATCTTCATTAAATCATCATTAGCGAATTGAAAGAATTAATGAAGGCTTATTGATGCTTGAGTATCGATCCAAAATGTTATCTGGGATTCTATTAACAGGCAGTCTTCTTTTCGGAGCTGTCAAAGAAGAATCTTCAGTTTCTCCTTAATTTTGAAACACTTCGCCATTTTATTCCAAAACGGCTCTGCTTGTACTTGGCATGGGTGTATATTGCAGGCTTTCAGCAACAGCTGCTGGGCATGCAATATGATCTCTGGAAAACAATTCCTCAAATTCTTCCATAAATGCAAATATAATCTGCGAAGCACCAGTTTTCTTGTTTTATCTTTAGCAGACGTATATATTTTTTTTATTTGTTGAAACTTGAACTTGCACTGATTGGCTGAATCATGGAAACCATTTCGTTTCATGCTTTGAGAAATTATTTCCCAGACAGCATCATTTTTAAACGACGTATTGTCGAATTTCTCCTTCTCCTCTTTGTAACAATGTATTAGAAATTTGACCTCATATTTTCGCCATATTATCTTACCTAAAAGTATGTTAAGCCTTTTGATACTCATAGGAGACAATGTTTTTTTTAATAGGGGAGAGAGGGGGAAGCAAATTCGTGGTTTTGTTAAGTTTTTGGGGTTGTCGATGCCGCCCTTAGATAATGTGGGTCCAGTCCTGGGCCTGTATCTGCAAATAAAATATAAAAGGCACGAAGGAAAACACTCCCGGGTTTAAAATAGAAAACTCAATTTATTATTTAATTCTGATCCACAAACGTTTTTAGATCTATACATTTTTTAATTTGGACTACTGAACCGAATGTTGGATGAAGCGCAACTGATGTTTTTTACTTCAAATTTTTTATCGTCTTTTTTGCTGTTTCAGCCATCTACGTCGCTCTCGCCGTTGCTCGACCACCAACCTCATAACTGTCTTATGTAATTTATGTTTGGTCAACATATCTCGTCTCAAGTGGTGTTTATGTTGCACTTACCCAGGCAATAATTTGGAGACATGTGCAAGTGATAATTTAAATTATTTAGGGCGCATGTGATTCGAGATATCTGCATAAATGCAGATATTGGATCAAATTGGGGTTGTAACAGTTTTAAAACCGTTAAATTAAAAATTAAGTCAATTCCCTGTACTATTGATTAGGTAAGGTATTTGCCTACAATGTCCAAACAAGGCTCTAAACCGTCCATTTCATCGTCATCAAGTTGAACACTTTCCATAGATTCATTTGAACTTGATTCAAACTTCATATTTTTCTTTCGTTTTTTTTTTGTTTGGTGTCTTTCTTTTTTCGACTTTCTTTTTTTTCTTGTTTTCCACTTTTGAGGTTTTGTTTACAGCGTTTGCTTTTTTTTCCTTATCAGCAGATTCAAAAATAGATTTCATTGGGGTGCTCGTCATTATTTCAGTGTGTTGTTTTCGTTTATTGATTGAAGGTGTTTTCAAAGGAATATGAGTAAGTTCACAGAAAAGTTGCTTGTTTACCTGTTTTATTGCAGCTGGTAGTCTAGAAGGTCCTGGAATTGATTCAGCATCCAGTGGAGTTAAAGCACGTGATGGATCAGACACTTGTGTTTTTCTTTCATTTATTTGTTTCTGATTAGCAAGATTTTCGTTTTCCTCTATATTGTGGCTGGTCGCTTTATTGGGGTTTTCCAGCTGTAGCGCTAAAAAGGCCCCCTTTGAGTTACTCTGGCGTGGACTCCTCTTTGGTGACGTTAGAATTTGATGCCAGTACCGATTCCTGACCACAAGTTCTCCGTGCACTTTTAAGGCTCACTCTATGAAGGATTTTATAGAGCATCTCTTCTTTTTTTCTTTTTCTTTTTTTCAAAGTTCAAGGATGCAAATTTTTATAAAACTTTTAATTTTTTCTCGACGCTTCTCTTTCAAAAAAATGACTACTTTCCTCCTCTATTTTTTTTTCTCACCGCTAAAATCTTCTTCTTTCTTTTTCACGAATTTTTCCGTACTCTGATCCAGCCTCTGATCGCTCCCTCTCATCAGACTGGCAGCACAATCGTCGTGTGACACAATGTGAGTACTGCTGCATCTGTCAGCGGCATACATGTAGCATACTGTTTCATGCAGCACGCTGCGACCATAACATCTTTTGTCGTACTTCAGTGACAATATATATATATATATATATATATATTTGTATTTTTATTCACCTCAACAAACCTTGCATTACGTAGAATGAACTGTAAATGACACTTCGCATTACAAATTAAAAAATATTATTTCGAATTTAAGCACTTTAACTTCTAAGACGTTGTACAATCTTCATTTACCATAGCTTAAAGTTTTTGCCACACCCTTGGAAGCAATTGACTAATTTGTCGTACTTTTAAGTGGCGTTTATTCATTGCATATTCATTTTAGTTCATTTTGTGGTTGATGAAAAGGGTAAATCAAAATGAATATGGTGAAAAGAAAAATTGGTAATTAAATAAATTACAAGTTTGCCCTTTATATTCCTTGTGCAATACTTGTAGCTGATGAAATTGATTTGCCTGATGAATCCTTGTACCTTTTTAAATAACAATAACAATTTCTCCTGATAACTCGATGAAAATTGCAAATGAGTGAGAAAAATGCTCGCACTTTGACAACTTGTTTGAGTAATTAAGAGCCATGAACACTGTCTGCTGTGTAGTTTATTTTTTATGGTCCTTTTAGAGAGAACCGCACCTTGGTCTCAGCCCTTCGCATATACGTACAAGGAATATGAACAGTTCGTCTCTTGTTATGGTTCTAATGTTTGAGTGATTGGTTTGGACGTGAAGTCCAGACTGCCAGCATGGGCTGACAGATCACTCAGTAACAGCGTTGACTGCAGGCCGGCACGCTAGCTTGCCTCAGCTATTGGCGGAGAGTGTGGGGTGGGTACCACGAAATACCTGCCGCTGTCACCTTACCATGAACAAAAAGAAATCGTGCCTGTCTTCCTGAAACGGAGACTCATAAAAAGGAAAGGCACACACTAGTCCTGAAGGGATCACGTACACCACTCACCTGAAGATGATCCTAAGGATCGGATGACCTGATCCATTGCCGCCCCGACCTCCCATGATATCCTGGCTACTCGGTTAAGATGTCCCTTTTATGTTTACCTGTATGGAGTAGAAAAGGAAACCTCGGGAGAGGGATAGTGAGAAGAAACAACCTAAGATTTACTCCATATTGGGATTTGTTTTAATTGATAACTATGTCACATATATACATTTCAAAAAAACTATTTTTTCTTTTCTTATAATCACCCCCGAAGCATTATCCAGGCTGTGAGAAATCTTATTAGTAGATTCGTGCTTATTTTCACCGCCGTAGTTTCTTTTTTTTTTTTTTTTTTTGTATACATTCCTTCTTATCCTAGACAGGAGCACCGACCAAATAAGTCTTGCTCGTAATGCAAGCCCTACGGAACGTCTCGAATATTGAAAGATTACAATTATAAAAAAAATCATCTGTTCGATGAATGGATCGTACTCCCAAAAGGCCTTCTGGGTTGTAGGATACAGATTAATCAATTAGTTGTGCATAAAACGCGTTAGCTCCCTTTGGGTTGCATTGGACATAGCTGTCTTGGGATTAATCTAGCGTGAAGTTAACTAAGCTTATGCGACTTTACAAAAGTGACAATTACAACCCTAGTTTTTACGATGCTTCCGAATTCAGAGTTTTTCATACTTAAAGGTTCCAAGTGATTTTACCCGAAACAGTAGAATCCTAACTTTTAACTATCGGTATGATATAAAAAAAATTTTACAGTTACTGTGATTTCATTACTGATATCGAAAATAGATGAATTTGACCTAAAGTCCGAAATTCGTTTTAAATTTCAAATAAAGATAAATTATTAGTAAATTTTATACAAATAGTAGGTACGTTAGACACGGCCCTGAACTGAGCACTACGCGTGCATGTGGACGTATCTTTCTATGTAAATTAGTCCTCCTGACAAAGTATATCTAGATTTATAATTAAATGTCGAATATAGCTAAATTATTTGCTTAATCTCTCAAAAATGATATACACACGGCACTGGACTGAGTACTATACGAGTATGTGGACGAAAAGTTATCCATTAGTCCTTGCGACGAAGTATATTTAAATTTCGAATCAACTTTCAAATAGATATAAATAATATTAGTTCATTTTTCTATAATAATATATTACATTACTGCACCGCACGGAGCCGAGCAGTACACGTGGATGTGGATGAATCTTTTGTCTAAATTGGTACTTACGAAGTCATGGTTTTATTCGTGGGATAAAGATAGTATTTTATTTTAAAACAACAATACACTTATCTGCGCATCTCCGTGGGCCACAATTTTCCTTGGTTTCCACCTTGTTCGTTTTTCCTTGTTCGGTGCCCACACAAACGTTCTCCAACTTTCATCGCTGATTTCTCTCGATTTCCATTCCTCTCGATTTTCTTCCTTTGGATTTTCTACTCTTTTTCTCTACCCTTAATACATTGTCGCCCAATGCGGCCCGTTTATATAAAGTTGCACCTCTTTAATTTCTGCTGTCTTTTCTAACTTATTTTTTTGTTGCTTTTCTCACCGCTGTCACACACTTAATGCCGATCCACCTCACTTCTCACTCAAAACATGCCGACCGTCCCTTTTCCGGCATTTTCCTTCCCCATTCTCTTGCGTTTCACCGCATTATGCCAGCTGTTCCGTTGACAGTCATGGGTAGGTAAGTGTCTGTACTATGACAAAGCTATGTTTACACCCGCGACCATAACACTCTGTTCATTCACTTTCTATCGTATGTAGTGTAATAAACTGAATAGTAGTACTATATATTTCTTAGAAAATTCAACTCGAGCTGCGTATACATGGAGTGGAACCCAAAACAGCTGTGTGATCAGCTGTGCCAGGAAAGTTGTTGTGCGTGTTTTGTGCTTTTCACACTTCAAAACCGTAGTATTTTGAGCCATGTCACTTTTGTTAATAAAAATGTCGTTTCCTATATTTCGAATTAAGATAGTCTTGTTTATCAAAATCTGAACAAGAAATTATTTTATTTTGAATTGTGCAACTTCAACTAATCAAGCTAAGTTCTGTGTGGGTCAGATACAAATAAAAACCATCACAAGTCGAAAAGGTTCATTTTATGGGTTATAAAGCTAAAATAACAAAGCTGACATTATTATTGTCTACCTCAAGATTACATTTTAAATATTGTACAGTCAGTCTTCAACCACAATATTCTACAACGTTAGAAACAATTTTTCCGTATTTCTGAAAAACGTAGTTTTTTTACTTGTATCACTTTTGTCGTAATTCAGCTTAAAATGGTTAAAATAAAATAATTTTTAAGGAAATCCGAAAAAAACAAATTTGAACACCTAGAGAGTTTATGTATGTATACATATATACATACGTAATCCCAATTACATACCTCCAAATGCAGTTTTATGTTCCTTTAAAAGAAATGAAAATGAAATTATGTTTTTTAAACTAAGAAAAAAAAAGAAAAAACATATATACGTACGAGTTGTAGGTACACAACGATTTCAGTTAGTTTAATTCTCAGGTAGGACTTTTTTAAAACTTATTCTCAATTTTTACTTTTAAGATAGATAATCAAAATGCCAGAGATTTTGTTCTTGGAATTTCCTAGAAATAATATTACGATGTAATATCAAATAACAATAAAATAGGTAGATATGTACATAAATGTATACTACTAACAACAACATTCAACAAGAAAAATCAATAATATAACATAAACTTTACGAGTAACGAAACACATTTGCATCCTACCGCCATAAAAATAAAAATTCGAAAACGCTGAAAAAAAATTGTTAAATCAAATCAAATACGCAAACTGAAATGATTAAAATCTCAAAAGAGTTCCACAATAATTAAGAATCGAACAAAAGAAAATTTACTAATTCAGTAGATACTAAGAGAGAAAAAGAAACGAGAAATCGGGAGAGTAAGGATAATTTTAATCAACAATTCAAGGAATTTGTTATTGAATAACATTTTTTTTTATAGCCAACCAAATCATTAGCCATGAACAGTTTATTTACTTCTTTTAATTTTATTATTATTTTTTTCTTAACATTTTTAAACCAATTCTTATGACATATCCAGTGATGCAATAGTTAACGAGAGTTGAACAGTTCCGAAGGCGGTAGGGGAGAATACCCGTTTTTGCCAAATTTTAACTGAATGAATAATTGTGTAATTTTATAAAATATTTAAATACATAAATGCATGCGATAGATATCCGCAATATAATATTTAGAAACATATCGTCATCTTTTGTAGATTTTTTATAATAAAAAATAAATAAAAAAACACAGAAGATTCTTCTACATTTGCCTGCGATACTGTTCGACTTAAACTTACCATGAAACCAGTAATTCCAAACAATTCCTGAACGACAAAATGTGTTTTTTTTTTAATGCATAATTACTATATACATAATGTGTATATATTTACATATATTAAATTAAGTTGTTTTATTTTTTAATTTGTATTACAATTATTGTCTGATTTAAGAATTTCCTTAAGCCATTAAGCCCACAATACGTACCCTTTGTAAAGTTGTAAGTGCGTGTGTGTATACGTTTTTGTTATTATCTCTCCAATTTTTTATTTAATTTTCTTTTTTTATTTCTTTTCTATTTTTCTTAGTTTTCTGCTTGTGAAAGAAACTATTCGAGTGTATTAGGTATTGTGTAACAAATTGAAAAAAACAAAAAATAAATCATAATATGTAGTTATTATTTTGTGAGAAATACATAAAAATAGTGAGATAGATAGAAAGAAAGGGAGAGAGAGCTATTTTATTTTTTAAATTTTATTTTCCCCGTTTTTTGGGAAACACAGCTGTAAATAGTAATTAAATTTTTATGATTATAATTATTTTTTAAAATATTTATTTTTAAGACTTGAACTTTATTTACTATTAGTTGTTATTGTAAAATTAAAAATGATTTTTAAGAAATTTATTTGAATTTTATTTTAGCTTTATACATTTTTTCATCCATATTATTCTAGAGTATAAAAAGTAAATAAATATGTAAAAAATTCTATTAAAGCAGCTTTAAGAAAGTTATTCTGACCAATTTCAAAACCAGCAAGACGAGCATCTGAGAGAAGGCTGGACAGAAAACGATTTAGATAGTGAGGAGATTTTTTAACAAAATTAAACTTACTGGTGACTGGGTAAAGTAAAGGTTATCTCAGAATGTTTTTCGTTTTTGTTTTTACCGTTACTCGCCAAACACAAATAGCGGGGGGAGACGACTGGTGTCAAACGCTTGACTGGTTTGTTTAGTTTAGTAGCGATAGATCATTTCACGGGACCGCAGCGAGCATTCTGTGTACGAGCGTTTTATAAAAACGAAGATTCTAACACTGTTGTCTGACATGTTTACCAGACCACTTTAATTTAACGACAATTTGAAATGTGCTCTACAATAAAACTTGAGATACTAGAAACATTTCTGAAGATCAGACGATTGTCTAGTATGTGGAATTGAAGCAACATAAAGGTCAAATACGAATTGTTACTGTAGTCCGAACTGGACAATTTAAATTTAACAATTATTTATGTTAACAGGAACATAAAATATTAGCAATTCTCCTACGAATGTGAAATATAATACCTCAAGAATATCACCTGTCAATAAATAATCTTTTTTCCTTGAAATACTGGCTGTTCTGATGAAAGTTGAACTATAATACTAGAAGTATATAATAAATCAACACAGTAGCTGCAATGCATAGGCAATTATACTCCGCCATATTAAAATATAGTTAATCTAAGGTAAGACTACAGATTCACAGTGGTAACGTATTTTAAAAATAAAAAACTGACCACAAACTTTTCTACGTAGAGCAAGTACTGTACCTGTGGGTAGTTACCAGATTAACCCTAGTATGGAGTTTGAGTAAAACAGTACGGAGTTCAGGTAAAAAGTCACATTTTCATACAAAAATTTTACTCAGGTCTTTACTAGTCCAGTATGGAGTTCACTGGTAAAAAGTACCATTTTTCTATTAGAAGATAGATGGCGTTTTGTTAGTCTCCGCTCATTTTACTGACCATTTTAATGTGCGGAGCATTAAAATGCTGGTAAAACTTTGACATTACTTTAATTGTGCACAAAGCGAGATTATATAGTCTTTCCCGTGTTTTTGGTTAACGACGATACACAGTTAGGCTTGCCGCAGCAACCATTTCGTCGTCGATATGATTATTTATATGCATTATAAATAATAATCAGTTCCGATTAATTGTGATTTTAACAGCTGTCACTTCGTTTTCTCAACATAAAACTTACGTCAACTTTTTACCAGCGTTAAAATGCTATTTTTTGGAGACCGCGTTAAATTTTACCAATACCCGAACTCTATACTAGGCTTTAGATCCGACCGTAATGTATGGAGATATTATACAATTTCAAGTAAGACTGTCTCAAACAGGTATAAAAGCGGTAAACGGCGCTCGACCTACCTTGGGTGAATATATTGTTAAATACTGAGATATACATACATATGTGTTATTTATTATACTATATTCAAGTTTTAAAGTTATGAAAAATATTTGTACGTTGACTTTGAAACAGCAGCTGCTTTGAAAAAGCAGTCGATGGCACTATGTAAGTACAAGAGAATACTTTTTGTCTGCATGTAAAATCCACTTTTTCTCAAAACAGCATTTTTGAAGCGGTGTTCAAGATATCTCGAAAACCGCTTATCCGATTGCTTTCAAATTTTGATCTCTTATTTAGGACATAATAAGGTCACGGATGGATGTAGGATTTTTTAATACGACGATTTTTTTTTATAACCGAAAAAATAATAATAATTTTTGCACATCCGCTATTTTGTAAAAAATAGTGCTGTTAACTAATGATCTCATAAAAATTGTTGATTACACCTCAAAACATCTTTTTTTCAACATCTCGGAAATTGCTTATAACTCGGCTACAAATCAATATTTTGTCTTGAAAAGATTACTAGAACTTCTTCAAATATGTGTTATTTTATTGAAAAAATACTGGTATGAGAAAAAATAAACCAGCCGTCAAAACAAGAATCATAGAAAATTCGATTTTTATTGCCTGGCTTCACAATTCCGGATAGGTTAGGTTAGTTGAGAGGGGTGCCGCAAGACAACTAGCCTGCATCACTTAGACCTCTAGTGGGTCCATTGTGCCCCTAGGCCTCATGGGATAACCTTTTCAAGCCGCCCCAAGATTCTTTATCTAGATCCATCCTGCTTTTCTCAGAAAACTCAGGATATACCTAAATTCTTTGTTTTGTAGCTCCCCCAGATTTGAAAAGAAGTAGCTACCCAGTAGCCTACTTCTTTTATTCATCAGAGCGGGGCATTCGCAAAACTCGTGTTGGATGGATTCGATTTCCTCCGAGTCCTTCAGCTCCTGCAGAAATCATTCGCCGCTATCCCCAGTCTTCTAGCATGGTCACCTATGGCCCAGTGACCCGTAAGGACCCCTACTAGATTCCTGGTGTTTGTTCAGCTGCCATCAAGCAGCTCCCTTGTCCTTTTCCTGTCATATGCAGGCCACAATTGCTCGCAATACAGCAGGTATCCCTGTTGGTCCATCGAAGGCTTGCCGTTTGATAGGCGCCCCTGATGATTTCCTCTTTTATAGCTCCGATTGGGTCCTCAACAAAAGCTACCGCTTCGGGGCTATCCAATTCAGAGCCTGTTTTGGCCAACTCATCAGCCATCTCGTTGCTAAGATATCCTTATGACCAGATATCATAGGGTCACCCTATGCCTTGTAGCCAATACCTCAAGGCTAGTCTTGCATAACTGACCCAATTTTGATTTTACCAGCACAGCAGCATCCAGGGCCTTGATGGCTGCCTGGCTATCAGTATATATGCGTATGTGCCGTGAGGGCGCTCTGCACATAGATACCAATGTTGCCGCCTTATAAATTGCTGCAAGTTCTACCTGAAAAACACTACATTTGTCAGGCAGTGTATAAGACTTGTGCCACTGTAGATCACTGGAGTACACTCCAACCCCTATGCCAGCACTTGTCTTGGAACCATCCGTAAAAATAGAAAGATCGGATGCCACGACCAACTCTTTCCCATCCCAGGCACTCTTTGTGAACATAATTGCATTGATACCCCAACCAAAAGTCAGGATTGGTATTTGGTAGTCTGCTTCTTCCCTGCAATAACTACAGTCTATTTTCTGGAGTATATTGGAGTGCCCAACACCCATCTCCATCCACCAACCCCCCGCCCACAGCCTGACAGCATTAATAGCCGCCACACCCAAAATATAACCCTTTCTGCGGTTTTTTCACTTTTTCTTAAGCATCTCCAGCGAAAATGGCTGAAAAAGGTCATTTCCAAAAGGCCTACTTTCTGGCTTTTATTAAACTTTTTCAGCCCTTTGCTGGATATGTTTTTGCAGAAAGGGTTACATTTTGGGTACAGAGTGTGATAGGAAAAAATTTATAGACCATTGGAAAGGTCCAACGATTATCTATCTACCAAAGTTAAACTCATCACACAGGGTGTAACGTTCAGAAGTTACATGATATCTATAAAAACCTACCCAAATATCTTAAAGTCCTGTTATCTCGGAAACCGTTCCTGTTATCTCGGAAACCGTTACGATTCCCCCCCCCCCCCCCGACCCCATACAATTTTTTGTTTGTCTAAGTATGACCTATCCGTAACCTTTGGGTGCCAGACCACATACGGGACACCCTGTATACATATAGAAGACTGTATACGAATTTGTGCAATCGAATCAAAAGTATAGTTTGCGGTGTACGCCGCTTCCAAGAGGACACTCCGACGAAATTGCTGCTCGCGGCTTGACAGCGATTACGTCATACGGTTCATCTGAAAAATGAAATAAACATATTTTTAGACATATAGGTTTACAGCATCTCGTATGGGAATGCCGATAAACAAAAAGAAATGTCGGACCAACGAATTTTATTTCCAATTTTCATGGAAAATGTTCATCGTACACAAAAAAAGTACTACGTGGTGTCATAGAGACTGGATTTTCGAACATTTTAATACTTTGCGCATGCAAATCGGATGTATAGTTTTTTTTTTATATGTTGTCAACCAGATTGAAAAACGTAGTTTCAAGAAAAACGCTTCAAAGGATAATTCAACATACAAACTAAAGTAAACGGTTTCTGTATCTCCGTCAATTTTACAATTTTCTTCAAAACATTTGGTGAGAGCATTCTTAACAAATGCATCTTTCAGAAAATAAAAAAGAAAATTTTTTACCGTAGTTTGGGCCTTAATTGAATGACGTTTATACCGAAAACGACCAAATCTTGCCAGCCTTTTAATCTCATCTCTTTTCCTTCAATACTATGAAGCAAGATTACTATGATTTATTACCGGGTAAACCCTATGCTTGTTCAATAAGGCTAGTTTTTAGATTCTCTGGCACAACAGCAAAAGCGAAAAATTGTTGTTTCTTATTCCATCACATAACACCTATTTGATTTGACAGAGTTTCAAGTCTTGGTTTTGACTCATCATCAGGTCTCAAATAGTGAAATTGAGTGCTTCAAAAAAACAAATGAAAAATGGAAAAATGACAAAAATAGAAAAAAAATATTTTTTTTTTTGTTAAATGGAAAAAAACTTTATACTCTTCAGTACCGTTTGGTTTCTGCCTACCGTAGACTATTTTTCATTTGTTTTTTCGAGTCACTCAATTTCATTATTAGGGACCTGTTGATGAGTCAAAACCATGACTTGAAACTTGCCACCGAAAATTAAATGGGTTTGGAATAACAAATAAAAATTCTTTTGGCTTGGCTGTTGTTTTTTGCAGATTTCCAGGGCTGGAAAGGAATAAAGTTTTTCACTAATATTCCCAGCAGTTCGGAACGAGAAGTGTCCGTCCACGTCATACGGTCAAGAATAAACAATTTAAACAAAAAGACTGCTCTAGTAGGTAGATCCCTCAGGAGTCAAACCAAATCATCTAATATCAGGGTTGATAGAGTGAAGTTTTGACTAAGTATATGTACTTATGTATGTAAGTAGCTTAAAATAGAATCCGAAAAATGAAAGAAAATGAAAGAATTGAGCATTAAATATGGATGGCCTTAGGAGAGGCAATACGTTCCAAGCTAATTATGGTATGCTATTATTATTCTATGTACTGCTTATCGTGCGCTGCTACTTCTAAGATTCTTGTTGTTGCAGTTGTCGTTTTGTTGCAAAAGTTGTTCATATTGCTACTATTGTAGTGGAATATGCTGATTTACTGTCCTTTTAAATGATATTAGATTATTGCTTGAGAGGTCGACTTATATTTCGGACAAGGTGCCTATTTATATTGGTAAATGTATGTACATCAGACTTCAGAGATATAACATGTGGATTTTATACTCTTTTAACTAGTTAGAACAGTTGGTGATCTAGTTGTTTACCGAACGGTGGGAAAGTTAAATTGTCTTAACCTACGAGAGTAGAAACAACTTACTCAAAATAAGTATACGCTAAATTATTCACATTTTAATTTTGATATTGATGAGCTCGAGATTAGTGTGTACAACTGCAAGCCACAGGTAACATCAGCACCGAAAGAAGAAGGAAGACAAAGATAATTTCCAAAATATATATCTTCAACAGAATCCGACAAGCAGTTGATTTTGGGACGAAATTCGTTACATGTTTTAAGTAAACAACTTGAGTTTGAATTGAGCGTATCCAGATAACATTAATCGTTTGTCAATTTTATTATTAATGTTGACTAATGTTGTCCAAAAATTGTTGATGATTTGAAAGAGTGCACAGTTCTCTCCACTATAAGATAATGATCATTGTAGAAACTATCAAGATATACTTTAATAAACCGTAAGACGTGATAGAAGAAAAAAACTTAATCAAACAAATAAAGAAACGCAAAATTAAATAAGAGGATACAACACCTAACTAAATAAAAAACACGGAGATTTCTAAAACTCGAATTGACAGAAAACTTTTTCTTCTTCTGATGTATTTGGATGTGGGGTGGAATACCTTGTTTCTAGTCATCAAAATTGAAAGGAGAAGAGTAATGAACAATAACCGTCAAACAGAATTTAAGTTGAGATGAATTCATTGGTGAGGCACGGTATACTTGAGAAAAATTTTACCACATCTATGGTCCGTCAAAACCGTCTTAACCAAATTCGGTTACGCTAGATATACACGCTAGGAAAAATTCCTATATGGAAAACATCAACTTTGAGTCAACATTTTGCGTGGTATATGACAAAAAACAGAAGATTTCTTCCCGCCAGAATCCATGAAATAGTATGCAGACTGCTCAAAAACTGGAAAATGAGTTGCGACTTGCGTATAATATAACCCTACGCTTACATGTCTAATTTGAAAAGCCTTAGATAAATTTATTGTATTCCACGTTAAAATACTGGCCATATAAGATTGTTCCAAAGATTGTATTTGCATACCTATCAGTGGCTGTACAATATACAGAGTGTCCCATACGTACCGCATTTCCTTCATACCCTGGATTCCTCACTAAATTTCGAGAAATACATTGTATGGGTGGAGAGCCGGAAAAAGCACGGTGTGGGCGGTAGGGGGGGTTTTGTGATCTTGGGTGCCTTTTATCCTAATACCATGTAACTTTCTTGTTATACATCCTATGAAGGTGACTTGTATTTCAGGTCATAGTAAACCCTCTACAGTTTCCAACAAATGCTCAACCACCTCTCTACCTCCTTTCCGTCGGCAGTTATAGGACGCTAAAGTAAAAAAATTGGAAATTTTGCAATTTCTTTTTCAATTTAAACGATTTTCCCGCCAAAAGGCAAGATAAGGATAGCACTTTCTTGCAAGATTTCGAGACCTCCGAATGTTAGCTTTCATTTGATCCCACATGTACCTACCTAAATGCTACCGTTTTTGAGATATTCCCGTTTTTATGATGCGTAATTTCATTAATTTTGCTAATTTGCGTGGAATTGCATAAAATTAGGCGCGATTTCTATTGTTAATTTCTCAAATAAATGGCAAGAAATAACAGAATTAACCTCATGTGAATTCCAAGGTATGAGAGCCACATTAGTCAAGAAATCGCTGATAAAATTACAGATCTGTTCTCGGTACATTTTGTCTTAAGGTATTACCTGAACAAAATCGCACAGGTTAAAGCAATGTTATTTCTGTTTAGAAGCTACTAAGGACTCTGATCAATAGGCGCTTAGCGTTGGCGAACTTTCTTACCGCCTAACCAACATGGAATACTAATCCCATTAAAGCCTTGGTGGAAAGTTATATACGCATTTATTGTTCTCGCTCATCGTTGTGCCCTATAGGTAATTGAAAAAGTTTTCCAACTTTCGACTATAATCCCGAGTGATACTTGTAAATATAGGTATGCCTGGGTGCGGATCACTGACATGTATATAAATGGAAAATGAACTGACTGATCTCCTGTTTCATGTGGCACCAGTTTTGATTTCAGAAAATATGCTACCAACTGTCGTAAACTGGCGCTATATTTAAATTATTTGGGAATTTACTTATATATGCATGTCAGTGGAATTTACCTGGATTTAGCGAATTTACTACAAAAGTATTTACGAGTATTTGTATTGTTAAATTTTAATTATGAGTCGAAGAAGTGTTATTCACAAGGCTGTTTTGGTAGTAAAGTTTTGATAACCAAGTTGCCAGTTCTGGAAATACCGACGAATCTCAAGCAATTTCTCGGTCACAATCGTTAAAGTTCAGTGGGAAAGTATGTTCTCACGGAAAGAGACAGGAATATGAAAGTGGTGCTATTTGCTTTCATGCATTTTTTGTTCACTGAACAGTCCGTTTATAAACGGATCCTTGACTATCACTGTAATCGAGTATATCCTATGCAGGCTAGATCTTTTGAATTCTAACTGACATTTCAAAATAAAAATTTTCGTTCGAGAGAGTTACTAAAAATTTTTTTAATAAGTGATTTACAGAAGAATTAAAATATTCAGTTAATGATAAATTAAAGATGAAAGATCAAGTATGTTCAGCAAGAGCTGAGATCCCTCAGAAAAAGACGGTTAGTAAAAAATCCAACAAATTTATGGTTAAGAAATTTGGAAAACTTACGAGGAATCCATTTCTAAATTACGTTCGTCAATTGCGATCGATTAAGAATTTCCGTAATATGAGAGAATTGTTAAAGGAAGCTGGAAACAATTGGAAAAGATTTAAAGAATGTGAGAAGAAAAAATACACCGATGAAGCGAATAAAGTGAAGTGTAACTCTGATACTAGTTCACCCGCGTTTTACACTCTGGGTGAACATACCTTGGGACGAACTCTTAGAAAAGATTTGGCTCGATTTAAGGCTCTTCTCGATGATGCTGTAGACGACAATGTACGGAAACACATGCTTTCCAGAAAAGTGTCCACACGTACGGAAGACGATATGTTTGATGAATGTTGATAGGCATTTTGGGAGTTGTCTTGCTTATTTTATAAATGGTGTATTTTGTTTTATAAGAGATATAAGTATTTGTTTTGAAATTGGAAATATTAAATATATATATATATATATATATATATATGAAGTAAAAGTGGTAAGGACATTATTTGGAACAGTTACTAAAGTCATTATCAGGTAAGACGACAGAGTTATTCGCACAGAGTTTCTTCTACTTAAGGTACTCAATTATATTATATAATGGGACTGCATACCTCGCAGTATTCCTCAACAATTGTTGTTAGCCGTTAGTGAATGGCTGCCTTCTCCTGCTGAGGGGGCACTTCAGAACTACAAGTGCAATAAGAGCCAGTTTCAGCTCAGATTACCAACTGCGATATTGGGCATATGTCATTCCTTGAAAAAGGAAGTTACTATTAGGATTAGTAAATTGCTAATTAATAGCTCCAGAAAACCAGGTCTTAGTCGGACATCAAATAATTGTTGAAAAGTTTGAAAAAGAATCGATATCCGCTAAGCTTTAAGATATTATGCTAAACTTTATTCATTCTTAAATGTAATCGTCACTTTAAGGAGATCTTCTAGATCTTCCAAAAATGGATGAACATTAATGTTGAATCACAGCTTCCAGATGGATCTCGGTAAAAAGAAATAGTGGGAGTTGGATTCTTTGGACCACATTGCAAGCTAAGAAAAATGCTGGGATCCTACCATACTATTCTAATCACAATTCTATGCTATAGAAACGTTTATATTAAATCAACCTGGTGGAACATCTTGTAGCTTAGATGTACTTTAGATGGGAGAACAACCAGTAAGGCTTGGTTTTCGTCGCAGGAAGAAGTCAACAGTAAGCAGATCAGATTAAATTCGCGAAAAGGCAAAAATTCGTCGGATGCTGGAATACCTAAATTATTAGTCAGGTTGTTGGCAATCAAAATGTGATCATCAAGGAGGAAAATAACATATTTTGATGCATACGTTTTTGTAAAAGAGTGATTAGAACGATACAAAAAGCTACAAATCTTCAGAAACAAAAATCGATTAGCCTGAATGAAGGAATTCGACTTCCAATGGCGATTTAATAGCAAAGCCAAAAATTCTTGTATAGTTGAGGCCCAAAGGTGCTCATAGGATAAGGTTTTGGAACTTCGAAATTCTTGGAGATTGAAGCTTATTCAAACAAGGAGAAGGGCGAGGGACAAATAACCGCCGCGTATTTTCCTCTTACATTCTTTTTTTTTTAGCCACGCCAGTGTAACCTAATCGGAACTCCTTCGAGGGATCGGACAGAAGAATGAATCCAGGTTAGTTGGTCTTGCTCGTTATATTGTTTATCTAAATAATCCAAGATAATAAAAAAAAAAATACTGTAATGTTAAACTTGACATGTGTCATATCCCTGTTAAAGTATAATTCGGCTGGCTTACTGCACATCATAACTAGGAACACTTCTTGTCCTGAAGCAGCGATAGTGCTAGTGGGCTTTCCATGGGTCAATTGCGTCAGAAAGTAAAAGTTTCTCTCTCGATAGTTTTGAAATCCTACCTAATTTTATTACCAAATGCAGTTACAACGGCATCATTAAAGTTTTTATTCTTATATTTAGTCGGTAATAAATTTTGAATACAAAGAAAGAAAAGGAAACAAAAAACGTAGAGGCCCATTTAAACTCAGTGAGCTTCGGAAACAAAAAAATCCGCAAATTGTCTTAATGTAGAGGAAGATTAGTAATCACATTCTGTGGTAACGAAATTTTGTAAGAACTTTAGTATAGTTTAGTATGGTCCCGTAAAATAGCCAGACTCAGCATATCAGGATATAATTTAATAAACTGTATACTTAAGTGTAAGAAGAATTGTTTTGATCATCGACAAGGGTAGGCTTGAATTAAAAAGGAGGACTTGTTAAGTACTCATGACATATAGGCTAGGACTGCTAGTTGGTAGAAACCATATCTATTGAATTAATGACTCCGTATGGATTTTCATTTTCTCCTTTCACTCTCCTGGAGCCCTTAAGATGAATGGGTGAATAGGTCCGCTCCTCCATTTCCCCCTTACAGCTCATCATTACGCATGCGTTACGAATTCTTATCTTCCTCGCGATCCTATTCTTATTACTTGGAAGAATCGTATTCTTATCCGCTAGCCGTCACGCCAAAGTCTCTTCTTGGGGTATCGCATGAGCGGACCATTTTATACCGAATGAAGTATTCTCCTCAATACGAATACGTTATCATAGAAGATAACAATCGCGGGAGGGATAAGATAACGAGTTGCTTTCCTTTCGCGAAGAAGTACTATTTCTGCTAGCATGCAGGGTTTTATTGATCATACTGCATATTGCTGGTCTCAACTAAATTTATATTTGTTGACTATATATATTTTATATAAATTTAGTTGAGATCATCAAAGCGCAGCATGTTGAATACGAACTAAAGAAAGGGTGAAAATTGTAACAGAAACAGTTGAAATATAAAAAATAAAACCTTTAATATGAAACGTGTTTATAATATCCGTAATTTTAAGTGTTACATTATTTTCTTTTTATGTTGCAGTAGGTAAGGAAGAGCTTGTTGAGGTTGATGCTTGTTTGGTGGATGGACGTTGAGATTTTTTTTTGTTGATTCTCTCCGCTGCATGCAGGAAATGCTGTTGAATTATCTGGTCTATGTTGTGTTCGCTGCAGGAGGTGAACATTTGAAGACACGTGCCTGCAAAAAATTGAAAGAAAGTTAGACATTTGTTAAGGAAGTTTGGGGAAGCTGTATACTTTGTTACAATAACGCTGATTTTTTATAGGGGATTTGTGTTCAGTGTTTCCTTTTATTGAGATATATGACAAGATTTGCAATAATTACAATTATGCAATATCGCATATACTTAAATAATGAATCCAAGCATTTCACAGTAATTTTTTGAAAAATGGATAACTTTTGTTATAATTGCTTACCTTTTAATAGGCTAACGAAGAAGTATGTCTTGATGCTTGGTTTGTCCTTAGTTCCATTCCAAGTGTAGTTCCTCGACAATTCGTCAGTCATAAACTTCCTTAAATTGAACCGCAAGAGATCAGCAGGTGTTTCCCTCCCACACCGACTAAATTACTGTTTCTGCAATTTATTCAAAGTTTTAATTGTAAATTCATGCTCAGAAATAAAATGTTAAATATTTGGTACTTACAAGTTGAGATCGGGCTTTGGTATTGTCAAATTCTGACAATGCGACCATTGTGTTCATTGGAAGCTCCGGCAAAAGATTGTCTTCCTCCAAAATTGCCGTATTCCAGGGAGCCATCTTTTTACACTCTCTTATCTCCTCTGTAAGAGCGACAAGTTCCTGCGTTAATCTCAGGATTATCACCTGATTTTTGTCCTGCTGGCCATCCATTTTTTTTAGCATCCGCTGGTTACTTTCCTTCTCGGATTTTAAATCATTCCGCAGCTCACGGAGTTCATTTAATAATTCCTGGATATAATTAGTTGCAACCGGCGGTTGAGAGGGTTGTTGTTGAAGTTGCGATGGCTCCAATACAAGTACCACACTACCCAAAGCGTCACTTGCATCGCATTGCTCGAACTGCTGTGTTGATGTTACTGGTGGTGGTTGATCTGTTAGTGACAAACTAATGTAATTGAAATGCATCTTTACAAATAAGTATTAATAGTTACCTGGATTAATTTTCAGAAACTCGCTGTATCCAAAAATTTCTTGTGTTTCAGCTTGTAATGAGCTGCCTTGTGTTTCTTCAGGCACTTGAGCGAGCACGTCAGTCTCTTGTTCTTCGCACGCTTGACTAAATAAGTTGTCCTCTTCCTCTTCATGTTCTTGCTGACCAATAGGCGATTTGTTCATTATTGATGAATGAGAGGAGCTAGAAAATATTGGTTGGAATCTTTATCCGCTAGGCAAATAACTTTGTAGGAAATTTCACTGTGATTGAATTCCACAGAGCGTCCACCGTTCACATTTCCAGTACTGAACATGTTAAAGAAAGAAGATTCAATTGGATCACTAAAGAATGACTGCAAATTTTCAATAACAACGCCCTCAATGTACGGGGTATCATGCTTTTGTAAAATTTTCTTTATTTTTATTATTTCGTTATTTCTGAGTAGTAATTATTTGGTATCTTTTTGGAAAACAGTAATCCCTTGAATGTGATGTTGGAAAAATCATTGTCTTTAATCCCACCGAACGAAAATGTTGCATTACCTTCATTTTTCAAATGTAAACTGCTTTCAACATGCCGATTGTACACTTGTACTGCAACAGAGTAGGATTTTTTTACCATTCTTTTTATTTTCCTTAAGTGGTTTTCAAAACGGAAAGCACTTGTACTTTCCAAATTACTTCGGAAATATTTTACATTGTCAACGAGATGGACCAGATAGTGAAAATTGCATGTGAACATCGACAGATTGTACAGTTCAGGTATCTCATTAACAAAATCGAGCAAATACTCTTCTGCTCTTTTATTATGCAAGCAGTTTATTTCATCGCACAATATTCGTATTGCCAGTGACAGCTTTAGAAAATGTTTGTAGCGTTCTGCACTCAATACACTTTTTAAAATAAATGGCCCGGTGTATAGGAGGAATTGCCGAAATTCCGTGGCCTTCCATCTGTCCAGATCTTTTGTAGATCTAGGCTTTCTGACAAATTCTGGAGGTATGAAATCGACAAGATTTAAAAGTGCCATATCCAATTCCCTAATTTTCCAGGACGTAAAGGAATAATTTTCACCTTTAACTCTAGTCCAACCATTAATGAGGGTCCTCATTACACCCAAACATACAATGTGCATGTAATCTAACGCTATTTGTTGCACTATATCAATATTTAATTTTTCCAATGCAGTGGGACATAGTACATTGTGATGCTCTGGATGACTTCGCATTCTGAATTGCTCATTTGTCCTCTTTGGATAATATTCTTGAGGACGGAACACCAGTCGGTTCTTAAACATTTCTCCTTTTGCTGTGCATTTGCATGAAGGACCTTATACAAACTTTATATAGTTTGTTTTCAAAACTGAATCCGTTCTTCTAGATATCTTAAATTTCAAATATGAAGGACTCCAAAAACTGATTGATTGAGGGTGGTTTTGAATATCCTTCAAACGCACCAATCAAAAGGACTTGTGTTGAACCTACAACACTGAATAAGATGGGCCATAATTGTAAGTTGGAACTTTTGGCGATTGGCAAACCATCTATATTAACATCTATGTATACCTACTTCATCTTGAAGATATGAATTACTTATAAAGAAATCTGTTAAGCTGTCTTTCAGGCTATAATAAATAAATTTTCCATTTCCCATAATAATTGTGCAGCAATCAGCCGGTGTCATTTTAAAGTTCTCACGTCTTTAGGGACACTATATCCAAACTTCTAAAAATTTGTAATAGTTCGTTTGCCGCACCATTACTAATATTGTATTTTACTAGCCAACCGGACAAATTGTTTCTAACGTCAACTATATTGGCAGATGGACCAAAATTTTCACATATTTCTCTGTTACTGCATGATAAACTTCCCTTTGCACAGTCGGAATCAGAAGAGCTTGATTGAAGACAAGATTGCTCTTCAATTTCAGTGATTTTGAATTTGATTTTCGAGAATTTTTATACCGTATGCTTCACTCACTAACTCCCTGCTTTGCATTTCAGGACGTTCTGTACTATTATCGCCATGATCGTTATAAATAGACTCGAAAAGCTTTTTTGCCTTTCTCGCTATTCTCCTTCTTTTATTTTTAGAAGACGATAACATTTTTCTACAGAAAAATGCAATAATTCAATATAAAATTTAAAAATGTCGGAATAATTACAATAGCTTTGTTCACGTAATCAGAATTTTGGTGAATGCATTATAACATTTTCACCCAAAACCTGCACTCTGAAAAGAGAAAACGTAACCCAAAAACGCCAAAGAACAAATTCACCCAAGAGGTACGTGAACAAACCTAATATTTTAAATGCAACAAAAAAGCAAAAACAAAAGCTTAACGCTAAACTACTAACCTTTTGGACAGTAATACTCGTATCAATCCACCTCCAAAATTTCCAGAAGCACTTTTTGCACTACAATATTTTCGCACCAGATTAAACTTTTGTTTTGTTTTTACTTTTATTTCGCGTATGAATCCACCTCCAAAATTTACAGGAGCACTTTTTGAACAACAATATACTTTATTTAACTTTTCTTTTATTTTCGCTTTTATTTCGCGCACCACGGTTAATAAATACCTTGCTAACACTTGAGAACTTTGAAACAAAATGGGAGGAATTTTCAAGTGACGCTATGTCATTGATAATTCATCGCCTGCATGTAAAAAAGGAGATAATCTCGTTGTGGAATTATGAGAAGGAAGATATAGGAGCAATGCTTGTCTTCTTTCTGATAAACTCGCAACAAAGGTATATCCTTACTTTATCCGAAATAAGACAAAATAGGGGTATGCATTATCCATGTCTTCTAATTATCCCCGCCAAGAGATTTCAAGTGACGCTATGTTATTGTTCACTTATCGCCTTCAGGTAAAAAAGGAGATATTCTTCTTACGGATTTATGAGAAGGACGAAAAGCAGAGGAATGCATTATCCATGTCTTCTAATTATCCCCGCCAAGAGTTTTCAAGTGACGCTTTGTTATTGCTCATTTTTCGCCTTCAGGTAAAAAAGGAGATATTCTTCTTGCGGATTTATGAGAAGGAAGATAAAACACATACATATACTTGTCTTCTTTCTGATAAACTCGCAATAAAGAGATATCGAATCTTTATTAGAAGGAAGAAGCAATAGAGACACGTATCTTCCATCTCTTCTTCTTATTCCCACCGCGAATTGAATTCTTATTAAATTTATATCAGCTTTGCAATATTTCCAAAGCAATAAAATTACAACAAACTTGCGATTAATTTTTCGTATGGAAGAGATCGCTACCTTTTCGCCGGGGGGATTTTTCGTCCGGAAGATAAAAATTGTTTGCTGGGGATCGGTGTCTTAGGCCGGGCGCCCACTGGAGTGGTGTGTGAGCAATGTGGCAGTGGCGTGGCGATTAAATGGTAAGTGAAAAAATTTAGTCCCGTAAAAACAAATAGAATAGCGCACATTGAAATAGAGTGGCGATGGCGTGGCATTTGAAAAGTGGCGTGGCACCACTTGATTGCCACTAGTCTCCGACAAGTTTAATTTTCGAGTGGTAAGTGGCAGTGGATGCCACTTCTTCTTTTGAATAAAAAATGATGTTGAATTACTTACTCGATACGCTGCTTGCCATTTTGATGGGCGCTTAATAATTTTAATACCAATCCGCCACCATTCCACTGCCACACCACTTTGTTGCCACATCGCACGCCAGAACCACGGCACCGCCACATTACTCACACACCGCCCTAGTGGGCGCCCGGCCTTATACTTGTGTCGATATCAAGTGTCGCATTAGTCTACCAGTCAACATGGACATTAGAAAGTCTATTTCACTTGGCGAGAGATTATCATTAATATTTCGATATCTGGCTACAGGTGAGATGCATAGAAAAGATTTCCTGCGCAATTATAGTAATAATAATAATATTTATTTAATAGCTGCTTTTTTTTTTGCTATAATTATAATTACACGTTCATTTCAGGGGATATTCAATTTAATATATAGGTACTATCGCTAATTTTGTGAAGTTTTTTAAGTTCATTTCTTCTTTTACTGCAACTGGTAAATTATTGAATAACTGTATACCTTTATACATGATTGAATTTTGTGCCCTAGTTGTTCTTAATCGATCTAATCTGAAATTATTGTTATTTTTAGATTCCGACATAAATAGCTTGGTAGTAAATTATTTTTAAGTTTGTGAACCATAGTTAAAACATTAAGAGTTATTCGTTGGTTAATATTATTCATCCACTTCAATGCTTCCAACATTATCCGAATTGATGTTCTCCGATGACATTGTAATATACATCTCATTGCCCTATTCTACAATTTTTGAAGTCTGTCAATAGATTGATTGAGCAGTACTCAAAAGGTGGCTTTATTATTGTGTTATACACTTTTATGGCAGTTAGAATGGACAATTTGCGACGAGTTCTTTTAAAAAAATTGATTTTTATTTTGCAACTTTCTTAAATATATACCTAATTAATATGTTCTCTAAATACTAGTTTATTATCAATTAAAACACCTAAGTATTTTATTTCACATACAACTTCAGTACGTTCATTGTCCAAAATAATACTAGGCAAACTTAAATCATTAAGTATCATACACTTTTTTTTTACATTTTCACTTTTAGTTTATTCATTTTCATCCATAAATTAACTCTTGCAAGATCACTATTAATTTTATTATTACATTCATTTAAAAAAAAGCTAGTTTTACAAATCACTCTGTATATTTAAAAGTATAGGTGAGTACTATCACCTCCTGCTCTATTGAATGTTCCTATCTATGTTCTCGAAAGTGATTTCATTAATTTTGCTAATTTGCGTGGAATTGCATAAAATTAGGCGCGATTTCTATTGTTATTATTAATGAAATTATGCATCATAAAAACGGGAATATCTCCAAAACGGTAGCATTTTGGTAGGAACATGTGGGATCAAATGAAAGCTAACATTCGGAGGTCTCGCAATCTTGCAAGAAAGTGCTATCCTTATCTTGCCTTTTAGCGGGAAAATCGTTTAAATTGAAAAAGAAATTGCAAAATTCTCCAATTTTTTTACTTTGACGTCCTGTAACTGCCGACAGAAAGGGCGTAGAGAGGTGGTTGGCATTTGTTGGAAACCGTAGAGGGCTTACTATCACCCAAAGCACCGAAAATCACCCCCTACCTTCCACACCGTGCATTTTCCGGCTCTCCTCCCATACAATGTATTTCTCGAAATTGAGTGAGGAATCCAAGGTATGAAGGAAATGCGGTATGTATGGGGCACCCTGTATATTCTCTTAGGTCGTCTTTACACGTACAGCATACAACAGCTTGTCTAGGACTGTCTTCAATTTCTCAAATAAATGGCAAGAAATAACAGAATTAACCTCATGTGAATTCCAAGGTATGAGAGCCACATTAGTCAAGAAATCGCTGATAAAATTACAGATCTGTTCTCGGTACATTTTGTCTTAAGGTATTACCTGAACAAAATCGCACAGGTTAAAGCAATGTTATTTCTGTTTAGAAGCTACTAAGGACTCTGATCAATAGGCGCTTAGCGTTGGCGAACTTTCTTACCGCCTAACCAACATGGAATACTAATCCCATTAAAGCCTTGGTGGAAAGTTATATACGCATTTATTGTTCTCGCTCATCGTTGTGCCCTATAGGTAATTGAAAAAGTTTTCCAACTTTCGACTATAATCCCGAGTGATACTTGTAAATATAGGTATGCCTGGGTGCGGATCACTGACATGTATATAAATGGAAAATGGACTGACTGATCTCCTGTTTCATGTGGCACCAGTTTTGATTTCAGAAAATATGCTACCAACTGTCGTAAACTGGCGCTATATTTAAATTATTTGGGAATTTACTTATATATGCATGTCAGTGGAATTTACCTGGATTTAGCGAATTTACTACAAAAGTATTTACGAGTATTTGTATTGTTAAATTTTAATTATGAGTAGAAGAAGTGTTATTCACAAGGCTGTTTTGGTAGAACAGTTTTGATAACCAAGTTGCCAGTTCTGGAAATACCGATGAATCTCAAGCAATTTCTCGGTCACAATCGTTAAGGTTCAGTCACTGACATATATAAAATGGACTGCTGATACTACTGAAATTCCTTAGATTATTTGACATTATTATGGGATCACTTTCCTATAGTTGTCCCTTTTTGGTTTAACTACTTTATTCCGCTGAACTACAAATAATAAGTTCTATACAAAATACACCATAGTCCAGTTTCAGTTCAGTGGTTTTCCAAATGAATATATAGGATAGAAATAGATGGCAATACAATATTTGTAATCCTTTCTCTGTCCCCCATAGCTACTTTTAGGGGCAGGTAGACAAAAATTGCTTAATTTTATTTCTTTAAAAATCAAGTTTAAAAAATATTTGATGTTGTAGGAGATAAGCTTCCAAGAAGAGAAATAATTTCGAGTGCTTCTGTAATTTGTTGTACTTTTAATATGAATATTAAAGCAAAAGTAAAACTTGAAATTAAGATAATTGTCACACCCTGCCAAAAAAAGTTGACCCATATGAAATAGCAAATCAGGCAGTCCATGTTATATATGTCAGTGGGTTCAGTGGGAAAGTATGTTCTCACGGAAAGGACAGGAATATGAAAGTGGTGCTATTTGCTTTCATGCAATTTTTGTTCACTGAACAGTCGGTTTATAAACGGATCCTTGACTATCACTGTAATCGAGTATATCCCACTGACATATATATGTCAGTGGTATATCCTATGCAGGCTAGATCTTTTGAATTCTAACTGACATTTCAAAATAAAAATTTTCGTTCTTGAGAGTTACTAAAAATTTTTTTAATAAGTGATTTACAGAAGAATTAAAATATTCAGTTAATGATAAATTAAAGATGAAAGATCAAGTATGTTCAGCAAGAGCTGAGATCCCTCAGAAAAAGACGGTTAGTAAAAAATCCAACAAATTTATGGTTAAGAAATTTGGAAAACTTACGAGGAATCCATTTCTAAATTACGTTCGTCAATTGCGATCGATTAAGAATTTCCGTAATATGGGAGAATTGTTAAAGGAAGCTGGAAACAATTGGAAAAGATTTAAAGAATGTGAGAAGAAAAAATACACTGATGAAGCGAATAAAGTGAAGTGTAACTCTGATACTAGTTCGCCCGCGTTTTACACTCTGGGTGAACATACCTTGGGACGAACTCTTAGAAAAGATTTGGCTCGATTTAAGGCTCTTCTCGATGATGCTGTAGACGACAATGTACGGAAACACATGCTTTCCAGAAAAGTGTCCACACGTACGGAAGACGATATGTTTGATGAATGTTGATAGGCATTTTGGGAGTTGTCTTGCTTATTTTATAAATGGTGTATTTTGTTTTATAAGAGATATAAGTATTTGTTTTGAAATTGGAAATATTAAATATATATGTATATATATATGAAGTAAAAGTGATAAGGACATTATTTGGAACAGTTATTAAAGTCATTATCAGGTAAGACGACAGAGTTATTCGCACAGAATTTCTTCTACGTATGGTTAAGGTACTCAATTATATTATATAATGGGACTGCATACCTCGCGGTATTCCTCAACAATTGTTGTTAGCCGTTAGTGAATTGCTTCCTTCTCCTGCTGAGGGGGCACTTCAGAATTACAAGTGCAATAAGAGCCAGTTTCAGCTCAGATTACCAACTGCGATATTGGGCATATCTCATTCCTTGAAAAAGGAAGTTACTCTTAGGATTAGTAAATTGCTAATTAATAGCTCCAGAAAACCAGGTCTTAGTCGGACATCAAATAATTGTTGAAAAGTTTGAAAAAGAATCGATATCCGCTAAGCTTTAAGATATTATGCTAAACTTTATTCATTCTTAAATGTAATCGTCACTTTAAGGAGCTCTTCGAGATCTTCCAAAAATGGATGAACATTAATGTTGAATCACAGCTTCCAGACGGATCTCGGTAAAAAGAAATAGTGGGAGTTGGATTCTTTGGACCAAGCTAAGAAAAATGCTGGGATCCTACCATACTATTCTAATCACAATTCTATGCTATAGAAACGTTTATATTAAATCAACCTGGTGGAACATCTTGTAGCTTAGATGTACTTTAGATGGGAGAACAACCAGTAAGGCTTGGTTTTCGTCGCAGGAAGAAGTCAACAGTAAGCAGATCAGATTAAATTCGCGAAAAGGCAAAAATTCGTCGGATGCTGGAATACCTAAATTATTAGTCAGGTTGTTGGCAATCAAAATGTGATCATCAAGGAGGAAAATAACATATTTTGATGCATACGTTTTTGTAAGAGAGTGATTAGAACGATACAAAAAGCTACAAATCTTCAGAAACAAAAATCGATTAGCCTGAATGAAGGAATTCGACTTCCAATGGCGATTTAATAGAAAAGCCAAAAACTCCGAACTAAAATGATCAATATCTGAGATTTTTCCATATACATAGCTTGGACCAGGTTTCGAGCAAAATATACTAGTTAGTTCTCTTGTGTATAAAATATATAGTGATAGCGAAAAAGGAATGTCGAATTAAAAATTAAATTAAATTAAAAATTATGAGGACCTACATATATTTTAGGCATGTTTTTTAAAAAAAAAAACCGATGGTCTTATACCATGTGCATGCGCTACGTGGTCCGCCATTTATACATAGCTTCTACGACGACCGTACAGTAGTTAATTAACACGTGTATTTCAAACGCCACAAGGTATTCCTATAGAATAGAGAGACATCGTTAAATTAGTGAGATTCAGCAAGGGAAATAGCGATATTTGAATAAGGATTTATCCGTAACAAATCTACGTCACTTACCAATAGTCAAATACTTTTTCCATTCCCTCATCAGAGCCTACGAGTGCTGTACTTAGAAGAAAACAAATAATTATAGCAAAAATGAGCTACAGTCAATTCGGGTATGCAGACCAAATGGGTTAGTTATTATAATAAGAGTTCAATAATTTTTTTGTTATATAAAGTCCTTCAAGAGAAGCAATTATCGCTGTAATAAAGTGTGATTTAGTTTTTATCCCACAAGAAGTTAAGGTAAAACCGAAAGTTATCTGTAAGATAAGATATCGACTATTGCTCTCAGGGGTATTTAGTTCGACGTGTGATATTCAACAGTTTTCAAAGCCTATGTTAGCGTAAGCGTATTGTGTACAGAGTCAATGCAATGTTAGTCTAGGAGATATTGACCGAAGATAGAAAAGGTTTATCAGTTAAATAATTGACTCTGGAGCTTATGTCCAGTGGAATTTTAGTAATAACGAAATTCCGTCAGTATATAACTTGTAATTCATCAGTATAAATTAAGTGGGATATGACCTTACGTCACCGTAGTAAACGGGCAATAGTATTAATTTTAAATAAAATTCTTGTATAGTTGAGGCCCAAGGGTGCTCATAGGATAAGGTTTTGGAACTTCGAAATTCTTGGAGATTGAAGCTTATTCAAATAAGGAGAAGGGCGAGGGACAAATAACCGCGTATTTTCCTCTTACATTCTTTTTTTTTTAGCCACGCCAGTGTAACCTAATCGGAACTCCTTCGAGGGATCGGACAGAAGAATGAATCCAGGTTAGTTGGTCTTGCTCGTTATATTGTTTATCTAAATAATCCAAGATAATAAAAAAAAAAAATACTGTAATGTTAATCTTGACATGTGTCATATCCCTGTTAAAGTATAATTCGGCTGGCTTACTGCACATCATAACTAGGAACACTTCTTGTCCTGAAGCAGCCATAGTGCTAGTGGGCTTTCCATGGGTCAATTGCGTCAGAAAGTAAAAGTTTCTCGATAGTTTTGAAATCCTACCTAATTTTATTACCAAATGCAGTTACAACGGCATCATTAAAGTTTTTATTCTTATATTTAGTCGGTAATAAATTTTAAATAGAAAGAAAGAAAAGGAAACAAAAAACGTAGAGGCCCATTTAAACTCAGTGAGCTTCGGAAACAAAAAAATCCGCAAATTGTCTTAATGTAGAGGAAGATTAGTAATCACATTCTGTGGTAACGAAATTTTGTAAGAACTTTAGTATAGTTTAGTATGGTCCCGTAAAATAGCCAGACTCATAGGATATCAGGATATCATTTAATAAACTGTATACTTAAGTGTAAGAAGAATTGTTTTGATCATCGACAAGGGTAGGCTTGAATTAAAAAGGAGGACTTGTTAAGTACTCATGACATATAGGCTAGGAATGCTAGTTGGTAGAAACCATATCTATTGAATTAAAATTAATATAACGTAATGACTCCGTATGGATTTTCATTTTCTCCTTTCACTCTCCTGGAGCCCTTAGGATGAATGGGTGAATAGGTCCGCTCCTCCATTTCTCCCTTACAGCTCATCAATAGGGACATTGAACTTATGCCCACAATGTCAATTGGGTTTATGGGGCAGCGGCCAAGAAGGCAGAACTTGGCGCCTTCATTATGAGTAAAGGTAAGTGGTGTGAAGGTCCCTTCAGAACCGGATGTGCTGCTTGTGATTTTGTACAGGCACGAACATTTTTTGTATTTACCAGGTGACAGCGGCAGGTTTTCGTGGAACCCCCCCCCCCTCCCACACTCTCCGCCAATAGTCGAGGCGAACTAGCATGCCGCCCTCCATTTTAACGCTGTCCACTGAGTGATCTATCAGCTCATGCTGGCTGTTGGGACTTCACGTCCAAGCCAATCACTCATTCCAAGTATGCTACCATAAAAAGTTGACTTATTCAAATACATAACATTTTGCAAAGCTATGTTTGTTCGCTGGCTGTCGTAATCAAGCTAAGCAAACGAAAGTTAGATTCGTCTTGAGCATGATGGAAAATTGACGAATACTGAAAAAATGAAGCATAAATTATGCGATGGCTTAATTTACTGTTGTAATCCTTTTAAAAATAAAATTATTAAACTTGTATTCATAAAAAGCTGTCATAATATATGACACCGTAAACATGTTTAGTCTTTTTTATAATTTTTTGGTTAATTTGATTGCATTTATGATGGTCAAGAGTTATACGACTGCTTTGTGAATATATTAAACCCTAAGGTACACCCACACGACGGCACATGTATCTAAAGTAGTTGCGGTTCTGTCCACACGCACCGTAATTTTTGAGGCTAGATCCCAGCAAACAATTTTTATCTCCCGCACTATAGAAAGCGTTTGCCTTTGGAGATATCTCCATCTTCTATGATAACGTATTCGTATTGAGGAGAATACTCCATTTGGTATAAAACGGTCCGCTCATGCGATACCCCAAGAAGAGATTTTGGCGTGACGGCAAGCGGATAAGAATACGTATCGCGAGGAAGATAAGAATTCGTATTACGCATGCGTTATGTTGATGTTCAACGATTAAGTGATTTAATTCCAGCTATTGTTCCAGTTGTAACTGCAATGCCTTCTCCAGTACCTTATCATATATGGGAAGCGTGCTTGTAGGCCTCAGGTCTTCACACTTTTTTGAGTTTGTAACCTTCTGTACTGGCACTACCATAGACTCTTTCCACGTACTTGGAAATTCGCCACGCAAGAATGATGAGTTCACTATTTCTAATAAAGCTGGTCCAATTATGTTAAATTCATCTTTAAACATTACAGTATTTATGTAATTGTTGTCTTTCTTTGTAATGAATTTTCCTAGAATTTTATATATATCCTCTAACGTTACTAGGTCAAATAAAAACGTATTTGTCGTTTCATCCACTAAATTTCTGTAAGCTACAAGTATGGTATGGATGTATGAATATCAATTACACTGTTCATAAAATATTTATTTAATTCATTAGCAATCAAATCACTATAAGTAGTACTACCGAAAGTCACTTCTTTAATTTCCTTATGACTTTCTTTTAATACACACGATTATCTACTTGTGTATTATTTTTTTTTAATTTTCCAAAAATGTTGCTTGGCTGCGGATTTGAAAAATTAATATGTAAGTTTTTTTATCTGAATAGCAGATAACAGTAATTTTAAGGAAGGCTGAAATAATTGTAGGGCTTCAAAATACTCCCATTTGTTCGTATTTCAAAAGATCCCTGTCGTATTTTTCTTCTTCCTTGTTTTTCTTAAGTCATTATTAAATTGTTCCCTTAAATTGTGCAGCTTTTGACTGATTTCTCCTGCATCCGTATTTAATTCATTAATAACTTCCAAAATAAATATTCATTATCGAATATTTCCCTCAAACTTAAATAGTTTTTATTGCCGACACTCAGAAAATGCAAACCTAGCTAGATCGATTGAAATAAATAAACTGATCCGTCCTGACGAAAATTGCGGTGGCGATTTGTCCCGCCGATGTCGTACCGCATAGAGCCCTTTCACGGTCATATATGCTATTGTTACGTGCAATAGAAAGAGACAACTGGTGACATCTACTGGCAATAAACAACTTCAGGTTCAGAGAGTAAATGACTTCAGGTTCGGGAATCGATTATGACATCTACAGGAAAGTTCAGGAATAGAACAAATAGAATAGTCAAGAAGCTTTTGGAATAGAACACTCCAGAATAATCCGGAGAGTTTCTAGGGTATAAATATAACAGTTGTCATCGCCAGAAAAGAGTCTTGTTTTAGACGTTGCAGTGTTAAGAAGCGAAAGTAAAAAGAAGCGATAGTGTGTAATTAGATTGCGATAATTGAAAGTACAGTGTTAGCGATAATTAGAGTTGAGTTGATTAGATGAATGTTTGTGAACTTTATATGATTTAAGTGTAATAAAGGACTTATATATTAATTATTTAATATTGTGTTTTAAATAATGAACCAAAGGCCACGCTCGCAACAACTGGTGTCAGAAGTGAAATAAATTCGAGAAATAAAGTGGTGGCAATTGACTAAAAATTAAAAGAGTGATCAATTTTGAGAAATTGTGTTAAATTGTGAAAGTTCTGGAAAATAATTTATATTCATCTATAAGAGAATTACTAAAATAATGAGGCGCAAAGTGGACGAGCTTCGAACGCAGGATTTGAAAGTGGAGTTAGGGAACCGGTCATTACAAACGACAGGCATAAAGAAAGTTCTAGTCGAGCGACTTAGACAATCTTTGATAGAAGAAGGAAAGAATCCTGAAACATTTGTTTTCGAAGAGAACTTGGAAGAAATCGAAGTTGAAGAAGCGCCTGCGATGAACATGGAACAGCTTTTGAGTACTTTAATGAGTAAAAAGAAATCTATGGAAGCCCGTTTTGATGAACAAAAGATTGATTTTGAGGAACAAAAGAAATCTCTGGAAACCCGTTTGGACGAACAAAAGATCTCTCTGGAGAATTGTCTAGAAACTCGTTTGGAGGAACAGAAGACTTTCCTGAAAAACTCATTAGACGAACAAAATTTGAAAATTGAAGGAATCGAGCAGGAAGTGGCGGAAGCTCAACAAAAAGTCACCGAACAGCTTGACAGTTTTAAATCAGATCTGGAAAGAATAAAGCATCGTCAGCCTCTAAGCGTAGCAACTGAAATATCCGGTGCAGGTAGAATGAAACCTCCCATATTTGATGGACAAAATTCGTGGCATATCTTCAAGAGACAATTCGAGGCAGCTTCAGAGGTAAATGGATGGAATGATGAAGACAAAGCTATAGCTCTGGTGTTAGCACTTCGAGGTCCTGCGTCAGAACCCTTACAAACTGTACCGATTGAAAATCAACGTAATTACTCTTCATTAGTACAGGCGATAGAATTACGTTACGGAGATGAGCACATGCAGCAAGTATATCGCCTACAGTTGCGCAACAGGATTCAAAAGCATGGCGAATCACTACAACAACTGCAGGCAGATGTAGAAAGATTAGCGCATCTGTCATAATGCAGCGTGAATGCGGATTTTCTCAATGAAGTGGCGACGGAGGCATTTGTGAACGCTATTACAGATCAAAATTTACAACAATCATTAAGGCTAGCAGGAAAGAAATCAACAGCAGAAGCACTAGCCTATGCATTAGCATACGAATCCGCCAGACAAGCTTCACGGAGTGCAGTACGAGTGAGAGAAATTTCAGTGGAAGAATGTACTTGTAATAGAGTGCAATCATCACAGAGCCCGCCTTCACGTGGTGTTCCTCGATGCTGGAATTGTAATAGACCAGGGCACCTTCAAAGAGACTGCAGAAAACGTCGACGAGTGGAATCACCAGAAGAAGAGGGGAAAGAAGAATGCCAAAGATGTCGAGCCAGGGAACAAGCAATTCGTGGAGAGACTAGATATCAAACAGCGACTAGTCGCATCGTCTCTCCTCTTGAGCAGTCGGAAAACTAGTAAAAACCAACTTCGTGGGGCAGAAGTTGGTTGGTGGAATCGACAGCCCCGAAGTCATCATCCAAGTAAGTCAGTTACAGAGAAATAATAGCAGTCTTGTTATATATGGAAGTGTAGAAAAAAATGACTGCGCAGTTACTATCGATACTGGAGCTTCAAGATCAATTATTAGAGCAGATCTTGTTAAGAACAAATGGCTTCACAACACCACCAAATATTTACTAAGAACAGCAACTGGAGCGGCAGCACAGGTGTTTGGAGAAATAACTTTAGATGTTCATCTAGGCGAACTACTATTTCCTCACACTTTCCTGGTTTCAGACATAATGGATGACTGCATTCTTGGAATAGACTTCATGACCACATACAAAATAAATCTGGATGTCGGAGAGCGGATTCTCAAATATGGCAACATAGAAATTCCTATGAAACTAGGAGAAGAAGCAGATCATCCTGCGAAAGTAAGTACGATGGTTTGCGAAAATATTACTCTTTCGCCATGCTCCGAGACACTAATATGGACAAAGCTTACTGGTGACATCGGGACCTGCCGATTCTATCTGGTGGAGCCTAACCCCACAAAAGTTACATCGAACATCATCGTTGGCAAGACTTTAGTGAAGGCAGAAGGTGCAACATTAATTCCAGTCAGAGTGCTTAACAGATCCGAAAACGAGGTACAACTAAAAGAAGGTGCTATAATTGGAAATTGTGAACCCGTTTACCAAATCGTCAATTTAGATAATGGTAGTAATGTCAAGGAGACATAAACTATACCAGCTACTACCCAACAGGTTCAGAAACTTCTTTCGTCCAGTGCCTTAAGTGAGCAACAACACAACGATGCCAAAGAGGTGATCGATGAATTTTCGGAATTATTTGCAATGAATGATGATGACTATGGTAAAACAAAACTTGTCCAGCATCGAATCGATACAGGAGATTCCAGACCCATTCGACAGACACCACGAAGATTGCCATTAGCCAAACAACCAGAAGTTGGGGACATGATGAACTCCATGAAGAAACAAGGCATCATAGAGGAATCTAACAGCCCTTGCACATCGCCGGTTGTTCTGGTTAGGAAGAAGAATGGCAGCACCCGATTCTGTGTAGACTACCGCCAACTAAATAACGTGACGAGAAAAGATAGCTATCCATTACCAAGGATTGATGACACATTGGATACCCTTTCCGGAGCGCAGTGGTTTTCCACGCTGGATTTGAAGAGTGGTTACTGGCAAGTGGAAATACATCCCGAGGACCGAGAGAAAACTGCTTTCTCAGTTGGCAGTGGCTTATGGCAATTCAAAGTAATGCCATTTGGGTTGTGTAATGCTCCAGCCACATTCGAACGACTAATGGAATGTGTTCTACGAGGTTTAACCTGGAAAACATGTCTTGTCTATTTGGATGACATAATAGTAATCGGAAGGACATTCATGGAACATAAAAACAACTTACGGGATGTACTTCAAAGACTCAAAGATGCAAAATTAAAGCTCAGTGCGAGTAAATGTGCTCTATTTAAAAAAGAAGTAAAATATTTAGGGCACATAGTTTCATCACAAGGAGTAAGAACCGATCCAGAGAAAATAGAAGCCGTCAAAAATTGGCCAGCACCAAAGGACAAACATCAATTACGGAGTTTTCTTGGTTTAGCTACCTACTACAGGCGATTCGTGAAAGGTTTTGCAGGTATAGCAAGAAGCCTACATCAACTTACCGAAAAGGGAAAGCCGTTCATATCGTCGGATAAATGCAACGAAAGTTTTGAAAATTTGAAGCAACAGCTCTGTGAAGCGCCAGTACTCCACTATCCAAAGCTGGGAAAAACATTTATATTAGACACGGATGCCAGCAATGAAGGTATTGGTGCAGTGCTTTCTCAGGAGGAGAATGGTCAAGAAGTTCCAGTAGCTTACTATAGCAAAGCACTTTCAAAGTCAGAGAAAAATTATTGTGCTACAACAATGGAGCTACTTGCCATTGTAAGTTCAACAAAGCATTTTCATAAATATCTCTACGGGCAGAAATTCATCCTTCGCACCGACCATGCAGCGCTTAAATGGCTTCTGCAGTTTAAGAATCCTGAGGGACAAGTGGCGAGATGGATAGAGCGACTCCAGGCTTATGATTTTGAAATACAACACCGAAGAGGTCGTATCCATGGAAATGCAGACGCCCTTTCACGACGTCCATGTAAACTTGAGTGCAAACATTGCACCCGAATAGAAGAAAAAGAAACAACAGCAACTATACAGTTGGTAACCGTGGAGCCATCTACAACGAGGACCTACGAACAGTACAACGAGAAGATCCGGACATTTCACCTATTCTTGCTTGGAAAGAAGACATGGAAAGACCAGACTGGAAGGATATTTCGGAACGGAGTGAGAAGCTGAAAAGTTACTGGGCTCAATGGAACTCTCTTCATGTTGAATGTGGTATATTAAAACGCAAGTGGGAAGCACCTAATGGCGAATCTTTCCGAATGCAGATAGTCGTGCCGGCATCAAACGTCAAAGATGTTCTAGAAGAAATGCACGGTGGAACCTCTGGAGGACATTTGGGAGTGAACAAAACCATTTCCAAAATACGAGAAAAGTTTTATTGGTTACATATGCGAGAAGATGTGGAGGAGTGGTGCCGCAGATGCACTGTCTGTGCTGCTTGCAAAGGGCCGCAGCACAGAAGCAGAGGAGAAATGCATAAGTATAATGTCGAAGCCCCCTTTGAAAGGATAGCTATAGACATCGCTGGACCTTTTCCAGAAACGGATGGCGGTAACCGTTATATATTAGTTGCCATTGACTATTTCAGTAAATGGCCAGAAGCTTATGCAATCCCTAATCAAGAGGCAACCACAGTTGCGGAACAAATAATAACGAATTGGGTCAGTAGGTTTGGTGTGCCTCACGAACTTCAAAGGCCAAGGACGGAGCTTCGAATCGCGGACTTTCCAGGAGATGTGTAAAATGTTGGGAATAAGAAAAACTAGAACAACTCCTCTACACCCACAATCTGATGGCATGGTAGAGCGCTTCAACAGAACATTGATCGAGCATCTAAAGAAAGTAGTTGACTATCATCAACGCGATTGGGATCGACATATTCCTGTATTCCTAATGGCTTATAGATCAGCCGTTCATAGTACTACCGGACAAACCCCAGCTAAAGTCATATTCGGAAGAGAGATGCGTTTACTTAGCGACCTCAAATTCGGTACCCCCAGAGGTGAACAAAAGTTACCAGAAGACTACGTATCGGAGCTCAAACAACAATTAGCCGATGTACACGAGGCCACGAGGACGAAATTAGCAACAAATACTGATCGGATGAAGACCCGCTATGACTTACGCGCTAATTCCGCAGGATTTAACGAAGGTGATCTTGTTTGGCTGTACAACTCGAAACGACGTAAGGGACGTTCTCCAAAATTGCAACAACACTGGGAAGGACCATATTCAGTAGTAACTAGAATAAATGACGTGGTATACAGGATTCAGCGTGGCACAAGAGGCAAGCACAAAATTGTTCATTTGGACGGCTTGTGTCAATACTACGAGCATCAAGACCGTGGACCACCTGTTGTTCGGGACGAACAAGTTTAAGAAGGGGGCAGTGTTACGTGCAATAGAAAGAGACAACTGGTGACATCTACTGGCAATAAACAACTTCAGGTTCGCAGAGTAAATGACTTCAGGTTCGGAGAATCGATTATGACATCTACAGGAAAGTTCAGGAATAGAACAAATAGAATAGTCAAGAAGCTTTTGGAATAGAACACTCCAGAATAATCCGGAGAGTTTCTAGGGTATAAATATAACAGTTGTCATCGCCAGAAAAGAGTCTTGTTTTAGACGTTGCAGTGTTAAGAAGCGAAAGTAAAAAGAAGCGATAGTGTGTAATTAGATTGCGATAATTGAAAGTACAGTGTTAGCGATAATTAGAGTTGAGTTGATTAGATGAATGTTTGTGAACTTTATATGATTTAAGTGTAATAAAGGACTTATATATTAATTATTTAATATTGTGTTTTAAATAACGAACCAAAGGCCACGCTCGCAACATTATGAACTAATTCAACAGACATTTTGTTAATTTCACGACAAAATTCACTAGTCAACTCGGTAAATGCAGCTTATCGGCTGATAAGACATGCCGCAAAGCTGCATACCGAAAACTTGTTGAATCTCAATCGTGCAGTGCAGACCAATGTGTAGGTACTGATTAAAATACACAGTGGGCACAGTGACTCGGATTGCTGCAATGTCCTAGGCAATGTCGTACCGATATCTACCAACCCATCAGGGAAATGCCTAAGCACACGAATGCGGACAGGTTAGCTTTCTCTTCGTCTAACTCTTATAATGGCTGAGGTTGTTATCACTGGCTGTTTTAACAAGAAAAAGACGATAGACGTGGATTCGGACAGGACTTTTTAGATATAATTTTTATCATTATGCCTGCATTAACTCACAACAATTTTCAGTACTGATGCATCACCAACATAAGAGGAATTACGTTCATTAGTTGAAGCACTGCATAGATCACAATAAGGCGTCGAACAGCTAATGTTAGGAAGCGGTAGATTATTTTGAGGTGTAGGTTATGTATTTATCAGTAATTTTGATAATTAGTGATAAATTCGAATTTTTAAATATCCAATGCTGTTAGTGGTAGTAGCCCTCGAGGGAAATTCCGGATAGCGAAATAAATGGAAAGATGATTTAGAAAAGATTAATCAAACGAAGCAAAATGCTGATTAGGGGGTAAGTAACATCAGCCAATCTTGCATTCCCTTGACTACACGAGTTAAGATTTCTTTTGTTTACCATTTATTGTCAATGTGAGACACTACTACCGTTTACAGTTCATATCATCTATGGTATCGAAAATACCGGAATGTTTGGACGTACTAAAGTAAACGCTTTTTGTTATAAATATTAGTTTTATTATCTTTTTTCTGCTAAATATTATTCGTTCTATAAGAAATCTAATTTTGCGTATATACTCGCGCTTTATACAATATCTGCCTACATAATGTCCACCAAGTTTTCAATAATGCTCATAACAAAATAAATAAATCGAATTTTCTTAAGATCTAGAAAAATTTAGATACGTTCGTTATTAGCTAACTGCAATATTAAAATAAGAAAACGCAAAGCGCATTCTCTCACAGTAACGACGCAACGTCTAATCACATCACTTTGAGTGGCAGGGGGGAGGAAAAGGTAGCAAGCTCCAAGACACATAATATCATTGCAAGAATAAACGAAAAATTCAAAGACAGATGAGGACAACAAAAACTTAACTAGCTGGTAATAAAGTACAAAAATAATATAATTTTAAAATGAAGTCACTCATTTTCTTGTCTTTTTAATAATATTGCCAATATTTAAGAAAACAACCAGATTGCGTTGAGTAATAAGGGCGTCGTCGGGTGTGAGGCAAAAACGTGATAGAAACAGCCCATGAACGCAGTTATATCATAGTTTGGGGGGATAAAGGGGAAGTAGTCAGTCTATTAGCAGCTAATTTCTGTCGTTACTCCTTTAATACTTTCCGAACTAAAGTGAACGCAGCCATACTTGCAGACTAATGTCCATACATATGGAATGAAAAATTCTTCGGGCGCATCTTCTTCGACGTATTTAAATTTTAAATCGGGAAATTTCTGAAAAATAAAAATTATTGTAGGTCAAAATGTATGTGAATTTCATTCCTTCTCACCCTAAGTCTATCGCTAGACCACTGGCTTGCTCCTTTTGAAATCACCTCAAGAACTTCATTTACACCCAATTCACCGCGTTGCTCCTGAACTCTTTGAAGACGTGAAGAAAAAAATCCAACGACCTGAAATTAGAAAGTCAAGTAACATTAAGATTAGGATTACAGTAAATGTTAGCAGTGAATGTTAAGGATCTTCTCGAGTGCATGGTAATTACATCGTACTAAATCGCTCCAGCATAATGTAAATCGTATATCTTGGTAGTCGTTGAGAAAATTTTGCGTTTCGTATTCATTTACCTAAATAAAAAGAGCTGGGTGTTTAGGAATCACAAGAGCTCAAACGTTGGAAGTGGGAATTATTCTCCGACCTCTATCTTTGAAGATTCATGGTTTCCTAAGACTAAAAGAGTCAGACATCTGTCATAGTAGAATACTAGAGATTTAGCTTCAGGACGGTATACAAGAGGTTAAGGATTACATCACTGTTCCAAATGCTTCTCTTTTAATAAGCCTAGTAGACCATAATATGCTTACTGCAGTGTTTTCAAATGAAGCCGCTGTAAATACTGCTGCAGAGCTTCGAATGGCAATTCCAAGTATATTACGTGACAAGGATAACAGGATTTGTATAAATAGTCACGGTGCAATCATAGCACTGGGTGTAGGTACCATCGAATCGAGCTTAGTTCATCGAAGATGTAATAGTCCCTGCACTTCAGATGCCTTATCGGTTACTCGTGTAATCTTGGTCACAATAACGTATCAAAAAAATTAAGCAGCGGATAGACTTGCTAGGCAAGCTTCAGGTATGGATTCAGGTAAGGCGAAAGGTTCCAAAGAAACCACATACAACGATTCTATAATTCAAGACTTGTAGACTGGCTAACTGTATGATAGGAGGAGTTAAAGGAGTGCGTCATATAAAGACGGCTATGGCCCAGAATGTTTCAAGAAAATAAAGTGCGCATTATCCATGCCGTAATCACCAGACATAACACAAACAAACTAGTGAAGCGTATATGAGCCCCATTGAACGAGGAAGAACTAATGAACAGCAGACAAAGAAATAAGAGCACTAAAAATAGCAATGTTTATCATCTCATCTGTCCTGTACGGGGTTCTTACGAATTTCTAGGTAAAATTCGATCGATTTGATATCACAATGGAACTAAGGTAACTTGCCACACGACACACAGCAAAACTAGCTTGAGAAAAGCGGTAAAGTTGAATGTTGTTATTGAGTTAATACCTGGATAGAGGAAGAATCCTGCTGGAGTACTGAAGGGGTAAACAAATGTCTTCTAAATCGATAACTACAAAAAATTTAATGGTACGAGCATTGGTTGCTATTTCATGTTTTTCAATTGGAAATTTTCGCCATTCCAAAAGCAGTAGACTGTAGAATCAAAAAGATGTGGCGTAGTCGGATTGGCATTAGAACGCACTCGTTTGAAAATCCGGCTACAAACTCAAAAATATCTGAGAATGTAAAAGCAAACTTAACTCGTTTGGTAGACATAACCACGTTTAAAGCATATGGTTTCCTAGTCGTCAACAAGAAATAGTCAGTCAATATCTAATGACAAGCAAAGATTGTAGATTGCTCGTCTAGATCTACAGCCGATAATTGTTAGTTTAGCACTGATGAAGGGTTGAATAACTTCCCACATGGCATCGATCCATGGGGAGAGGTGGTCTAACTTATCCATTTATAGACTCACCTCATGAATTGAAAAGACTTGGTAGAAGAACTCAATATAAGGGCGCTGGTAAGGTTGGTACAATACATGCGGTAACCATGGGCATAACCCGACCGAACTGCACATATGATTTAGGTACATTGCCGTTTGCTTCCCTTGACTCTGGAAGCTTGTGCCCTTTGATGTCAATCTTGATGTTACCCGAAAATTAACAAAAAAAAAAAAAAATATAATAATATTTAAGGCCTTTGCGCTAAATACCATATACCTGAAATATTACGAATTAGAGTGAAGGTCCAGAGTCCCGTCCCAGTACTTACCATGTCAATATTTTGAATTATATCCTGAAAAGCGTGATGACTTCTGAATCCCTCAAAAACTTGCCTCTTATACAAAAGAGTGTAAACCAAATTCGGACAATAGACCAATTGATTGGAAAGGCATGAGTTTAAAATTTCTAAAACCATTCGCAATACCTCTTCTAGAACATTCAAATCCTGAAGCATATCCTCTGGAGTTGTATTTACATTTACACTCACGGACCCATTTACCGGTTGTTTTAATTGGGCATCGAGTCGGGAATGCTTTTTCGCAAGTGTCTCAAATAAGCTGATCAATCGTTGTGCAACATAAGGATGCAGAGATCTAAATTGCCCAGACATATTCGCTAGCGCAGCTAAGCAATTCGTATGAAGATATTTATCTCGCATTTTCAGCATGTTGTACTGAATCGTCCGGATAACAACAAGAATTAAGAGGCCACCTAGTGATATTTCCGAAACTGAGCGTTCAGTGTACCAAGTAATATTTTTTAAGCTCTGAAATTGAAAGCAATTCCATTAGTTAGAGGTGCATACCGCTGAATGTGTCGAGGTCTTACAATTTGGTGAACACTTTTATTGAAGCCATCATCCTCGCTGAGTATTAAGAGAACAATCAGAGACATGTAAATGTGATGAGAAGTACTATCAGGCGCATTGTACAAAGTTTGTAAAATTGGAATAACTAAGTGTTGAAGATTTGTTTGCGACATTACAAATTTGTAGAACCTATGGTTACGATGGAGCAATAGATACAGCAAAAGAGTAGCCTGATCAATGGTAACAATCCGACAGAGTGTATTGTACAAAGCTGTGAAGTCAATTTTAAATGTTGAGCCATCTTTAGGAGAATCTTTTGAATCTGAACACCCGAAAAGACTCGTTCTGTATGGATTTTCCTTTGTTGTACAATGATTTGTAAGAATCAAAATCAACAGGAGGCTCTGATTAGCTAAAGGATAATGCTCGCGGAATTGTTGTGTTAAATCTGATCCTGTTGTGGCAAGAACATCCTGCGGTTTTCGAAACGTGAATATAGACAGCAACGATTCAGCAATATCGAAAACAAAGGAACCACCTGTAGAAGTCCCAAACATTGCTGGAGGCGCTTGAAACATTCGTGAGACGAAATGTAGGAGAGCACTCATCAGGACATTTGCGTTTGTACATTTATAAATCGTCCTGAAAGTGAAAAACAAATCAAATTTATAGTAATATTTTCAAAAGATGTAGCTTACTTGAATATAACTGATTTATCTGTGGGTTGTTGGGAGAACAAGTGAACCGAAATTAGTGTAATTATCGAATTTACAGCCTCAAGATGAAGGTGATATGTAAATTCCCTGAAAATCGGAGCTTGGATGATTAGAAAAACATTACGACAAATTTGAGAACTTACTTTACGGGAATTGTTACAATGAGACTAACAACCGCTTCAAAGAAAGCTTGGAATTTTGAACCATCCACAATAGCTATCGGAGCTCTTTTTAGCACTTCACTATCCTCAACAGCAATCGTAGTTTCTAGATTCTCTTCAGCCTTCAACTCTTCCAGATTCGGAATTGCTTCGAAATGTTGGAGCAGCTGGTACTCCGAGCCGGTTTCTATCACGTACTTAATCAAAGAGCGAATGATGAAAAGTGCATTAAATGCTTGCCAAATGTGCATGGTGCTAGGAACACATGAACAATTTTAAAAATTTCTTAGAACTCTCCTTGTAGAAATAGTTTCTACCTTTCCTGATCAGATAAAGACAACAATTCTGTAATCTTTCCTAGAAACACAGTTATTAAAGAACCAAAATTTCCCGTCTTCATATTGTGGCTGATAAAGGACTGACATAGTGTCTCTACCCGAGAATCCAAACTAAGTTGCTCCTGACTAGAATAAATTTATGTTTTGAGATTATATTTCTAGTGCAGTATTGTAAATGAAAATATCGCAAAATACGACAAGTAACAAAATAATTTCACCTGTTTGATGGTACTATAATATGATATTGAAGTAACGAATTCCAAAAATCATAATCATTGGTGGGAATATGATCTTTTCCTACAAATTTCTTCAGAAACTCATTTTCAGATAGTTCGACATTCCGACTTACGTTGATGCCCATCTTTTATTCAATTTCATTTAGATTTTTCCAGACTATTTACGTGCTCAGTATATCCAACAAATTTATGGTGCTGTTGTAAATTGGCAGCGCCTAGCAATTAAATTTGTTAAAAGGATAATTGGCCAAAGGTTTCCAAATAATATGATGAGAGAGAATTGAGAATGGATATAAAAAGAAATGACACCAGAAATGTCAAAACTTCTTTTGACAATTAAGTCGTAACCAAAAAGAAATCAAATGACGTTAACACTTGTGAAGTTGGATGTAGTTATACCAGTTATACTGATTTGTGCCGTCCCTTGAAATACTATTATCATACAGCGGTAGAACTTCTAGGCACAGATTAGGTTCTATAGGTATTATTTTATTTGCTATTCCATTAACTGAAGTTACCTTAATGGTGAGAAGTATGCGGCGGTAGGAAAAACTCCGTACTAACAATTTTCGATCGGAAGTACGGGCAGTATACTACTGCAAACAAATTAGCTCCGACCATTTAGGAATTATGAAATTTTTGATCGGACGGCTAAACAAATTCCTTCCTTCGCGAAAACTACTCGTTTGGCTTGGCGCACACATTACAGTATACTTCAGTTTGTGTGAATTTTCGTGGAGGAGAGCCATGAAGTATGTTGGCCCTTTGAGGACAAAATTAATAGTGTGAATATTTATAAAAATACTTTGTATATTGTGTATGGTTTAAGAATTAATCAACGTTTAAACGTTAAATATGTTATAAAAACAATAAATGGACTAGCAGGTGGGCGATCAGAGATTTCTCATGGGAGGGGGGGGGGGGGGGGGGTGCGAAAATATTGGCTTAGCATATATTTTTTAAATTTTATTTTAATGTATTCCATAATTTTCTGTTTAAATTTTTTTATTTAAATATTTTACAGGACAAATTCAAGCTTCCAATCGCTTTTCATTTAAAATCGTAATTACCTCGGTATAATCAACATTTATATAACCCATAATGTTGCTTACCTGGCAAACATTGTGGTGATTGAAATGGCAATAAGAATTGTGCTGCCTTTTTGTTGCCAAGGCGATGTTTTGGCGATAGCTCGAATATTTAGGTCAGTTAGATTACCGGAAACATTACGATTAGCCTACGAATTGCTTTTTTATTGCTATACGTTATTGCATTTTTATTCCCCAGATCGCTGGTATCAGATGTGATGAGAGCGAGGTGTTTCCACTGACTTATGTATAATAATGGAGTGAGCGTCTTGTAATTTTCCTATTGGAAAGAATTACAATACAATACAATACAAAAATATTTTATTGAAAGACAGGGGGGTCAGGGGGGGGGGCGAGGCCACGTCCTTAAAACGGTGGGTACATAGATCTACAGTAGTTTTTATATTAAATATAAGCATAAACTCTAGAATTGCACAAGTTTTACAGTTTTCTCTTTCGCCCTATAGCAGAGTTTATTTTCAAAGAAATTTTAGTGTTATTAACAATAATTCTGTACTCTCCTTTTCCAAATTCCCACATTTGGAGTTGTTATTCCTTCAAGTACGGTAGAGTAGAAAAAACAGTAAAAGCAGAAAAAATTGCCAACCCAAAATTATAAGAATATTGATCGCCATAACGATCATAAAAAGAATCACTTACATGACTCATATGCAATGCAACATATACCCCCATTAAACTAAACGAAAGCTATAGCTATGCATATAATTCCGGCAACAAAAAATAACTTTTATGCGAAAAATTGGCGATTTACTATAGCGATCGAAAAGCAAGAAGAATATTTATCGCCATGGTGATGATCAAATGATTCGCTTACACTCAGTGTGTTTACATCAAGTATACTTCAAGTAGAGATCAAGTAATCAAAATATCATATAAACGCTCATTGACTTCAAGTTACTTGAGTCAAGTAAATCACAAAATTTTGTTCGATTAATTGAAAAAAATTATGTAAACGCAACTTCAGTACATGCACAGTTTTTATTTCTGCGAGTTATGAAAACAGCAAAGAGGAACAGAAGGAGATTATTGTGATTTTTCGCACTTTTCTCAGAATATTTAATACAGAGTTTACAAATGTAAATTGCCACTTTAAGAAAATTTCGAGTCAAGTAATTGGAATTAATTTAACCAAAAACCCTGGGAGTCCTTTTCGAAAATATTTTATATTTATGATCGTTGACTCCTTCCGCTTCTTTTGAGTCATCTCCCTTCAAAATCAATTCAAAAATTTAGCCAATGTTTTTTAATCTTTATGTAGGTATCTATCTTGTTATATCTTTTGGAAAAATGATTTTTTGGCACTGAACTAAGCGGAGCAGGATTCTTTTGACGCAGGACTTCCAAAATAAAATACTTGAGTTTCAAGTGGATTTCAAGTCAAGTACTCATGATACAAAGATTAACAAGGTATGGCCGAATTATTTGTTAATTGGTTGCTTGCCTCCTTTGGCGACAATTGTCAGATATTTGTTAAATATTTTAATATATTCAAAACGTATTTCAGTCAATAAAATACTTAAAACAAATTATCTGGAAATGACATTAGTCGCCTCATGACGTAGCAGCACAAAAATTCCTCTCGAATCGGCCATACCTTGTTATCTTTGTATGTGCATGTCAAGTACTCAAGTATTCATGTAAACGTACTAATTCGTTCATATGCGATGCAAGTTAAACGTAAGCGATAAAAATGCATTATTGCCAGCAATAAAAAAGCTCGTTGTGGCAATAAGAAATCATAAGAAAGCGATTCGTATGCCAAACGTAATGTTTGATGGGTAGTAATGTCTTGATTCTCCGAAATGTTGAGAACGATCTTATACCCTAGACACACGGGACATATCAATGATCATTGACGGAGCAATGAACATTGCATAGCTCGTGTGTCACTACATCATTGGCGCAATGGTCATTCGGTTCGTCATTATACCAATTACGCCCCCACAAGCTCATTCGTTTGCAATTATGCATTGCTTGTCATTTCTTTTAGCGATAAGCGCGCTTTCAGCGGTGAGGAACTGCAAATTATTGGAAAAATCAGCTGATTTTCCAGCCATCACTGTTAGATGTCATTTGTGAAATTGGCTGATACATTTTTCAAAGTAAATTTTGAATGTTTCCCAAATAATTGAATTCCTTTAAAAAATTTCATACATTATAAATGGAAAAGACGAAGAAAAAGCAAGATTGTGGAAAACTGCTGAAAATTATAAGTTGTGCGAGCTGTGGCGCATTTATATAAAAGATCTGAGAAAGGCACGAAGAAATAGCCACATATACGCGGCTATGTCTGTGAAATATAAGGATATGGGAGTAATCGCCAGTATGCACAAGTGACACATTTAATGTGGCAAATCTAGTCTGTCAAATTTAATTACGTGAAGACCGTCATTGCCTTGTGCCACCCCAAAACAGGAATGATCACTGGTCCAATTACGTAATTGAACCAATGATCATTGATATGTCCCGTGTGTCTATGGTATTACCATTGTATTTTTTGTGTGGATACGGGCCGGATAGTGTACAAAGTATTTACAACAAAACGAAAATATTGGTGTAGGAACATGTTCCGGCTACATCTATTGCGTTTTGCTTCTTCAACAAGTTGTGTGCAGAATAGTTTTTCCTTGCTACTTTATCTGACATTGGAAGCAACCTTAACTCTCGTAACATGCTGGGCAGCTGTACATAAATCAGAATAACTAGTTTGATATTCGAATTCTGCTTAATTGCAAGTAACCTATAGCATAGATGGCATAAGAGTAAGATGTCGCATGGCATGGCATACCAGAGCTGAGTAAACAGATTGTGAAATGGATAGTGCATTCTGGAATGGACCATAACATGTTTTAGTAAAGCATGCAGAAAGAAAATGTTTTTATAATAACAGTTTTGTATACATTGGATCGACTTCCTCAACACTTCAGATACGAAAAAATATGAATCACTTTCAAATCTTGTGGTCCATTCCGAAATGGACCACCCAGCCATATAAATTTTGTATTCTTTTTTTGGTACTGCATGTCACATCTAGTTCTTGTGCCATCTATTCCTATAGCTAAAAAACGAGTTAATCACAAAAATCGAGAGAACATAGGATTACCCGAATGATAAAATCTTCTTGAATACCCTCAAAATCCTTTCAAACTATTCATAATAATGTATATATCAGGTCACAGTAAGTCTATTTCGCTTTGGCCAAGGTGCTGAAAGGAGTTAAAAATTCCTCTCAAATGAAATTATCATTTTTTCTGAAAATATCAGAAAATCCAGCATGCGTTTTCCCCACTTAATCTCTTCAGAACAAAACGAATGTAAACAGAAGCACGTGCTACTCAAATAGCATAGAATTACACTTAAAACCAAAGAATAACTAAATAAAAGAAAGGACACAGAAGAGTGTTCCGATTGTTTTCCATTTAAATGTACACGGCGAGAAAAGGAAGGAAGGAAGAGAAAAAAATTAAAAAAAAATCAAACACTCTTTGAACATTTTACGAATAAGACAAAAAATGTGAATGCGAAGATTACATGCAACGAAATGGAATGGCAAATGATTTATTTTCGTAAATAAGAGAGAATGGGCGGAGTTTTCTGATTTTACGATCATAAAATGCTCCCGCTCTTTTATGAAAACACGAATTTCAGGAATTGTCCCAATGTTCTTCGCAGAATTCCAATGTTTGTTAGTGTAATCCTATGATATGTGAACAGCACTTTTTCTGTTTACATTTGTTTTGCTCAAGTGGGGGAATCTCTTGCTGGATTGTGGGAATTTTATTTGACAGAAATTTTACATCTCCTTTAGTGCGTTGTTCATTATCTTTTTCTTGCAAAATGGAGGTAGGGTTACCCAATGTACATTATTATGAATAGTTCGAAATAATTATGAAGGTATTCAAGAAGTTTTTATCATTCGGGTAATCCTATGTTTTCTCAATTTTTGCTTTGAACTCGTTGTTTTAGTCGCACTACAATAATGCATACACAAGTTCTTTTCCCCCATTCATGCAAAAGACAAAAGTATATGAGATTACCTCTTTCAGTCTAAAAAACACGGAAAGTTTCCAATTTTGTTCGCCTCTGTCTCTACTTATATTTATTTATACTTTGGTTAAAACATTGGTTATGCTTATTAGAAAGAAAACATATTTGGGTGTAATTTGTTTTAACTTCATTTTGCTGTGGGAGCGACAGTTTTGGGCTTTAGGACCTGTTTAAGATGAAATTTTAGTTTTTCCTCCATGACGAGGATACAAATAGCAGTGAGAGTGAGCTCTTTCTGCATGCTGTACCCGGCACTGCTTTTTGTATACTCGTCATGGAGAAAAAACTAACATTTCATCTTAAACAGGTCCTAAAGCCCAAAACTGTCGCTCCCACAGTAAAATGAAGTTAAAACAAATTACAGCTAAAATATGTTTTCTTTCTAATAGTTTGGAATAGTATGGAAATTATAGCGTTTGAACAAAATACAAGCGACTTATATTAAAAACTCCAGACAAGTCAAGAAAACTGTGGATGTCGCCTACTGAGCTGACCGGCCCGCTGCTCTCTTTTTTCGACTTTGTTCATGGACATAGTTTGTATATTCCGGGGGTTACGGAGAACTCCGTTGGGGCTCTCATGTGGTAGTGAGGGACAGTGCTGGCAAATGGCAACATAAAAAAATCGGGAAAATGCTGCAGAGAAAATCGTGAATTGGGCATGAAAATCGGTGAAAGAATTAATTCGCATAATTACTTTTTCAAAACATAATTTATAGAAATCCAATAAAATAAGGAAACTTAAGGATGTATCCAGAACTATAAAATAGTTTAGATTAACATTCTTATTGCCATTTGCCCTATTTCAATCTTATCAGAAAGATTTATACTCTTTTTAATAGAATTTTAGAATTGAATTAGAATTGAAGCGCTTAAGCATGTTCTCATTTATATGTATGCATATTAAAACATTTCCCTGTTTTTTGTCAAAAAATATTTGGACATTAAAATGCCTTTGGTTTCCGCATCCAATCAATTTCTCAGCTTTGTTTTCCTGATATTTATCTGTGAAACAGAGTTTGCAAAATGCAATATTACGGGTCGGGTCATAGATTTTATTTTCAACCAACCAGTTATTTAATTTCGAATCATTTTGGCACAATTTGCAAAATTTTTACATACAGTTTTGCTCACAATTATAAAAGCTACATAATTCAAACCCTGTAATTTTACCGCTATTTTCGGCAATATTTCATCATCTAAATCTGAATGATCTGGCACTGGACGTGGGTGCACACGGGGGCACTTGCCGCGGGCGATAGTTTTAAGGGGGTGGCAGTACGACGGACTTCTGAACCCATAACTAAACGAGAAAAAATATTATTACAAGAATTGGAAACTTTTTTCAGACCATACTTAACACTTCAGTCTTCTTTCCGGAATCTAAAAGTTCCTTTGCTATCATACTTTCAATTTTGCTTATAAGTACTTATACAGTCAATCAGTTTACTGTCTATTAAATTTAAGTCTGTAAGCCTCTGTAAGCTAATTAAAGTAAAAATTCCGCTAAATTCTCGAATTGTACCTTTGTATCACATGAAATCAATTCAAATATTGTACAAATGTGGCTGGCAACCCTATGTTCCCCATCATCTACCAATCCTATCTCGAATGTAGACAGAATATAAGACAGTAGGCACAAGCACAGAGCTACCAGAAGATTATTTTTATGTAAGCTAAATTTAGCCATTTTTGCCGGAGTTAAGGCCTTTGAGCCCGAGTAAAAACTTGGATAAATCCTTGCAACTTGAACGGCAGTTTGCCAGAATTCCTACCCAGAGTTTTTTTGAAACCGTCTCAAATTTTAGTAGTTTTAGCCGACAAGATTCATAGAATTTCATATCACTTAAATATTAAAATATAACACTCTGAAAGAAATGGTTCGAACCATTCAACATTTTAGTTTCGAAAGGCCTGCATGAAGTCAACAAATAAATTAGCTACATGAAGATCTCTATTGAGATTTTCATAGATACAGTCCAGGCAATCCATAAGAAGGAACTTGGATTCTGTTGAAGGCCCAATTTATATCTAATAAGAAAATTTATTTTTCGCAGGAGCTTCAAATTATTTTAGAATGTCTGGGAGAAGGAATATTTGTTTATAGAAATAAATGCGGAGCCAGTTTTATTTATAATGTTTGCAATAATTGACATAACGTTTTCTTAGACCATCGGGGCAATGAAAAACAATAAATGTTAACATAAACAATAAGGAGCATTATTTTTTGGAATCCTTTCTTGCGATCCCACATTATTGTTAACATTATTTCCCACTGCATATTCTAATATTTTTGGAATTTGTAGAAAGCTGCAGAGAATAGTAGATACGACATTTTTCTGGTTTAAATTTGATGTTCCGTTTTCTTTTTATTGGTTTTATAAGAATAATGTGAAAATTTGTTCCCTAATCCTTTCCCTATCTCCTTCCTGCCATGCTGTGCTTTGCATCATAGGGTATCCCCTGAGCTTGGCTTAATAATAAAAAAAAAAAAAATGTATAGACAAGTAATTTGCACGGAACTTTCTTAAGTCAAATAACAAATCAAGTGATAAATCAAATGTAAGTTCTCTAATTAAATTCTTAGTATCGTAAACCGCAAGTGTGCCTCTGAAATTTTATATTGCAATTGACATAATTGCATTATCAATATTGAAATTGAAAGTTTGTCTCTGGTATAAAAAACTTTTTACTTTCATTTTATTTTAAAACAGTTTGAGATTCAAACAACATTTAATAATGGATCCTAATTTTTGTTTGAATTTCAAATTCTTTAATTAAACAATCATTTGTTTCAAATTCAAATTGTAATAAAATAAAGAACGTTGTTAGAGGGGGCGGTAACTAACGTCTTTGCCCCCCTTCAAAACTTTCCTAGATCCGGCACTGAGTGAGACAGATCCTGACGCTAATGAGTCAGATACGGAGACAGTCATTTTATGAAGTGTAAACGAGCCAGATAGTGACGCCACGGTTTGAGTATTGGCACACACAATACAGTTCAGTACGTTACGCTCTTTCGTTTACTATTCACCTTTTCGTATTCGTTGGTGTTATTTCGTACTTACGACTTTTAGCTTCGTTTATTGGACTTGTTTGCTTATGATTTGGATTTGGAGAGTTTCGGTCCCTTTACGACGATCTTTGCTTTCTCCAGGACTATCGTGTGATTGCGTAGTGCTTCCACACACGAATATGCCAACACGCACTTCATTTATGGGGAATGCATCCAAATAATTGGTGTTTAATTTTAAACTTAAGGAAAATTGGTCCTAAATTTAATAAAATGCTAGCATCTCCGACTCAAATGCGTTACTATCTGCCTAACTCACACTTTATGGAATGACTCTCCGTCTCACTCAAATTAGAATCTTAAAGTTACGGTCTTATGGCAAGCTTTGGGTACACTAGAATCATTTTTAGTAGGTAAAAAGAAATTTTTCGAGACTGGGTTTCTAGATTTTTTTTTCCATAATATAAGAAATAATGCAGCAAGTGTTATACAATTTTAGAATCCTTATTAAATGCGTTAACTTTTAAAGTTACGTGCCAAAGTGGCGTAGTGCGTTGTTTTTCAGTACAATCAGTTAAAGTTGGGCGAAGTATTAATTTTCTATTCTGGGTTCGGCAAAATGTGACATTTTCTTCCAAGATCGAGCAGTTTGCTTAGAATTTAAAGCAACAGGCTACATAAGCACTATTCGGGATTACATAAGAATCTAAAAAACCTTCACAGGGTGTACATTTTCTTGAAAAAAAAGAAATGCCTATAATTTAAAAAATACATGACTTAGATTTTTTTTATATTTTTCTGGTAACTATTATGACTTGGCCTATCACCCGATTCCAGCATGACATCGACTTCCGGGACACCCTGTATATAAACATTGATTAAACCACACCCCGAGTATTGCTCGACGGTGTTGCTTATGTGTCAAGATGACATGTTCAATCAATTACAAAAACTTCAAAATTATGCAATCACGAGGGGGACTCTGATCTTAAGGATGTGAGTTGATTAGTTTTAAAATAGAGAATAAAAATTTTAGTTCAGAAGAGTTTGAGAATAGAGAATAAAATCTCATATGTAACTTTAACTTAAAAAAAAAAATAATAATAAATTTGTAAATATACTCTTTTAAAAAGACACTCCTCAGTAGCCGTCTAAATGTGGTAGACATGTGTGAAGACTCACAAATAACGATAAATCTCAATCAAACTTCTAAGTCCATAGGTCTTGCAAAAATTCTTTAATTAAACCTAGTAAAGGATTAATGAAGCCTGGAAAGAGTTTCTTGTTCGTAATGAAAATTAATCCAAAGCTGAACCTAAAAATATATGACAATTATATTAATACTATAGCAGTAGAAGTTTTTTTTTTATTATTTCTGGCTTCAAAATACCTTTAAAGAAGTAGAAAAATCAACGTTTTCTGATTCATAATCCAGGAGTGACACATTTCTACTAAATTTGTATCTAATTTGTGAAAACGTGATCGAGGAGTCGCTCTTTCCACACTGCTCATAGATAAATTATTCCTATTTGTTGCAATTGTAGTGTGATGTTGAAATGTTTGCCGTATAATTAACACAAATTGAGGTAAGATCATGTGCACAACTAGAGACTTGTATTTTACCTTTCACAAAGTATATGCATTTGACAATTGAATAGTTTTGTCTACGAACTGATTGCAATACATAATATATGTTTATAACGGTATTTAAATTATACATAAATAAAAATTTGTTACTTGATTTTATAGCTGTATTACGCAGGTACGCCAAATCGATAGACAGGCTAATATAGAAGCAAAGTCTGCCTGGCTTTGCTGTTGATTATAATTGTATTGTTTTTATGTTACGAGTAAATATTGTTATGAGTGCGGTCTTAGTTCGTTATTTTAAAACATAATATTTGAAATCTAAAATCAACTTTACTTAAATTATCTCTAGTACTAATAGATGTCGCGTGTCGTCTCCGAACCAAAAGTTGTTCATGCCCGTACTTAATTAGTCATTTTACACGAAGTATCGGGTGTCGCTTGTCCTTTTCTATTGCACGTAACAATATTAAATTTGGAAATAATTATGGAATATGTTATGTGTGTTCTTATTATTATAAGAAGTCATAAGTAATAAGAACAATTTTCTCCAGGAACGTTTTATCGAGCATGTATTAAATAGAAATTTGTAGTTGCCGCCGGCCGTCGAACACTTTATTGAATTAATTCAATTACGGCGATCATAGAGGCCAACGGCGGACGGCCTATACGCTCCATAAAACGTTCATGGAGAAAATTGTTCTTATTAATGCAATAGTCGTCGGCCGTCGTAACTGTGTTTAAGACTTTCCTCAGGAGATTTACAGCTACAACACTAATCGCGTGACTCTAGACCTAGTCTACTAGCATATTTACCTAGCCTTTTACCCAATGGGCTGTCAATATCCCTATTCACCTACTAGCTTCCTGGTGTCAGCTTTTCTCTGGCTCTTAACGAGCTCCATTGTTTTCCTCCTATTCATAGGCCATAATCGAATCATAATCGTAAATCGCCGTAAATGTTACATTGGAAATTTAAATTGTAATTTCCTCTTCAGCAGAATCATCTCAACATTGAAATGCCAGCAGCCCAGTCATTTACAAGTAAACGTCCTTGGAATGTTTTATTAAAAATTTATCTTTGCCATTGTTTCGAAAGTGCTCCGGAATATTTTCCAGTTTGCAGTTTCACCATAAGCAAGTCGTCCCGAAATCCTATCCTAAAGGAGTTGTTTCATTGCGGCCAATTTTCAGCTACATTTGATGTGGTCAATTGATTGATGAATGGCACATCTGCGATCCCCACTCTACCGTGGTCGAATATTATTGTTGCACAGACGATAAGCCATTCGACGCCAGAATAAGTTTGTTTTGCAGGAGAAAGCTACCCATTTTCTTGGTTTCCTACCCTCTTGCTGCTGCTCCCCCCGACCAATCAATTGCACTGAACGAACCGGATAGTTTTTGGCGATGACTTTCCACTTGTACATAGTTGAAAATGAAAAGTCTGCGGTTGAAGGTTTCGAATTAGTTGCCTGATTGCTCCTTTTATGGAATTATTAGTGTAACAAGGACGAAATGGAGAAAGGATATTTTTCCGATATTACATTGTGGGGACAGCAAGGCGCGGTTGATTAACTGTGTGCGAGGTTTCCTTGTGCTGTATTGTTGTTGTAGAGATAAGTGACTACAAAGTGCTGCCGGATTTTTTACCATAGACGATGAAATTATAGGATACGATGAAATTATAGAAATAAGAAGAGCAAAATGGGGGGGTGTTCAACACATAATGCGTTCGTCTGTCCGTCTATAGGTTCCCTCAATAACTCTAAAACGAATTTACTTAGAGAGCTGAAATTTTTCACAAGGTCTTTAAAAAAAATTGCAGATTTAAGTTCAAAATTGGGGTTACCATAACAAATTTCGCTTTTAACGGTATATTTGGACACTACCTAAAAACGAATCGACATAGAGAGCTGAAATTTTGTACACGGCGTTTTCATAAAAATATTAAATACAATACAATCGGGCAACATTTCTTGGTGTAGCCATATAAAATTTGAGGTTTCTTACGTATACTTCGAGAATGATCGGTTCCAGCCATTCTTTTTGTACTGAAATGTTATTTAGAATATCAAATCTTATGAAATTTGTTATAGTACGTTTTACTGTCAAAAGAACCGTTCCAAATATAGATGCGAAAAACCACTTTAACAACCAAACTTGCACAGAAGGGTGACTCAACATGTGAAATTACATACGAGCATTTATTTAGGGCAGTGTTTCTCAACCTGTGTGCCGAGGTACACCAATGTCTCGCACGAGATTGTTAAATGTGCCGAGAAATTTTCCAACAAATAATTACAATTGCATGGGTTTTGTAACCTTTAGTTAGTATTTATAATTGCCCCAACGGTTTTTAAAAAAATCGTTTTTTACATAATTTTCTTAGGTTTCTATTTTATAATCACCCTTATTATGGTGGCCACCTCACTTCAAGTGCAGAGTTGCTAGACTGGAACAAATAGACTCTCGTACAAACTTTACAAAATTCTCGTACGACTTAAAAAATTCTCGTATACTAAGTTTACCGCGAAGTTTTTTATTTTCAGCTGTGCCGCAAAAGGCACAGGTTTTTATGTTACATATTAATAGTTCTAAAAAGGTTTCCTCATAGTTAGATAACTAAGGAACTAAAAAACTGTGATAATTTAAATTTAAAGTACCTAATTTATTATGGTATCTTTATAGTTAAATTAATAATGAAATTATCACTTTTAAGTATTATTAATAGCATAATTAAATAAAAAATATAGTTTTCATCGCAACTGGTTTTAATTTATCACATTTGAAATAATTTTTTTTTCAAATTTTGGAAAAAATCCCGATTTGATAATTATTATACACATTATTTTTATTTCAATTTTTTACTTCTTTAGATGCCCTCCTTCGATTATATGTACTATAATCCAAATTCTCCAACTTGGTGTCACCTATACAGGAGCCACTGAAATGTACAGGATTTTTACGCATAGTTCTATTATTTCTATTTTCTATTAATACACGAAGACATGTTGCTTACGTATGCATATTTATGCTTAAGAGAAATATCAATCGTCAAAGTATTATACTTCTTGGGGCACTCTTGATTTAATGCCATTTAACACGATGAAACATGATGAAAACGTGGAAATAATTTTGTTGTTGTTATTTTTTTGTTAAATATCAGATTTCGACTGCTAAATAACATTTCAGGCAATGGAGTGGTATGTAATATGTATGTACATAGCGTGAAAGCATTTTAATAAGTTTTGATGTTTTTAATTGTTAAACAATAAATGGCTAGCTATAAATCAAAACTAAAATGGTCAATAATTGTTAATTTGCTAAATAAATATTTTAACTAAACTAAAATTATTTTATTTCATATGCATAAGTAGTTAGAGACAATCATCCATATTGATTCATGGCTGTCTATCCATGAATCAAAGTACCCTTGAATTGAATCAATGTAATGTTTATTTCATGGTGTAATCTGATTTCACTTAAAAAAACAAAATACTAGTAACTTTATAAAATTGGAGTGCGAATTCTTATCTTAAAAATTACTCTCAGATAGTTATTGAAGAAATCTAAATAATAATATTTATTATAAAAAACAAAATCATATCAATCTACCACCAATCCCCCTGAAGGGAAATATTATTTATAACTTTAGAGAAGATAGCCTGATCCAATTCTGTAACAAGCCTACTGAAATTCCATCCAACCATATTATGACCTTCAGCGGTAATGATATGTAAATACAACCCATGTGGTGGAGATCTTTATAAATAGTGCTCCGCCCTCTTAATAAAACAGAGATAGTTTTTCAACTTTGGGTTTAAGTAAAAATGAAAAAAAAAAAAAACATTTAGAATTAATTTTTTATTAAAAACAAGTAAACAGTTCACACTTCATAAATGCATAAATCAGTCAGAGAAAAATACATGATAGACTAAATAATAAATAAAAACATACAAAACAAACATTTCTTTTATCACAACAATAATTTTTGGAGCAAATAAACTTAGCCTCGAGAATACTTTTAAAACCATAGGAAATCAATTCTTGCGATTTACACAAGTGCTCATGCATTGCTTATAGTTCAAAAAATTGTTGCCATTTCCATCACAACCACCAAATTTGAATTCGCGACAATCCTTGATTTCCGGATCATAACTCCAGCGTGGTATTAGGGCACGACAGACTCCTTTCCTTACCGGTAAACGGCATCGTTCTGCAGCTTCGACCCTAGACTGGCGTGGAATCGTGTCATCTTCTGATGCAATTGTATCGAGAAAATCTATCATTCCGTCATATAATTTATCGTCACTAAGCTCATCATACAAATCAAGAGGCATTGCTTTAGTAAATTTTGTTAGCATCATTATTGCAGCAACAAATATGCATGTTGCGATCACTACCATATCAAATGATTTCATTTTCACTTTTTTTTCACTTTTTCTTTTCTGGCTGATGAGTTCACTTTTTTCGTTTATTTTTTATACTCCTTGATTTCTTGGTTGGTCACTTTGTCACACTGCGGTCAATTTACTTTAACGTTGTTGATCAAACTACAACTGCGATCAGTTGAGTCTCTTGATTTTATATGCCACGAAAGTTGAAATTGCGCAGCCGCAGTGGGCTTGGTCTGATGGATGGTGTGTGTTCAGCCACTAACATAACATACAGCATATTCAGGTAGGGTATATAGTCAATGTGGGGAAAAGGGCAGTGGGCCTCAAGCAGAATTATGCCGGTGAAATTGTTTGCGCATTTCCATGACTATATCAGGTGCGGTGAACTTTGTTCGCGATCGGGTAAATGATAGCAAATTACTTCTTTATGATGACATCAGTGGGAAACTTTGCGAATTTCTGTTTGTTTTATTTGGAAATTCATTGTTGAGTGGATTGTTTACCATTAAGGAAACTCTTTAATTGCAGAGACCGGAACCCAAGAGCAATTTTAGGTTTTTGTTTTTTTTTGTTTTTTGTTTCTAATAAGATTCTTCAAATAAACTTAAGCTTTGAAAGTTACAATAAGCGTCTTATGTGTTATGACAGTAAAAATGTTCAATACTAGCATACGATGAAAATAGAAATGGTAACTTTTACATGAATCAAATGCTTGACTAATTAATCTCTAAATATGGGGACTGACTTTCCTTATAAATAGGTACCTTTTACATTTTGCATATAGAAAATTTTAATGGGAATATAAAAAAATCAGTTTTAACTCTTGAAAGTTACTTTTATGCAGAGTTGTGCTCGTTATATATAAAAAGAAAAAAAAACCACATCTTTTTCAATCAAGATCTTACAAAAGATACCAAAAGCGTACCAGGCATCTAAAATAGAAGTTTTATCTTATATCTTAAAATTTATAGAATATGTTTACTACTACTAGGCATAAGATTTTCCATAAAGAGGTGTCATTTTAAATATAATGAAGCGGTTAAATATGGGATAAATGCCCATCTCGGTTTTTTTTTTAAATCTTTAATCTTAATAGAATTTTTCACAATATTTTGATACAATTAGCGACCCCATTTCTTCGATAAAACCTCCCTAATGTTGTCCTTTAGTGCTGTAATTGCTTGTGCTGGGTTGGCGTAGATTTTGTCTTTAATATAACCCCAAAAAATAAATCTAGACGTATGGGCATTACGCGATCGAGGAACTTCTCTTGAAATAAGGCCATAGTTTCTTTGCTTGTATAGCACGTAGTTCTATCCTGCTGAACGTAAAAGTCGTTTTTGTCAATAGCATTAACCTCGGTCAAAAAAAGTCCGTTAGTATCGTGAGGTAGTGCAGTACAAAAATAGAAACCATCTTACCAGTTTTAGACAAAAAAAAAATCAAATGTGGATGAAAAGAGTTCTCTAAACAATTAGCCCTGGATTTTCTGAGCTCAAAATGAAGCAGTTCTATTTATTTACATATTATACAAGTGAAAAAATTTGGGTCATCTTGTTTTCTCCAACACATAATTTACCAGAGTTCAACGTTATTCGTGATCCGGCTTTTAGTTCTTGAGTTAAATTAATTTTATATACCTCTAGTTTAGGGCAACTTCTTCTGCATAGTACGGTGCAGGCTTGGTTACGATTTGCATAATTCCTGGAAAAGTTTTGGAATGGACATACCTGGATCCTCAGAAACAGCTCCCAACCACAGGCAGGTGGAATGTTTTCTATAGACACCTATATCTGACCGATCACTTTTTCGACTCTTTACATTTCCAGCTTGGTTCAGACGTTTAATTTTATTAATAAGATTCAAAATTACTACACGAAAAGGAAAGTAGTCCGAACTTTGCAAATTATCTGGAAGAAATTCTCACCATTTTTATAATGAATTTTCACGATTTCTACGTGTTGTTCTTACTGAGCTCTGTTCGACAAGTTTTGGAAATAGGGATGGAGATTCTGATTTTCGAAAGAATTTTTTTACAATGATAGCTATGCTAATAAGCAAAATTGGCTTATATGGAATATCGAAATTTCACCAAAACATGTTGATGTTTCCTCCGAATATCTTCTTTGATTAAGTGACCAATATGCTGGCATGAAGAATGGCAGACTATGGCCAAAGAATTAATTGGTAGAACTGCATCCGGCAAGCAACACAGCTTAGGTTAGGTTAAGTAAGGAGGGTGCCGGTAAACAACTAGCCTGCATTACTTAGACCTCTAGTGGATCCATTGTGCCCTAGACCTCATGGGTTAACCTTTCGACTCGTCCCAGATCCCTTCCCTTAGGAAACTCAGTCTATTTTCAACACTCTTTACCTAGATCCATCCTGCTCCTCTTAGAAAACTCAGGATATATCTGAATTCTTTTCTTTGTAGCTCCCCCAGACTTGAAAAAGTAGCTACCCCCTACTTCTTTTATGTATCAAAGCAGTGCATTCGTAAAGCACGTGCTGGACGGAGTCCGAGTCCTTAGAGCTCCTGCAGAAATCGTTTGCCGCTATACCCAACCTTCTAGCATGGTCTCTTATGGCCCAGTGATCCCTAATGACCCCTACTAGATTCCTGGTATTTGTTCTGCTGCCATTAAGTAGTTCCCTTTTCGTCTTCCTGTCATATGCACGCCAGAATTTCCACGCAATACGGCAGTTATTCCTGCTGGTCCACCGGAGGTTTGCCTTTTGATAGGCGCCCCTCATGATTTCCTTTTTTATAGCTCCGATTGGGATCCTCACATAAGCTACCGCTGCGGAGCTATCCATTTCAGACCTCTTTTTAGTCAACTCATCAGCCATATCGTTGCCTGAGATGTCCTTATGGCCTACCCAGCATAGTAGGGTGGTGCCTTATAGTTTATTCCTCACGGCTGGTCTCACATAACTGTACCAATTTTGATTTTGCCAGCACAGCATCCAGCGCCTTGATATCTGCCTGTTATTAGTAAGCAGAACAGATTACTCATTCTTTCCGATTTTCTGATGAACAGCAGAGTTTTGATAGATACTCCTATTAAATGGTAATTTTGACACAAATGTAATAGCTAAATCAGTATGCTATATGTCAAGGATTTTAATCTGAAGCGAATACGCTATATAAATGCCAACCTCAAGAAATAAGACTCCAGCAGTAATACCCAATCAATTCTCACCATGAAAGAAGATTATCATCTTTTAGATTAAGGCCACTGATCTGTCACTGGATCTACTTTAGACCCTCTCAAATTCTGCATAAATACATGATAGAATTATCACGTTTTGTCCATTCCTGGATGTTGGACTAAATGCTTAGCCCAAAAACTAGACCTTCGCAATAGTGATCAAGTCTTACTTTCAATGAAAAAAAGTTAGAAGAATTACAGTATGAAGGGAGGTCTGCGAAAACATATAAAGGCGATATGGCTTGACCTTAATATAATACAATGCAGGCCCAACGTGGGAAGTTCACAAGTAAAATGTCATGCAGTAAGGCCTATAATAACTTGGAGTATTTTGGCAGAACCCACATCAAAGTTACGATTACGATTAAGTTTTTCAAGGAATTGATTTAAAATTTTATTAAAATAAACACTCCCTTCAATATTTCCCTTGTATGAGTACAAGTATGACCATACAAAAGGCAAAAATTTTACGTCAACCATGAGCTTTAAATTTATATTCTGAAAGTTTTCTTTGTCATTCAAATATGTTTGCAGTATAATGTAAAAATACAATGTAAACTTTCATCAAACTTCAGGTGTTGCTGCCTCTAAATCAATTTCCTAACTCGTTTACTGATAGCGAGAAATGAAAAGCATTAAAACCATAACTTCCCCCTTTGCCAGTCAGACGTAACTGAAAACTCCTTTTTGATAATTCATGCTGTGGTGACAACTGGTAGAAGTTAAGACTTTCATTGTTCTGGTCTTTAAAACGTCTAATCAAAAGCACCCGATGGTAGGTACATGAGCCTAGCCCGGCCCGAACCTCCTGCTCCTCCTCTTCTCCAGCAGTCAATTGTGTTTCGATATAACAAAACCAATTTCAGTTCAAACCCTATACCACATTCGGTCTCTGATATGTTTTTCCCCATTTTGCTGAGAGGAACGACAAAGTTTCAATCAGATTGGAGCTGGAAATACAACACGTTCGATGATATGAAGATGAAGTCGCCCAGGGGATAGGGGTTGTACAGCGCTTATTTTATTCTTGGGCTTCGATTTTCCAGCAACAGGTGCCTCTTGTTTTCCCAGTTTTCTTCAGTCGTCCTCCCACCAAACACAGTAGGTATCCCGCGTTGTAGACGTAGAAGTAAAGGACGAATCCATGATACTCTAAACTAAGAGTAGCTGGGGTAATGATGACTGTGATGAGGGGTGGCTGTGTTGAATGCACCATTACCTGAAGTTTCAAATGAAATTCAATTATTTGCAGCCCCAACCAGCAGCTATCTATATCCAAAACAAAATTTCGATATTGTCGGGTTCAAGGATTTTGCTGTTGTTTCCTGTGATTCACGTCCGCATAATCCCCTTCTATATAAAACAGCAAGTCCCTGGCGAAATCGAACGCTACTGGGAGGTGAACGTGAATAGAACCAGAAGTTTTTTTCCTTAAAATTTTCAGCAAGCTGGGAGTGAATAGGCGGATTTTATATATGAAACTCAGTCTAAATTATTTGCGACCTTAATACACACTTAGCATCGAATTATCGTTCTTTCAGTGCAAAATCCAGAAAATTCTTTGAGGGAACTGGAGCAGCTAGAATTTTATATTAAAAACTAGATTCGAGGTAACATGCTGATTATAAAATAAATTCATAGCGAAGAGCTATTCACAATTAAGTAACAACAAAATAATTTCTAAAATAATCTCCACAGAGACTTGGTTGGAATGACTGTGTCACCGTAGCGAGCACCGATTGCAATATGTCTGTAGATAGAGACTTTAATTATTTGATTTTAGGGCACATCTGTAATGAGTTTTGTTTATTAGGGAATTTATTTAATGGACCCGTTGAATATTGCAACCAATCCTCATTTTGAGTACCATAACTTTGCATGAAGGGAAGCGCCAAGTATTCTCTTTACCACGCCATAACTTCACTACAAGAAATTTCAAGGAAAACAATTTTCTTTGCCATACCCAACCAAATCGTGAGGGCATCTCATTTGGGAATAGTCTCCATGAAAATTTCTCCCAATTTTCAGTTTCTACACGTATTTCGATTAAATTCTCATTTTGGTCATAATTTTCCCTTTTAGTGGCGGCAAGTGGAAGTCTATTCCCATGATGTCCAGGAAACCATCAGCTACCGACTACAACCAGTATGTCCGTTCGGGTAACAACGAGGCAGAAACCTAGGCTAGCATCGGCTAAGGAATGAAGGGTGCCATTTATATTAGAAGAGAAACAGTCTCAGGCAAGACGGTGGAATATTCTTGTTGCTCTTATTTGCTATGAAATGGGGTTTCTGTGGGAAATTGAATGAGGTAAGTTAGTAAGAGAATCGAGGAAATGTTGTAAGCTCGCTTTTTATAAATAAATGGAAATTCTGATCGGCACCTTTGTGACTTCGAGGACGCATTTGTCTTTCGGATGAAAGTTTTTACTATTTTCTTGTATTTCTTTTAAAACTTAATGCAAGTCTTCCTTCGGAACGGGATGTGCCCAACAAAAAAGCTCTCGGTAATTTTATCTGGATGACAACAGATATTGTGATTTATAGCACCAAGGACTGCGATAAGTTTTCCTATTAGGGATGTTTCTTTTCTTATCCCTATAAGTTCTAAGTTGCGAGATATTGTTTTTATGCTAGAGGACTAATTTTTTTGTATAGATTTCAACACATGACATAAATATTTTGCTTGAAAGAAAAAAATGTGTAGATTGGAGCTTTGTCAAATAGCCGTTTTTGTACATATAATTCAATTCAAATATTTTCTTTACTTATTTATTTAATTTAATTTAATTTAAGTTATTAAAGCAACAAGCGTTACACAAGTGAAACAATTTCTTTTAATTATATTCAGGTAAATTGTCATAATGTAAACAAATAATGATAAATAAAACATATGAAGATTGGAAATGGACGTGAAATAAGATACTTTAAGAATGGCTGACATTTTTCGAGACAATGTTGACATCATTTCTTCAAACCTTTGCGATCCGACTTAATTTTATTTATTCCAAATAATGTGGTCCAAATTAATTTATCAGTTTTATCAATTCAAGAAAATTCACCAGTACCAAGTGCACCCCTAGACTACAACACTTGGTATCTTCACGATTACATTCTCTTCTGTTATCCCTTTCCATTTTTTTCTTACAAATCTAGAAACTGACGTACTCTGTGTGTTTAGCATAATAATAATCCATTTGCCCTGCCATGCGAATAAAAGTATGCTGTCTTTTCTATAAGCAATTTACTCTCCTTTCTTCAATTTAAGTTTTTTCAAGAAGGTTGAAATTGTCTCTACGAAAGGACAAAACAGGCCTTTAAGATGAAATTTTATAGTATAGAGTTCTCGAGCAAGTGTTAGACTGGAATAAAATCGATTTGTGCAAATATGATATCCAGTGATATGAGGCCGGGATTCGGTTTTGTAATTCTACTATGAAGGTGTAAATATACCTAGTAGCAGAATATGCTAAGACATATTTGCGGAATAGGTTTATTAGGATTTTACTTTTATAAGAGCCTTTATTAATTGACATTTTTTAATTTGGAATGAAATATTTGATGCACCATTCATAGATGGAAATTAACGAACTTGTCATATAAAAATCTGCGAGTCCCTTATTTCTGGTACATAGTTCAAATAATCTCATATTGATTATAACTCCTGAAAATGTCCACATTACTTCTTCTGTTATATCCGTCCAGGGTCTTCGCTCAATGCAGGAGGGTTGTGCACTGGATATATCCCTCGATCGTTAGATCTATTCCCACATATGCCCCCTGTATATAGTGGGCGAGGACGCTTGTAGGGATTGTGATCCGAAACCTGGCTGTAAAGGCTTGCCTGCATGGCAATTACGGGCTGCATGCGATCCACGGCTACTGCTGCCCTTGCGGTCTTACTTAATCCGCCAACCCTGGATCTTGTCATTCAGGCAGCTGCCAAAAGGGCTGTGTGCAGATTGAGTTCATGGCGATGTTGGGAGGACGGCTGGACTGGCTCTTTTCATTGCTCTTTGGCGTGTGTTCTGGATCTGGAAAACCCTCTGCCCAGCATGCAATTTGATGCGATGGTTCCAGAGCTGGGTTTTCGGCGTCGCTTTTCTGTGAGTTTTCCAGTAAGACTGAGGGAAGTGACTTATCGAGCCTTCCCCGGTCTGCTCTAAAAAATTTCACCGACTGCTCTCTAACGAATGAGGGAGCCGGGGCCGGCATTAACCTTCCCGAACCTGACATTGGGATGGAGTACTCACTTTGAAGACACATCACTATCTTCTGGGTTGAAGTCTTCGCCATTGCAATGGCAGCGAAGATATCCTTGCTGATAATTAGGCAGCCGTGATGGTTCTAAGTGGTCCTCGGATAACATCTAAGTTACTGGGGGACTGAAGGTCGTCTGTGGATAAGTTGTGTATCCACAACAAGGCGTCCCTTCAGTGGTTTCCTGGTCATATGGGGATCATGGGGAATGAAAAGGCTGACTTTTTAACGAAGGCTGGCTCTGATTCTCCGTTTCTCGGACCGAAAACCGCCGCAGGCATTGCCACCTCGAGTATCGGGTCTCTCATCAAAGCGGATGTTCATAGAAAGCATCAGCAGAGATGGAAGGACCTGATTACTAGCAGATGCAAAAAACTGTTTCTTGATGGGCCCAATAGGAATATCTCTGATTTTCTCATGTACGTCAGAAGGAAACAATGTAGAAATGTGGTTGGCATCATCACTGGCCACAGCGCGCTTCACGCTCATCTAACGAGGAAGGGAGTTGTTGAGAGCCCTGAGTGGTTGTCCTGCCTGGAGGAGAGCCTCAGACAATCGAACATTTTTTGTGTACTTGTCCGGCCTTCGCCCGGTGCAGGATGGGTACTCTAGGCTCCGCCCTCCTATCCGTAGAGGATTTTAAAAGCTTTTCTCACCTGATGCGCTTCATTAGGAGGACAGGAAGGTTTTTGTGATAGGGCTTCTATCAGGAAAGCTCAATGAGCCGCTCTGGCCTCCGTGCTTGGGATCTCTCCTTCCCCTGCCTTTTTCAAATTTAATGAAAGGTTTAGGTTGAAACAAGGAAGGTAGCTAGAATTGTCTAAGACCAAGTTTTACGATACTCTAGCTAGATGAAGGCCCGTATGTAATTTCATGGCGTGGTATAGACACCCGTTTGTACAAATTGGTTTGTTAAAGTGGTTTTTCGAACGTATTTCTTGTACATTTCGTCAGACAGTAAGACTGATTATAACCAATTTCATAGGATTTTATATTCTAAACAACTTTTTAGTTAAATACAAACTTCTAGGACTATCATTTTCATAGTATACGTAAAAAATCTCCATTTTTGTATGGCAATACCAAGAAGGGTTGTCCGATATAGTCCCCTTTTGAAACTGTATTTACAATTTTTATGAAAACGCCATGTACAAAATTTCAGCTCTTTAAGTCAACGCGTTCTCACGATATAGTGAGGACAAACAGATAATCAGATAGACGGACGGACAGATTGACATAAAAAAAAGCAAAATAACTTGTCAATATTATATTATATGTGGGTGTTCAATCTATGTTGCTCAATAAGAATTATTTCAAGTAAAATCACAAACTTGTATACTTACCCTATGATTTCATCAGCTTGGGTATAAAAAAAAAAAACATAAATCCACACGAAAAACTATTACAAATGCAACTGGTATCCTGAAAGTAAAATTTTCCTGGGTGAATTGCCTTTGAATGGAATCTAAAAATGTTGCAGAAGTTATAAAATTGTTCGTTGTTTTTTGAAATATGTCTAAGATGCTGACAAAGAAATGAAAGACATGCAGTTTTTAGCAATGCAGAGACAAAATCTTACATTTAGAATCTCTATCAAATACGCCATATGATAACCCTGGATTAGTTATGGCTGTTTTCCTTACTTATTCGTCAACACCATTTTTCATTCTCAAAAAAATATTCCATATCTTTATCTGACAACTTCAGAATATCACATAAATAATCATCGGTGCTAAGTATACTTAATTATTTAAAAGAAAATTGTTAAACCAATACAGTTATACACATACATTTGATATTCACTGTAATTCTTAAATTTAAAAATTATATTGAATTACACTCGACGTTGGGTTAAGACTTCTGCAAAGTAAAGTGATGCTGATCAGATTTGACGTTGGACTGCCAAGGGTTAAAGTTTAAAAATCGAAGTGTGATGTCGCAAGATTCGGCCAAAATATTGTGAATCCAGAGTGGGATTCAATAAAAGGAAGCAATCTTTTATGCAGACCCTCCTGAATATAAATTTATTTGTTTTATCGAGTACAACTTACTATCTACACGGCAACTCAAAAGTAGCAATTATTATTAAAAACGCTCATGTCCGGTATCTCAGGAGCAGCTAATTCTCCAAAGTCATGCAGGGTAAACAAAATTGTGAAAGGTTATGATAAAAAGCAATCGCGGCATGTCATTTCCTTTCCACCTTGTAGCATAGATGGCACAAGAACTAGATGTCGCATGTAATACCAGAGCAGAGTATACAAATTTTATATGGCTGGTAGTACATTGCAGAATGGACCACAACATTTGAAATTATGAATACCTCGAGTGATTCATATTTTCTCGAACCTGTCATGTTGAGAGGCCGATCAAATAATTTTATACAAAACTGCTGTTAAAACAACATTTGTTCTCGGGACGCTCTAAAACAGGTTATATTCTTTCCGCATTGTAATACCAATTTCAAAATCTTTATACACTGCTCTAGTATACCATGCGTTATCTAGTTCTTGTGCTACTTATGCTTGTAGTCTTTTTTCGTTCAGTGCTTTTTATGAACATTTCTTGTTGATCGATCTGCCTCCTTTGATGTCGGTGGTACTGGTAATTATTTTGGGTACCTACTTCACTTCTATAGGGACACTATAGTATGAAAAATGCAATGTCAAAGTTTTCTTTTCATTCTGACTAAGGTACCTACGGTAAATAAGACCCACCTAATTTGAAAATGCAATAAATCAAGTATTTGATGGTATAGAGAACAACAAACACAAGTTTTCCGTGGAGTTGATTTATTTGCACAACTAAAAAAATAGAAAACTATAACTGACGTGAATATTTGAAAAAATATTTCAGTTTTATAAAACATTTTCCAAGGGCCTTATTAAACTATCACAGTATAATAAGGCCCAAAGCAAAAATTAACTTTTTCAAAATCTAATCAGAGGAATGATTCCCTTAATGCTAAAACTAAGAAAATCAACAAAATTCGGCTTATTTTTAATAATTTCGAATAAAAATGGGCCTTTTTACCCCCAGAGGGATAATAAGGCCCCAACAGCTTTAGTTATAAATTTCTTAACGTACAACAGAGTAATTCCAAACAGTCTTCATTCTTTTGAACAAAAATAATGTCCCAATCTCGGTGACGTACCGTTCGTTACTGGCAAGATGGCGGCGTGAGCTGCCGGACGCCCCCTCGACGGCATTCGTGTCGACTTAAAGGCCGAACTACAATACACGTATACCAGCGTTGCCATATTTTTTTTAAAGAAAGCTAACAAACAGAAAAACAAACAAACTGTTTTTTCGAGCAAAAAACTGTCATTTAGTCATAGTTTAAGTATCATTTTTATTATATACGTACTCAGGCCATAATAGATATTACAAAAATCACACTTCGTGTTAGAAAAAACACAAAAATGAAAATAGGTAACATTTCTATTGCCACAAAAAGACTCCTTGGCATAGCATATTACTAACTAAAACTTGAATACTCTACTGAGTATAATCATTAATAATTTAGCACAAATCTCTTTGTCGAATTTTTGTAACATTTCGTTAGAATGTTTAAAATTTGTGCAATCTGAATTTTGCTTTTTTAAATAATCTTTCGTCCTTAATATTCCACACAATGTGGGGACAGGCTAGAGCCTGTTCCGAATTTTCGTTTTATTAATGTTAACTTACGAGAAAATTCTCTCTATATTTGGTGTGGCTACAGGGATTGACAAAACTGCTGACACCAGTTTTTTCAATAAAAGAAAACACATGGATTCATCGCTGCGCTTTAAAATAAAAATTGTTTCCCAAAACTTTTCTATTTTGGTTTCCTTAAACAAATCAAGTAATTATTAAAAATTACTTTTTGTCTACAAAAACTATAAAAAACTGTCAAATTTGGAGGATAACTGGGGAAAATTGGAAAGCTGCACAGCTACCAAAAAAACTGACGTATACGTAAGTACATTTCGTAAGAACGCGATGTGTTAAACAATTAAATGTAAAAAGTAAAATGGAATAAAAATGGTACTTTGAATTAACAAATCTTCAATTAAACCAATTTCTATTTGTTAATTTTTTCACTTTTACGACTTTTTGAAATTGAAAGCATTAAATATCAAGATAATAACGCTTACGGAATGTGCTAAAACTATAAATTTTTCGTAAGTAAACCTCAGTCTCGTTCAATTTCGTAAGGTTATATACACGTCTATTGTAGTTCAGACTTGATGCATGTGCGCATAAAGTATGAGGTTGCTGCGATTTAGTAGGAATTTTTAAATGTGGGCCTTATTAACCTCCGGACTTTATTTGCCGCAGGTACCTTATTATCTTCTATTACAATCTTGGGCATTAAAATAATCCAAAACAAAACACATGACCAGATTGTTGAATAACGATCTTGGGGGCAAAGCGAATCTCATCGCATTCAATCCATCTAAGACTCCCATTTCATTTGATGGGGCTTTAATTTCAGACTCACCGTCACTAAGCATTCTTGGCATTAATACTTCCAGTAAGATTAGGTGGACGGATCACATCTTCTCCTTGGCAAAGAAGCATCCAAATGTCTTGGATTACTGAAAAGGTGTAAGAAATTTTTCAGCGCATCAAATCTAGCTCCTCTACAAATCCTACATCAGACCTAGAATGGAATACAATTCTCATATCTGGGTTGGGGCTTACCGTACAGCCTTTGCTTCATTGAATATTGTCCAAAAGAAAGCCTTTAAGTTTATTGGCGATTTGGCAATGACTGGTCACATTGATTCACATGAGCACCCCCGAAATGTTGGTTGCCTTTCGCTCCTTTATCGTTACACGCATGGCGAATATTCCGATGAAATATCTAGTCTGATCCCATTAGATTTGTTCCTGCACGCAATACTCGCGCTGAAAGGCATTACTTATGCCACACTTAAAAAAGATTCTTCTTAACTTCTACCTGAAAATGGAAAATAATCTCATTGGGGTTGGTAGAAGGGAGTGATAACATTTTTGTAACTTACTTTAACAATAACATATTTTCGTAAAATCCCCAATAAAACTTTTAATTAAGATGACAACAACGATATTATCAAAGAACAACAAAAAATCCATCAATTGCGTGCAATTAAACAAGGAAAAATTCTTCCCTTTAAAACGTCGTCGGTGTTATTTTATTTTCTGACAAAACTTGAAAAGTCAACGTCATTCGTCTGGGTGCATTATAACCGTTCGTAATTTGTGCATAATTAGATGTGTGGTATGTAACGTCATCGGGAATCCCCTGTTTATTTGGAACAAGCCAAGTGCAAAAGTTTACATCTTCCTACTCAGTCTCTGCTTTTTATGAATCGCAAGCATAACAACCGTTGCAAATCATCGCCCGCACCTTGATCATTGCATATACATATGTATCTAGTAGTATGTAGGTGCTACGTGCCGCGGCTCACAAACAACGGTGACACCGAAATTTTCGCCAACTGTCAGCTGCAGGTTAGGAAGAGAGGTGAGAAGAGCTCGTCGTCTGATAAACCGGTGGCAGCAAAGCAAATATAAGTGCAAGTGCCGAGAGTGAAAACTCATTAAATTCAGTTTTTGAAGCGCGATACTGCGCAGGTAATTGGCTGTAAATTATGCATAAAATTACGATAACGGCACGGGCGGCCGACCGGCGCCCAAAAATTCAGCCACCAGGTGACATGATAATACTTGTGTATGGATGATTGCTCCACATATGCCCCGCATGATTTGTACAAACCAAACAAGTTTTCCCATTATTTGGGACTTTCCAGGTGGTTAAAATGATTTTTTTGGTCATCTTTATTAGTCGATTGCTTTAATTGTGTTATTTTGGGTGCCAGTGACGTATATAACGCTGGGCGCTTTTGGTCATTAACGCATTACGAATTACAAAAGAGTGACTAATATTAGACAAATCTGTTTCTATCTTGAGTTAGAACGGTATTCGGATCTATTTTAGTTGGGCCTTCAATCAAAGATGATTCAAGAAGAATTTGGTGAATCAACAAGCTTACAGCTGCATTTAATTTAAACATAATGAGGAGTTAGGGGTGAGGGTGGGGTAGGAAGCGGAGAATCAGTTTCATAAATTTGTCCGCATATTATAGACTCAAAAATCATATTTTTGGCAACATTTATAGCAATATTATTTTTCATTAATTAAAAAACATGTATTATTCATATCTCATGTAGGTTACAAAAATTACACAACAATCAAGAAAGTTAAAAAACAGTTCATAGAAGCATTCGTTGCGATCCAAGCTCTGCGGCTTCCGAGAAGACGGCACTTAAATATATTTGGGTATGTTTATATAGATTGCCCTGTAACTTCTGAATGTTACACCATAAAATGTGTTATATAGATAACCGAGAGTTTTTCTATGACATAAATTCATAACGAATTTGGTCAATATGAAATTGACAGAGTTTGCTACCAAATACGCAGGTCAAGAATTGAATGGAAAATAATTATTTTACAATCGAAAAATCTTTTAAAATAGAAATTTCTATACAAAAGCAGGCGTTTCGTGTTAGCAGGAACCGTATACTCATCAGTACGGCTTGTTTCCTGCCTACCTGTACAGCCAAGCTGACCTCATATATGGACTTATTGACTATGAAATTATTTCGTAGCAAAACTCTATGAAATGCTAATCTCGCATAAGACTAATCTTGCTAGGCATTCAAGTAGTCAAGTTAGTATTTCGCCTCGTATTAAATTCACATTTAAAAACTATTTTAATTGCGTATATGAAATCAGTTGCACTTTGGCGTATACGGAAGGCAGAAATCAAGTCGTACTGATGAGTATACGGTTCCTGCTAAAACAAAACGCCTGCTTTTGTATAGAAAGTTTTTTAAAAGATTTTTCGATTGTAAAATAGTTTTTTCTTCAGATAGATAATCGTTGAACCTTTCCAATGGTCTATAAATTTTTCCCCTGCTGAAGTTATTGTTCAACAAAGTTCAAATTTTAGTATTTTAACTCGGATATTTTATTTTTAATACTATTTTTATCAAAAAAACATTTTATCACTACGAATTTTTATATATAGGATTTAAGAAGTACAAAAGCTGCACTTCAAAATCATCCATTACACACTGTACCAAAAATGAAACCCTTTGTGCGTTTCTTAAACTTTTTCTTAAGCATAGCCAGCGAAAAGTTCAGTAAGTGCCACAAAGTAGGCAATTATGTATCTTATGAGAATACGATTTTTAAGCCATTTTCGCTGGATATGCTCTGGGCACAGAGCGTAATAGGTCATTTTAAGCTGAAGCTTTTGGGCTTCTTAAAACCAATATGAAAAATCGATGTTGATGACATACATATTAATTAATTAATTGTGTTCATTTTAAGTGTTAGTTTATCTTATATATTTTATCGCATTTTTGCTATTATTGTTTATTTTTTTCCTATCCTGGAATTATTAGTAATTTAAGTATTCTATGATTTACAATCATTTTCTTTTGTTGTTTTGCTAATGTTGTAATCATTAAGGAGCTATTCTCGATCTATGTACCCACCGTTTATGGACGTGGACTACGCGAGGGGTTTTTGATAGCGCTTTTTGTATTTGTATTTGGTTATTGTTACATAGATAATTTAAGAAATTTTCGGAGCTCTATTTGATTCTAAGGGTTTGTTTTAGTATTATGTTCACAGGTATAAAGCCGTCCTTAGGTGCATTGATGTTATCCATGGGATACATTAAACAGTTGCACCTATAAACAAAACAGAAGGGTTTTAAAAAAATTGTTACAAACTGATAATTATTTAGCTTAGGTAAGTCTTCAATGTTAACATAAAAGCTAGACTTTGTGCAAAAGACATGTAAAATCTAAGTAATTAAAATTAACCTACAAATATTTTTTTAAAAATTGTTTTATACAGTAATCTGGTAACTGCCCACAGATACAGTACTTGCTCTACGTAGAAAAGTTTGTTGCAGTTTTTTATTTTTAAAATACGTTACCGCTGTGAATCTGTAGTCTTACTTTAGATTACCTATATTTTAATATAGCGGAGTATAATTGCTTATGCATTGCAGCTACTGTGTTGATTTATTATATACTACTAGTATTTTAGTTCCACTTTCATCATAACATCCGGTATTTCAAGGAAAAAAGATTATCTCTTGACAGGTGATATTCTTGAGGTATTATATTTAACATTCGTAGGAGAATTGCTAATATTTTACTATCCTTGATGTTACTGTTAACATAAATAATTGTTAAATTTAAATTGTCCAGTTCGGACTACAGTAACAATTCTTATTTGACCTTTATGTTGCTTTAATACCACATACTACACAATCGGCTGATCTTCAGAAAGTTGTATAGTATCTCAAGTTTTATTGTAGAGCTCATAGCGATAATACCAGATGATATAGAAAAATTTACGATACAGGGATTCCCCGGTTTGCATAGAGATACTAGGAAGAAATTCGTTTACATTTGAATGTATACAAACAATCTTATTTCTTTAACACACTGATGAATATAACTTTTATGAAAACTTAAAAATTAATTAAATAATTTTAATTTTCGGAGTTCTTTTAAGTTCCGCTGAAATTATTCTGTCAAGATTTGTTATCGTACACAATGTCCAGTGTTCTTATCATATATTTCAAATATACATATATACACCTCGCGCAATAATTATAAACACATTCAAAACACAGTGATTTTCATAAACAGTTAGTTTTATCCAATAATACTTTAAACAAAAATTGTTTACTATAACTAAAATTAATTAAATTTAATTTAATTAAATTAATGTTAAATAAAAATTATAAAGTAAATTATTATATTATATTACATTATACTGTGTTACAAAAAAAAATAAACTCAATATACTTTTGACGAGACGAAGTGTAGGTTGTAGGTCTAGTGGAACCAAGCGCGTATACAGGGGGGGGGGGGGTTTCAGGGCTCACCCCCCCCCCCCCCCCCCCCCCTTCCAGAGCACCACATAACCTTCGCGATTAATTGAATGATAGGGCTGTAAAAGTTTAACAGGATAATTTTAGTATGATACGGTTTGGTTTGTATGGTTTGTTGGTCTTCTTTGTCTTCGTCGTTTAAACGTGTACAAATTTTTTAGAATTTTCTTGCATTTTTATATAGTCTCGACAAGTCATCTATTATACCTATCACAGTACCTATAGTAAGTAATTTTGGAATGTATATTTATTTTAGTATTTGATTGTTTAGAAAATGTCACGTAATGCTTAGCAGCCCAATTGTGAAGATCCTTTTATATTTTTGTTGCGCCGATTACTCATATATGTATATGAAAAGCACACAATTTCGAGTTAAAAAAGTGTTATTGTTTCTAAGAAATTGGTCAGCGATCATAAATTTTTTTTGCCTATATAGCCTAGTCCGCGCTAAACTAAATTTTGTATGAAAATTTAGCAAGCTAAAAGATGTTGGCGAAAATTTATCCCGAATTTTAGCGAGAGCGGTCTAGGTCAACGCACTAAATTTGGCTTTTGAGTTTTGATTAGATATAGTACCACCAGTAATTCTCCAAAAAATTTAGCTTGAAATTATCTGCCCGGGCTGGTCTTTAGCGCGCTAAAAATATTTATTGTCAGAGTTCTGAGATTTTATAAATTTATTGACCGGATTTTTGCAGTTTAGTACGGATGAATTGGATTTCTTTTTGTGGCCGTATTTTCAATATCATGCGTACTATGCTGTTCAAGTGAAAATTTCGTTTCCTATACAAAATCTATGAAAAAAAAATGTGAGCGAAAATTGCCACGAAAATTTCGGCTTGAGATTTCGTAAAGTAGTATGCTGTTCGAAAGAAAAAGTCAATGTTTAGGTCGTGGAATGCAGATGGCGCTAATATGAAGTAGAGACATTTTTCCGCAGAAATTTATATATCCAGACATTTATTTCACACAGCAAAGTTGACACATATGTATATCTAATTTGTGATTCTACATTTTCTCCACAACTTTCTTCCGTGTAAAATTATATGCCCAGAATGCAAGCGAAATTTTTGCTTGAACAGCGTACTTGGCTTCATTGCTAATTTTTTTTTATTGTATACATTATGCATATTGTTTTCATATTTTTAGTAATTCCAAATAATTTTAACTACCTGTTTTTAGAAATATTATGACCACGCGTTTATTTCCGTAAAAAAATTGCAAAATTCTTCTTCTTCTTGTGTTTAATATATATTTTCTCTGAGTCTCCGCAGTCATATTTTCGATGCTAAAGAACTGCCCGCTATTGTAGACCCGCTAAAATTTACTTTAGCGCGGACGGTAGACGGCAGCGGGAAATTCGCTGTCAAATTGGCGGTACAATTGCAATGGCGATTGTGAAAGAAGAAGATACTGAAATGTCATTTGATATTAGTTTTAAGCATTTTCAAACAGATTTTTATCGAGAATATTTTATATTACATATATTGAAAAAATTGCAATGGACCAAAGTGTGGAAGGAGAAATTAACTAAATTAAAATCAAACTAAATGCCAAATATATCACAACTTTACCATTTGTATTTAAGCGTCTCGAAATATCCATCCAAACCAAACCATGCTTTTTGTCAACTCGTCTATACTGGTTGTCTTGTATATCATATATATGTATATATATTCGCACTTCCTCAATCAATTTTTCATCAAACTCCATCATTTTGAAATTGACGCGACGCCTTACAACCTTGACAAAAATAAATGCCACAACAATTTCATTCGTTTGATTTTGTTGGTAGTACTGCAGCGACGCGACGACGGGAAAATTAGAAATTGATCAATCCCGACCGCAACTTCGTTGACCGCTGACCGTCACCCGTCGTAATTAGCGCAGACAGACGATAGCTATAATTCTAAATTATCTACATCAACAAGATAATCTCTGTCGTGTGTCACCCCTGAGGTTTTAATTATTCCACAAAGTAATACATAATCGCCATATCTTGGCAATGACATAATTGAGTTTGATTTTTGAGGATTATCGCAAAAGCGCCACCAAAAACACGTAGTAGTGATTCTGTAAACTAACAGTGACAGCTTTCAGACGCAGCTGGTCTATGAAATTTAAGAACGTGTTAATTTTGGAGGAAAATTTTGTTTAAATTATGGAAAAAATAAAAAAAAATAAGCGAAGAGTGTTGTGGATTGATGTTGCAGTTAATAAGCTTATTGCTTTATGGGCAGAGAAGTTAGCAGACTTGAGAAAAATAAAGAGAAATTCCCATATTTATCAAGACATATCATGCGCTCTGCTGGAACAGAGCATAATTGCAAGTGCAGCTGAAGTTCATATAAAAATTTCAAATTTAACGCAGAGATATAGGTACTTATAGAAGATATAAATAAAATTTGATTTAAAGTATTATTTGAATTTTAGAAGTGAAAGAAAAAGTATAGGACCATCTGGGGGTTCGCCCTCATCTTGGAAATTTTATGAACAAGTACACAGAATCCTCGGAGGACTGAAATATAATGACCAGAGCCTTGTTCACGAGAGCTTCACTGAAGGTAAAAAAAAACATAACGTACAAGTAGTTCTTATTTTCATAAAAATTTATTTCTTAGATACAATGGATATCCTGCCTGAAACGTTATGTTCCGATATTATGCATCAAGTTTCTGATGAACCCGCTATTAATTGCTCTACATCTTCCTCAGCGCAAGCATCATCTCGTGCAACACTAGGATCATTATCCAATGCTGCGTCACCAGTAAGAGCTAAAAAAAGAAAAAGAAATATGGACGAGTTAATACTAGGAGAAATGAAAAAATGCAATGAAATTGCTGAAAAGGAAAACGATAATAATAATAAATTAATGGAAAGGGCTATAAAGAACGACGAGAAAATAGCTGAACTATTAGAAGACATTCTGAAATCAAGCCATACATGTAATTAAAGTGTATGTTATGTTATGATGACATGTTTTCTACATTCAACGAAGAATTAATGTTTTTCTTTTATTTGAGTCTTGTAAAGAATTTGTTTTGTTTTTTTTTAAGAAGACTGATTTTATTTTGATAAAATGGCTGCTATGTATTTTTTTAATTGAATTTTGTAAAGAATCTGTTTAATTTTTTTAAGAAGAAAAATATGAATAAATCCCTCAAAAATTAAACTGTTTTGCAAAGCTTTACTTACAAACATCCTGAGCAATGGCGTCTCGTATTTTTTTAGCTATCGTATTAGTTTCTCCGACACTAGTATTAAATGTGGGTTGAACTTTCTGATTTAAAATAGCTTCTTCGGTCCAAGAGCTCCAAACTGCATCATTGTACTTTGCGCAAAAGTTGTGTAAAATGCAGCAAGCTCTAATAATTAGAGCGGCATTATTAATGTTAACTTCTAAACCCCTGCCGATTTTTCTGAATCTGGCCTTTAAATGGCCAAATGCATTTTCAATTACCCTCCTACATTTTGATAAATGGTAATTGAAGTCACGTTCAGCTCTATTTGATGATGTCGGATAGGGTTTCATCAGGAAAGGAGAAAGTCTAAATGCAGAATCTGCAATTAACAGCACAGGTACATTTTCGCCCGATATTGACCTTGAATTATTTTGAAAAAGAGGGTTTGTGATGTGTGTATTTTTCAGGAGTGAACTTTCGAAGATGTATGAGTCATTGTTGCGACCTGGTGATCCCACATTTATATAAGTGAAGCGACATCTTAAAACATATATATTAAAAGATTATTAATATTAAATAATATTTATTGGTACCTGTAATCTGCAATCGCAAGTAGAACCACAGAGTGCCAACCCTTATAATTGTAATAATCGGTGGCGTCTTCTTTCGGAACGTTTACTTCTATATGACACCCATCTACAATACAATTTATTTATTAATATTGAATAACTATTATTGGAAATTTTACTCTACCTATGGCACCATAGCACTGCGGAAAGCCTAGTGCGGCAAATCCAGCAACATTTTCCTCAATTTTTTGTTGGGTAGGAGGATATCCAACGATAAACTCTTTCTCCATTTTTTTGCAAATTTCCTCGCAAACTTCCCGAACTATTTCACCGACAGTAGACCTCCCAACTCCGAAAACATTGGAAACTGTTCGATATTCCGCAGATGACCCCAGTGCATAAAGTGCTATCGCAACGCGCTTTTTTAGTGGAATTGCATCTCTCATAACAGTGTCATCCCGTCGCAAGGATTGCAAGCGTTCACTTAGCTCTTTAAATAGGCCTCTGCTCATACGAAAGTTCTCTTTAAATTTGTTATTGTCCTGAAGCGGAACATCTTCTTCCCAGAATTTTTTATTTCGGGCCTTAAAAGTTACATAAAAGCATAATAAAATTAATATTAGGTAACAACTACGATTATACTTACTACAGTCCAAATTTTTCTCCTTTTTCTAACAGAATATCGTCTTCACATTGCTGCAAGTATTAACATGCGTCTTCTATTTGCTCTAAGCCTTCGTGTACTATTATAAATATTTACTTTTAGCTTCTTACGTCTATTTAAAAGAATTGTTAGATATAATAGCTCCTGGTAAAACATTTCAATTGGCTGCTGTCTACTGATACTGGCTGTTGCAAACAAAATTTGACTTAAATGTCAAATTCGTCTGTCACCATATATTTAATTGGAAATTAAAAATAATTTTCAATTACATAATTGGAAATTATTTTTGGTCGTCTGTCGACGGTAAGACGCTGTCCTTTTAGAAGTTTGACAGCGCCATTATTTTTTCGTTTGGCGTTGCCCGTCGCAATGGTATTTAAGTGTTGACTTAACAAATTTTATTATACGGTTCTTCCAGTAGAACCCTAGTTCCATGCAATCAACGTCTAGGCACCCGTTGATTTTTCATAGCGACACTTATTCAGGCCTGAATTGATCAAAATTTTTACATTCGTAGGGAAGCATTCAATTTTTTTTAGAAAAACACTTGCAAATTGTTCTTAAGAATTTAAATGAATAATTCACTGACAACGGTCCAAACGAATTGGTGAATTGATTGTGGTTGTTCACTCTTTCGTAAAGAGGTACAAGCATTCAGTTTTCTTAGAAAGATCTGAAAATTTTCCTTTAGATTTTTCATGCACTATTGTCGGCAGATAATGGTTCCAAAAAGTTATGTTGATTCAGGTGCTTTGGCTTGGCTGATCTTTTTTTTTTTTATATTATTAAGCTAAGCTCAGGGGATACCCTATGATGCAAAGCACAGCGTGGCAGGAAGGAGATAGGGAAAGGATTAAGGGATATGAGGAGAGCGGCGGAGGTGCCGATGTATGTCGCCCTTGAACTTTCGCAGGTTGTATGCCGGAGGAAAGACAGAAGATGGTAGACTGTTCCACATTCGCACAGTTTGGGATAAGAAAGCATCACGGAATTTTAGTGTACGGCCGAAGGTAATTTGAAGGGTAAAAGGATCTGGGTCGCTAAAGATATTTATGAGCGTTGGCAAGCATACATTTTGTTGTTAGAAATTTATTTGAAAATTTTTCTTTCGAAGTTTTATACACTATTGCTGGCTGAAAACCATCAGTTGGATTGATTCGTGTGCCGCTATAGTTAATTCTACAGTTTTTCTTCAGAATTTTTACGGCAGAACTATAAAAATAAAATCTATTCGCTTTCCTCTAGTTGGCGTTGCTTTGCGTATACTTTCGTATTAATTCAAGTAATGTTGTTTAATTTTACTTCACGCTTACTTTTAATTTATAGTGTAGCGATGGAGATAGAAATAGTTGCGAAAGTGGAAAGCAGAAGACTGATAAGACCAATGATAACTTTTTTTTCAGATGAAAGCAAGATCAGTTAAGTTCCCATCAAAAGAATAGTCAGTGACATATCATGCACTTCTACTCTTATTCCTCTGCATGTGATTTAAGGTGCAAACTCTCACTCTCAGTCATTTACTTCACCCGTGACAAAATCGGTTGCGTATCATCCACTGACTTATAACAATGGACTGAGCGATTTGCTATTTCATGTGGCACAAAAATATTCTGTTTCTGTATATCACCGATAGAGCACCCTTTAAAACGATTACATAAAAAACGTGTAAAACTCAACTAATAAGATGAAATCTTACATCCGAAAATCGAATTAAATTAAAAAAATATATTTTCTTGTGCCCAAGTGGTATTTTAATCGCTTATAAGGAATTAAACTCATTTCGACTTTAATTTTCAAAAGTTATTCTTAACTGAATCCTGCTTATAGGCAAGAGAGACGGAGCATGGTAAGCACTATCTTTACCTTATTCCTTCTGAGGTGATTGCAATTGTAGCCAACATAAACACATCAAATGGCATGAGCAAACGTTCCAGAATGCAATATTTTGTGTTGGTAGCTCCAACTCTGCCATAGGGCGAAAGAGAGAACTATAAAACTTGTGCCATGCTTTCCTATAGGAAAATAACAATACGCTCAGTCCATTGTTATAAGTCAGTGGTATCATCTATTTCTACAATCTTTGCACGAGAAAGAGTATCCTTAATGTCTGTCCACTCTGAGATCGACATTGGTGTAGATAATATTATCGACAGGTTTTCCAAACCAAACCGAAAACTGTGTTTTGTGATATCTAACTTAAATATGATAAAAAAAATTTAAAAGCGACTACTTCCGACTTTTCCACCCGCTTCGAACATTAGAGAAAGTTGAAGTAGCACTGGACGTTAACCGTGAAAACTATGAACACGTGAAAAAATGCAGCAAATAACAACAACTAAAACAAAAACATTTGTTTGCAACAATCAACTTACAAAAACAAAATATGTGTACCGCTACCACATCGGTGTGTCTCAGCCTTAATGTCAATGATATTTCAAATGAACTAAATTGTGTCCATAGGTTTCCGAATCTTCATTTTCTTGAAATGACTGAATTTAAATTTAAATTTAAAATTGAAGTCATTATGGAGACAATTTCTGTTAAATTTTCTGTTTCCGGAAATGGTCTCGGCCATACGATAACTACCGCAAAAAATTTTGACAAAAAATGATAATTTTAGCAGTTAATTAGAAACGTTTGCTCATAAAAATTTTTACGGCACCAGAGAGGCGTAACCAATTCAACTTTTTTGCGCAGCATAACAAATTCGAAAGAAAAATTTCTAAGAAATTTCGCCGAATAAATTATTGTAAATATAAGTTTCACAGAAACATCTTTCCGATGAAAATTTCTTTTTAATTAAGTGGGTGCAGTGCATTTAGTGCAAACCACTACTACTTCCATCTCAAGTAGCAATAAACAAATGTCTAAAACGCCCACAATTTCATCACAATGTTGATATACCAAAAACCATCAAAAATTCGTTTCAAAACTTGGTGAGTTTGTGGAAGTGCCCAATATCTTAGTACCTACTATTTGTAAAACCATAAAACACTAGTAGAAAATTTCAATTTTCTTAAAAAAAAAAAAGTATTTCAATATTTTTCCTTTCCCCATAATTAATCCTTGGCTTCTCCTTCACATTTCATATATACTTTGAAATTATTATCGGCAATAAATTTTCTCAAAATTTTGTAAATGCAAACAATTTACAAATTGCGAATCAAAATTAATGAACAGCACGGCAAGTGATGCCAGCCATACTAGAACGGCGTGCGATGGATGTTCATAGATCACTTTGTTGGGGGATGAAGGATAAATTGGGCTGACTGACCCTCCCGAGTAAAGCAATCAAATAAGCCGCATTCTACCCTATTTTGGAAAGGGAGGGCAGTAGAGCAAGGATACAAAAAAAAATATGGCATTTTGTCACGCAATAAAAGTAATTTCGATGCTTGTAGTTTCCGCTCAGACGTGTCTATTTGAAATGAATTGACACAAACATTTTCGGGCTGATTAATATTTATTCTGTGAATTGCGAGAGTAAATGAAGCGCCAATAAAAGACTTTAATTCTTTTCATTCACATATTCAACATTGTTTTAATATTAAAAAATAAAAAAATAAATTATACTTCACAAAAAAAAATATAAATTTAAAGATAATCGTAGTCTTGTAACATTGTATAATCGGCATTCTCGGGCATTAACGAACTTTTTCTGATAAGCTCCGAAACTCTGACCAACTTCATAAATCTTGGGCTGATTTCGTCTCCTTCTGTGTCGCGACTTTTAATGGTGTTTTTAAGATTTAATAATTTATTTACAAAATATCCACGCTTACGTCGTTGTATATCTTGCATTTCAAGTTCTTTAAGATAAACAAGATGCATCTGTAGCATATCTCTTATATCTTTACTCTTTTCTTGATCTTCGGCTGGAAGGTATCCGTATTGATTTAGTAATTTTTTCACAACACTGTATTTTTGTCGTACTTTAGGTTCAGGCGATGAATCCCTTTTCGTTAGGTAATGAGACCTTTCGCGTGCATTACGCTGTCTAGTTGATCTAATGACTTTCTCATTTTCACTTCTTGAGGCCATTATCAGATTGTAAAATTTTTTCAATTTATTACAAAGTGGAATACAAGTTCGTGTTCGAACTTGTTGTTCAATTATTGCACTTATTGTCTCCATAACTTGACGAAGCATTTGTTCGGATCGATTAATTTGGTCGCAATTTTTCTGAAAATTATAAAAGAGAGTAAGAATTTATGAATTACAGTTTGTAACAAGTATAAAATTTGTGTATGCATTAAATAAAAAGAAAAGCTACATGATTGTTTGTTATCTTGTTTGTGTACCAAGTGCACAAGTATGAAATGCAGATTTTAGACAACAGATGGCGCACCAATGCAGTTTGTGCTATAAAGATTTAACACTACGCCATTTTGTTGTGTCATCAACAAGTGTCAGACATGCACATGTGATGAATTGAAAAAGCGTGTGCATACTGTTGTGGTGTTGTGTTCAATATGTTGATATTTATATCGAACAAAGAACATTCGCGGACAGCATTAATTTTTTGTTTTCATTTGAAGAAAACTGCTGCTGAATCATACCGATTACTTCGAGAAACTTATGCGGAACATACTCTATCGCAAGATACGTGTGAACGCTGATTTCAGCGTTTCAAAATTGGTGACTTCGATTGAAGAAAAGGAACGTGGAAAACCGAAAAAAAAATACCAAGATGTGGAATTGCAAGCATTGTTCGACGAAGATGGTTCGCAAACACAAAAACAACTCGCCGAGCAATTGGGCATTGGTCAACAAGCTGTTTTCAATCGGTTACGAGAGATGAGAAAGATTCAGGAGATCGGTAGATGGATACCACATTAGTTGAACGACATTTTTCTTCATGACAATGCTCCATCACATACAAATGCTCCATCGCGACACTTTGGATGCTCTAAGCTGGGGGTTTTACCCCATGCGGCTTACTCACCAGACTTGGCTCCTTCCAATTACCACATGTTGGGTCGATGAATGGTTCGCAGCAAAAGGGCAAGATTTTTACTGGCGATGGAGCATACTTCCTTCCAAATTTAACTGGTGATTTTAGAAAAAAAAATCCACATTTCATACTTTACACCTGGATGGTAGATATTTCTATATTGATTTAGGCTAAAAAATCTAAAAATATCGCCTGAGACAGTGGCAAAAAGTACTTCTACTCACTTTACAGGAAGACCTGACGTGAATATATGGTAACCCGTTAATGGGGGTTAACTTTGAAATCAAGAATAGAACGGTGCCGAATTAAACAGACAATTTTATGTGCGGAAATTTGAAGGGTGTTAGATAAAACCGAAAAGAGTCACCAAGTGATGCATTTGTTTTTTATCATGTGCTATAAATTACACTGTATTTAGGAAAACGGCGGGATACATGTATTAACTGCAATTTTTTTTAAAAGGAAATACTTAACAGAAGAAAATTTTCTTCTGTCCATACATAAATGAGCTTTTCTAGCCATTTTCACTATTTCACATTTCTAAAACATATTAGAAAATGTTTCAAAAATTGCTGTTTTGTAAATCATTTATCAAAAGCTGATGTTGATGACGTCATTTCTATTTTTTTTTGAAAAAAGTAGTAGTTTCAGGCATGATACAAAGAGTATAGGTATGGTCGAATTATCTGTCAATAGGTTGCTTGCCTCACTTAGCGACAATTCTCACAACTTTGTTCCACTCAATTTCAATCATCCTTATTAAAGCGAAAAAAAATTTCTATTTAGAAATTTCTTTGCTTTCGTACTGGCACATAATTACTATTCTTGAAGTGATTTAAACGAAGAAACTAATGTTTTGATAAATATTATAATATATTCAAACCGTATTTCAATCAATTAAATACGAAAAGCTTAAAATCGGCCATACATGTTATTTTTGTATCATGGGGTATAACAATTTTTTTAAGCATTTGAAAATAATAGTGGCTTAGCTATAAATGTGACTTCGGCAACATTTTAACCAAAGGTTTTGTCTCGCCTGCATAGTTCAGATACTGAGATTCCACGATACCAACACAATTTAAATTAATTGTAATAGGTACCTATAAGTTATTGCAATTTCAAAAACTGAAAAATAAGTAATATACCTGCTACTACTACTTTGATTGTTGCGTTAAAACTTGCCACTATCCGAGCCTATTGGTAGAAGAAACCCTGCTTTCATTTGATCCTAAATTTTTCAATTTTGCATCATAAAAAACGGCAGATACGGTAGACAAGTGCAGTAGTGCACCCAGGATTTAGATTTTGGTGGCGGGTGGAAGCCCATATGTGTCACAAGTCCAAAAGGAGTAGGAAAAATAGGGCTCTAGGAAAAATGGAGCTCTAAGGTCGCGTCCTGAGACCATACCATCTGAGCACTCAAGTATCCTTTTTTGAAGATATTGAATTTCGAGTTTTATTTGCAACATATCGGCATGGACCGTGGGGCCATTGTTCTCTTTATCTTGATAAGATTAATCATAATTTCATAAACAATGAAACACATTTATTTACTTATTAAAATTCACGAATTTGTGCCGTTTTTACAAAATTTTAAAATGAAATCTATGGCCCGATGCACACGTGAAAAATCAATACACAGAAACACATCCAACTACATTTGAAATTATTGTAGTATTTCTATTTTATATACATATTCCCATTGTGTCAGTAGTTCTTCGAGACTTCAATTACAGCACCGATTTGGTGCCGTAGGAATCTGCGGCAGAAAGTGGACGCAATATGTATGTGCAGTGGAGCAACGTGAAAACACAAATGCGAATTAAAAATTATTTTCTTTATACAATTCATATTTTGCGATATGGCATTTTCAAAATTTCGCAAAAATGCTGTAAAAAAATGGCTCATTTGAAACACAGGATTTCAACCTATCTAAGAAAAATGTCATCTCAGGAATATATGCGAAAATGAATATCAAAGATAAGGATTACATCCGTCATCTTTGAAAATTCTGGAAGACGTACATAACAAAATTTCAATTCGAGATTTTAACTAATCATGCATATCCTTATAATATTTTCTTAGTTTCTAGAAATGTTCATAAAAGCTAGTAAATAATTATCTGTGCAAGTGGTGTGCATGTGTGCATTAAAAAAAATCTGACGCTCTGGGGGTGGGGGGGGGGTCCCGTTCATCCCCTCTCTCCCTGCGCCCCTGGATACGTACTGTACCTATATTAAATGAAAGGTAACGATGTTTCCTAATCTAATTAGAAAGTACTATGTTGATGATTTTGGCTGGAAAATGATTAAAATTTCAAAACAGTTGGACATTTTTCGCATTTTTTTTTAATTTAACACGACAGAGGGAGATGGAGAAGTAATTGTAGATATTTTGGAAAGACTTGACAGTGAGCTATCATCATAAAGTGCCAGACATCTAAGTACGGTGTATAAAAAGTTACAGGGTGTTAGAAGAAAATGTACATAACATCACAAAATCTCCCCCAACACCCATATCCTGCAATTTTCACCACTCCTCCCATACAATTCCTCCACATTGAATGAGGAGTCCTGGGTATAGAGAAAAAGCACCAGTTCTGGTACACCCTGTATAGACGGTCCGAGACGAACAATGGAAATTTATATCACTTCGGCCTTGGAAATTTAGCAGAATTTGAACTTTTTCAGCTGACAGATTTTTTTCATTTTATTACTTAGTTCTTTTTTATAATCAATGTGTTTTTCTCAGATTGTTTGCATTTAAATTTTCTAGTTTTAACAAAATATCCCGTAAAACTCTTAAATTTGTCTCAAAATATTATAAACGACCCGATCGTTAGGGTAATTACTTATAATACATTATGAAGAAAACTATACGTAGAGCATAAAACAAAATAACAATAATTGATTTGTTTAAATGATGGAAACTTGTTTCCAGCGACTATTCTTAAAACGAATAATTTTGGACCAATAGTAAGGTAATAAATAATAGCAGAGAAACACAAAAAGCTCTCTTTGTATTGTACCGTTATAGAAAAGGAATTTTCCTAGGGTAATTCACATGAAATAGATAAGTAAATTATAACTCAAGATCTTCATTAATCCTTTCTTAAAAATATAATTCTAAAGATTTGTATAAACTCATTGTAATTTGTTGGCTACCTAAATGATTGCAATTAATTCGAATTAATTTGCATGTTAGAATGTTCATTACCTAAAATTTCACTCCGTTAATTTGATAGCATTGTATTTATTATTAGTTAATTATTATCTATTCTCTTTTGTTTTCTCATCTACCATTCATTCTAGCTTAGATTTGAAAATTTTCGTTGATAGTTTGTCAAATTAAGTCTGTAGACTTAGAATAAAAAATCAAAAATGAAACTGTGAAGACTCAGCAAACTTTTACAATCAAATAAATTATAAAAATTTTGAATACATAATAAAAAAAAATAAGTAAAAAACGAGTTTTCAAACAAAACTGAGGCCAAGCCGCATGAAAAAGTAGAAAATAAACTTTCTTCACACACAGAGGTGGACTCAGATTTCTTGATTGGGACTAGGGTTTCCAATTATCCGACATTAATGACTATCCGGATATCGAATACTGAAAACTCAAAATATCCGGATAATCCGGATATCCGGATAACAAAAAACAAAATAAATAAATAGCTTGAATCCAATATTTCATGGTGTTTTAAAATTTTTTTATTCAAATATTTTAATTATGTACATTAATAATTAATAAATAGTAAAAAAACATTATATGATTTAGATTTATTTTGTTTTTAAAAAAGAATATTTTAAAACGTTATTGCATTGAAAATTTCAAAATTGTAATTGATTGAAACTGTAAATGATGGCTTTATTGTAAGAAATGCATTGAATAATATATTTTTTGCGTTGCTCTGCTCATCAACAGAAGAAATTGCCACTTCCAGTTATCCCTGCAGACTGGCAATGTAATGGTAGCACCTTTTGAATTATAATCAAAATATTTATCGAATGTGGTATATTGCCTGCTTCTAAGAAGATTTACTTTCATAAGCATTTTATCTCGACGTTCATCCATTCGTTTTTTATTCTGTTTCGATAAATTTTAACCTAAGTTCGTTCTAAATTCGTCTAAGCTTTCAAATAGAAATTTATAAGCACATTCAGCGGTCAAAAGTGTCGCTGAATTTTTATTTAATTCCTTTGCTGCAGGCTCTAGTGGTAATAGGACATCTAACAATTCTTTTAAACTTGATTGCCCTTAAATGGTTAAACATTAAATGTCGCATCGTTGACTGCTGGCTTACTCGTTGGTTACGTCAACAAGTCGAGCCATCGTCGAATTTATATAGATAATCACGTCATATATGGATAACGCCATACGGGTAACAGAAAATTCCTACACCGGAATCTGGGGACATCTATTTACTCCATAATTAATGTATATACTACCATTTTGGGCGATTAACTCAATATTTTATTTATAGATATATTTAATTTTTAACGACACTGTTATTATGTAATTTCAGTGCTTGGTAGGTTTTGTTATACCCTAGATGAAATCTATTGGGTATACTAAGTTTGTCCTTCCGTTTGTAATGCATAGAAATAATTATGGTGGAGCAAAATGGAATGAACACCCATGTATAATATTAAGAGTTATTTTGATTTTTGCATGTCCGCCTGTCCGTCTGTCTATCTGTCTGTGTGTCCGCACGATAACTGGAGAACGCATGTACTTAGAGAACTGAAATTTTGCACATGAGCTTTTAAAAAAAAAAAGTAAATTCAAGTTCGAAAATGGGACAAATCGGGTAAATCCTTCAAGGAGTTGCCATACAAAACTTTCGTTTTTCACTACATATTTGGACATTGCTTTATTGCTTTAGAGAGCATCAGCGTAGAGAGCTGAAATTTTCTACGCGACGTTTTCATAAAAATAGTAAAAATAATTTCATAAATGAGCGAAATTGGGTGATATAAAAATGTTGATCTTTTATGTAGGTATTCTGTGAAAACAATAAGTCCTAGATGTTTTTGTGTACTCAAAAGTTCTTCAGAATATGAAATGCTATGAAACTAGTTATAAAAATTTTTACTGTCCGACGAACCGTTCTAGAAATATATGCGAAAAACCACTTAGAAAATCAAACTTACACAGATGGGTGACCGACCATACGAAATTACATAGACCCAGTTTAGACAGGTCAGTCTCAGTATGCTGTCTCTGCCGCACGAAATCTGTAGGTTGGGTGATGCTTCATTCCTGCCCCCAACCATCATATTACCGAGAAGTTTTCGTGGGGCAGAGGAAGCTTATTGACCCATCTAAACCAGGTCATAAGGGCATACATCTAGGGAATCATAAGAATTACTCTTGGACCAATTCTAGCTTTCTTACTTGTTTTATTTAAAATTTGGATAAAAAAACATCCAAGACAACTTATTTGTTTATTCAAAGAAACTTTAATAAATAAACAATAATAATAAATGAAACTGCCATTTGAGAAAGTAATTGTATAATCTTTTGAAAATAGCTGAACAGTTAGAAAGAAAACAGTATTTTCCTGAAAAAAAAAATTTCAAAAATATCCGGATTATCGGATAATTAAGGAAAAATATCCGGATTACCGAATACTCAAAATGGGTCGGATAATCCGGGTAATTTGATATCCGGATTGGAAACCCTAATTGGGACATTTCTCTTGAATATTCTTTCTCTTCATGAATCAAATCACTTATTACCTCTGATTAATCATACTGAAATTTATCGGTGATTGTCAGCGAATAAAATCTGAGTCCACCTCTGTGTGTGAAGAAAGTTTATTTTCTACTTTTTCATGCGGCTTGGCCTCAGTTTTGTTTGAAAACTCGTTTTTTACTTATTTTATTTTCTGCCTTTTTCACGTTAACTAAATTGTTATTACGTGCTGCATGGAGATATTTTAAAACAATTTAAAAGTCATGTTTGGTGCCGATCCGAAAACAACAATTTTTCGAGTATCAAATCGTTGAAGTACTGCAACGGTTTTCCCAAATTCAAATTATGTTTTAAACAGCGGTTTTTAGCTGTATTCCAACTTGATCCCATATAACATGAATTTTCCCGATTTTCCATGTTTTCCACAGACTAAAAATTTACATGAATTTTTCTCGATTTTTCATGCAAGCTTTCATGATTGTTGAAGAGAAAGTATTGATGCCAGTAGGATAAAAAAAAATGATTCCGCATAGCTTATAAAACTTTTTTGTCGGAAAATTTTGCGGAAAAGTCAGAAAATTCCGGAAATTTTCGGAAAATTTTCCAGAAAAATTGAAAAATTCTGCATTTTTCCTGAAACAGATTTATCACTTATCATATCGATGAAAATTTCCACGGAGCTTTCCACAAAAGTAACTTTAGGCAACTCATTTCGCTCTACAACTTTGTCTTAGGTAGCAAAACGCTCAAACGCTTATAAAACTTGGTCTGAAAAACTCCGGGAAAGCGTTTTACATGTATTTTCCTCGATTTTTTCTGCAAGTTTTCACCATTGGCGGAGAGAAAGGAATGATGCCAGTTGATAGGGAACTTGATCCTGCATAATTTAGAAAACTTTTTTAACGGACAATTTTCCGGAAAAGTCGGAAAATTCTGGAAATTTTTTTCGGAAAAATCGGAAAGCTCTGCATTTTTCCTGAAACGGATTTGCCACTAATCAAATTTGTACCAAATTTTCAAATGATTTTTCGCGATTTTCCGGGTTTTCCGGTTCAAATTTTGATAGATTCAATTGTCACGCGACATGAACCTGTCTGCCAAATTTCAGCTCGCTGTAATGACGAGAAGTGAGTCTACGAGAGTGTCGAAAATAGTAAAAAAGAAATATACATATAGACAGACAAATTCGTGTACGAGTTAAAGGGAATGGCCTCAATTACACCCCTTATGAAAAATCATTATTTGTTAAAAAAAATTATAAGTTATACAAAGAAAAAAAAACTTACTTCATTCTTAATTGCATTTAGATTATTACATCCGGTACAAGCCTTCAATTTTTGATTTTTTAGGCCTGGCAAAATATATGCTCGAAAATTATCATTGCTTTCCACCAAACGAAATACAGCATTTACTAATTGAGCTGTTAATTTGCCACTTAAGATGCAATCAATTGGAGACTCTTCAATAGATTTTGCAATACTTTTACTAAAAAAAAAACACCAGAATGGTGTAGCAATACTGTAGTTATATTAAATGGAATTAAATCAAAGCATTTTACCTGATTGCTTCATTAGTTCGTTTAGATACTTCTGATGGTAATGGTGGAAATATTATGTACCGTTTTTGAACAATTGATTCATCATCGTCATGATCATTATTATCCTCATCCTTAAGATTTCGCTCAGCACCTGTCTTGATTGATTTTTTTTTCTCGAAAACTCTTATTTTCGATGTGCTATTATTGTTGCAACTGTTTCGAGTTCCATTAACAACAGATGCATTAAATGCAATATTCAATTTAAATGTCATCTGATTTTGTCCAGATGGGTTTTGTGTGTTATTTCGTGATTTTGGAGTTATTGTAGCAGTTGAAGTTTCTATGCTTGGCGCAGTATCTTTCAGCTTTGAACCAGGTTTAACAAATTTGCTGGGATCTCCACAGCTGAGTAGATCTGAAGACTTCAAAAGATCTTCATTTAAGTCAAGTCTTAAAGAGTCATCATCTTCAGATATTTTGCTTGTTCGTTTTTGATCCTTTTTATTATCTACGCTTGCGGGTAGCATTTTATTTTTAACATTGTCATTATAATATTTTGAGTTATAATAGGCTGTTAGGTCATTGGCGGAGCTTTCGTCAGGTAAGTAAATCGGTTTTATATTTTTTTCTTCTCTACTGAGTTGTTTTGAAGCAATTTCTTGAATTTTATTATTTTCAAGTTTATTAATTTCCTGATGAGCGACTATAAAGTGAAATTAATTGATGAACTGATTTATGTAAAACAATTGAAATATATAGAAATGCAGGAATTGAAACACATTAAAGGTGGGAGGGGGAGATAGAATTCTTATAATACTAAAAATCATCTATGTTCAAGTTTTTGGGCTTAATGCTTAACAAATATACCTGCTTCGAACGTTAAGTTCTTTTTTTTTATGTCCAGCAAAAAAATAGAAAAAAATAGTTTTCGATATGAAAGCAAAGAAGTCGGTCATAAATTTACATAATGAGAGAAATTTCATTTAAAATTAATTTTATGTCATATGCGATATCATCAATATACAGCTATCTTGTATTTTTTGATCAAAAATTACCAACCGAAGCAAAAGAGAATGCTAACTGAAGGTTTTTTTTACAAACATTTTTACGACTTAGTGCAGTTCTTATTATTCCTACAAGAAACGATACCATCAAAGCTGCATCAGAAATGTATCTATCTAATTTAGGGAGTACGACGGAAGAAGACAGATTGCACACAATGGAAAAATAATTCCTGAAATTGGGAAATCAAAACACAAAATTCAGATAGAAAACCTTTCTTAAGAACTCAGGTAACTTTGTTACTGTTAAATTTTTCGAATAAATTTCTTATCTATTTTTGGATTAGATTAGTTTTATGGAGGGTTGAGCAGGCGTTAAACCCTAGATATAAGGAGCGCCACACGTTTTTGTTGTGGCACCACTTTGTGGCGTTTATGATACAATGAGAGCCACGCGTTTTTTACATTTAACAGTTCGAACTATCTGAGGTGTGTTGATCATTTCGGTGAAATTATGAAGTGTTTAAAAATGAATAAAAACACGTGAAAAAGGTAGAATTGGTTTAAAACCAATATTCTTATGATATCCTAGATGAATTTTCGTACGGTCACTCATCTGTGCAATTTTGATTTGTGAAGTTGTTTTTCGCATATATTTCTTGAACCGTTCGTCGGATAGAAAAAATGATTATAACCAATTTCCTAACATTTCATATTCTGAAGAAGTTCTTACTACAATAAAAATGTTTGGGACTGATCGTTTTCACAGTATACGTAAAAATCGAAAATTTTTATATAGCAACACCAAGATGAAATCTAAATATACTAAGTTTTCCATTCCGTTTGTAACACCTTGAAATAATGATGGTAGAGCAAAATGGATTGGACGCCCACGCATAATATTAAAAGTTATTTTGATTTTTACATGTCCGTCCGTCTGTCCGTCTGCTTGTCTGTGCGCACGAATACTCGAGAGCCGTTCACTTAGAAAGCTGAAATATTGTACATGGACTTAAAAAACAGTAAAATTAATTTAGAAAATGAGACAAATCGGGCAACTCCTTCGTGAAGTTGTCATACAACAATTTTGTACTATATATTTGGACACTGCTTGGGAACGCGTCGACATAGAGGGCTCAAATTTGGCACATGGTGTTCTTATAGTAATGCAAAAAAATAAAGAAAAATTATCGACTAAATCGGGCAGCCCCTTCTTGGTGTTACCATATAAAAATTCAGGGTTTTTACGTATACTGTGAAAACGATCAGTCCAAAACATTTTTATTGTACTAAAAGCTATCTTTTTTACTTGTTTAAATTTACTATTGCTATGAAAACATAGTGTAGCAAATTTCAGCTGTCTACGTTGACGCATTCTCAGGCGGTGTCCAAATTTATAGTGAAAAACGAAATTTTTGAATGGCAACCCCATGAAGGAGTTACTCGATTTGTCCCATTTTCGACCTTAACTCTACTTTTTTTTTAAAAAGCGCGTGTTTAGTTTAGTTTAGTTCTATAAGTACACGAATTCTCGAGTTACAGTTCGGACAGACGGGCAAGCAAAGCTCAAAATAATTTTTGATTTTATGTATCCAATCGATTTTGATCTTCCATAATTATTTCTGTGCGTTACATACGGAATGACAAACTTTGTATACCTTATAGATTTCAGTTAGGGTATAAAAATGGACTAGGACAATTAAAGGAAGTATTTTTGCCCTAAAGGTTTATGAAAAAACTATTACCAAAAAAGTAAAATTTTTTATTTCAAACTTGTCAATAATCTGATTTGTTTTCTCAAAATGAAACAGGGAACAAACGTAGAAAGAAACAATGCGCCATAAAGTTTAAAGTTTAATCAAACTTTTTGTTGCCACGAAGTGGAGTGGCTTACATTGGAGCAGGCTATATATGAAAACCATTGATTAAAGTCATTTTGTGGCGAGTAAAAAATGCGTTGCGCTCATTATATTTATGAATTTAGTCTCGCATTCATTGTGACCTAAAAGATCTTTTGTGTGTGTCCTCTTCTAGGTTTAGCATGTTGAAGGTGGAGTAATCTCTTCCAGGCCAACTGCAGAGCAGGTGCTTTGAGGTTTCATGAGTATCTTGACAGAAGCGGTAGGAAGAAGTCTCAACCGAGTCCATCTTGTTTAGG